>JASTWQ010000126.1:0-538218 GCA_035220615.1 Leptothorax acervorum | reverse complement strand
CCCCTCGAACTGAGATCGGTAAACAAGTGAGCCAAGCAGAAATCCTTATGGCTATATTCTCGACTGAACACCTGCATTAACGCGATAACATCGTGAGAAGTGACACTTAATTTCAACTACGTTTAACAATGTCAATTTAACAAAGTCGATTATATTAAAATTAATTCATGAATAATTAAAAAACTTAAGCTTCAAGGGCAACACTCTTTGCGAGCTGCATGTAATGACCTCGAGCAATGTACGGACGTCCCATTTCTCGCGAACCATATTGTAATGCGTTTCACCACCTCTCACGCGTCGGCTCACTGTGGACAACGATCTTTTTTATAACAAAACCCATTCCTTTGAAACCGTCCTCCTCTTGATGTTCTTGCCACAAAGTGTCATTGTAGATCTTATGTACTCTATCGATCAAACTTATCTGCAAATTAATATTATTATGATTATAGATCAATTCGTACTTACAATTATGTACCATTACATTCATATACCAGATAATTAATAGTAGTTTTTGTACTGCTGGCGCCCATCTCCTGATAAAATCGATAATCAGCGACCAGGAGTAACGGGCATCTCGTTTTTGTCGGTGTATATTCGTAAGTCTCTGTTTGCCTCTTCACTCTGCTACTATTATTATCCGTTTCTTTATCGTCCTCCTCAGAATTATCGTTTAACGTATAATCTGCGGCAGAAAGTAATATCAATAGCACAAAGCACAAGGAAAATTATGTAAAATTATATTGTATCTATGTTTGTAATAGAACCGTATTGTATCTATATTTGTAATAGAACCATACTCAAGTCTTCCTTGACGTAACCGCAGGTCTTTGGCGTTCCATGCGTATGACCCTCTCCATCTTGGTAATGCTCCCAGCTGAGTTTAACGTCCGAAGATTTATAAACAATCATCGTTTGATTATCTAAATGAGAAAGATGCCTCCAGGATGGCTGAAATACAAATTAACTTCTTTATTATAACAGACAATCTGTGTCCAAAAATTACGTAATATATATCTAATTATCTAAAATAAAGTTATGTTGCACACTTTCTTTTTTTTTTTAACACTACTAAAATTATGTCTATATTATTTTGGGTACGTAATCTCTTATTATAAAGCTTTAATTAATTCGTTATCTCATTGTATCGCTCAGTTAATTTACAAGGATCGTATAAATGTTTAGCTACCAATGTATACATTTTGCTCGGCTATACTTACCTCAATATGAAAAGTCTCATCCGAGATTGTTACACTACCTGTCACGATACCATCATCGATATGCATTTGAGCGTGAGACTCTATTTCTCCGAACACTCGGCCATGGTAAAAATTATCATGATCTGTGGGATAACATTACAAAATATAACAACCTGTGAATTTTTCTGTTTTGTCAAATTAAACATTACCTAAATGTACAGTTTTTTCTTTTCCATCAGCGTTGACCTCGTACGCCTTAAAGTTGGAATGTATAACTTCTCTTCTAGGTGTTAAAATTAATCTAAAGTGGCTGCGGTAGAAAGAAACATTAAGAGACCGGCATTAAAACGCAGAAACATGTTTTATTTATAATATAATTTAAGCAACAGAACAATTTGATATCTTACCGCCCATGCGTATAGAATTCCAATTCGCTTATTTTATTATATGGGTGATAACTATGCTGAATGCCTCGCTTTACAATCTTATGTTGAAAGTGAGTACTGTGAATTGTTTCATAATAACTCAAGCTTCTATGAAGCCCATCTGTTAATAACATTATAATATTAGATGACAGAACAACCAATGTAATTGCACAAGTTGATTCGCGATAAATAAACAATAAAGCTGAATTTCTTAAAATTATAACAGTAAGACAGATCTATCGTTCATTTTAGTTACAATTAAATAAATCAGCAGAATACTTAATGTCTGTTTATTATATAATATAACTGTAGAAAGAAGAAAAAGCCAAGTTATTGTTCTGTTTTAAGTTTTACTTCTGAAAGGACTTTTATTTTCAATTGTAGACAAAGAGAGACCGCAAACGTCTCGATGTGCATAAGAATTTCTTTTCTCAGTTTTAAATGAGGGATTTGGTGTCAATTTCTTTCGTGCTGATCGCGAATCAACCTGTAGCGTGACTAATTAAAAAAAAGTCACAGTTGTCTAAAACCGAGACATGTTCAACTTACAAATACTTTGGAGAGTAACAAAAGCACAGTAGATAAATAGAGCGTTTCTCTTCTCCATTGTCGAGGGAGAGAACTAGCGCGCTTTTCCTCGTTCTCTTTCTACGATCTTAATGTTTGACAACGATCCACGACGTCGTGTCACAATTCTGTAAGTACCTTGGGCACAATCTGTGGAAAAAAACAAATTTATGGCATAATAACGTGGGTGGGAGGCGAAAAATTGGATAATGACAGATTATCTAAGCATCATTTCTCTCTATTTACATTCGTCATGATAACAATCTACACGGATACAGGGTATAGGTTATGTTCCGTCAACCATAACTTTCGGTCAACTTTCGGTCTTCGATCGATCAACGCGATAGATAGCCGAGCGAACCCGAGGCACAGTATAGGAAAGAACAGTAAGCTCACTCGCTGTCGGCAGTCGGCACCAAGGTCGGTAAATGACGCGTCGGTAGCGACGCGTCATTTACCGACCTTGGTCGGCACCATGGTGTAATAAGAAAGGTGAACCAATGCGCATAATGGTGGAGGTCTGAGATCTTGACCAATCAGAGCTTGAGCAATTATGCAGCGCGCTGTTTAAAAGTATCAAAAATGAAATAAGATTGTGTTTAACGCAATTTGGATAAAAATATGTTTTATTTAATATCAATATTATAAAAGCGGCATAAAACTATACAGACTGTTTGTTGCATATATGTTTGAGTTTTCTTTTTTCTTTTTTGGTACAGTTTTGTTGTTGTATTTCTTTGTTAATCTGACGTAGGCGTATGTACGAACGGGTTCGTACCTTCGTACTAGGCACGCGATTAAAGATTAAGATTAATTAATTAATTAATTAATTAATCTTAAAGATTAAGAAAACATTCTCTCATTTATTATATCATATACATACTTTATTAATAATGCTACAAAATCATAACATTTATTTTATCTTCTTTTTCTTCAAGGCTTTTGATTTTGCAAATTTTGCTTTTTTGACTTTTTTAGCTACCACAGGCTTCTTTTTTATCTTTCTTACCTTCTTTTTTACAGGCTCTTTCAAACTTTCATTTTTATCCGCTTCAAATTTTTCTTCCATTTCTATTGCTTTCTCCAATACATCACCCTTAAATATCTCATCTGTAGGATTAAGTGCATAAGATAATTCAGGTTTATTTGCCTGTTGTACCATTTTCTGCTCCACTCTGTTTATGTACTTATTAGCAGCTTTCTTTGTCAATGATTGCCGAAACTGAAAATTTTAAAATTGCAAGAGATGTAATACAATTTACAGGTAATAATACTAATAATTAAAAGGAATCAATCATAATGTATTCATCATATATAAAATATGAATATTATATTACCTTGGCAGGGGAAATATAATGGGGATTATCCCACAAAGTGTCACTGCCGAAACTTCCACTAAATATCTTGACCGGATTCAAGACAAACCTCGGGCCAATTTCGGCTAATGCACCGTCTTCAGTTAAAATTTGGAAATTTCGGAACCATATTCTGTTGTCCAGAATACTGAACGTGTATACATGATCAAAGAATGGTTGACTTTTCGGATGATAATTTGGAACACCAAAGATCTGCGTCAATAATTCCTTCAGGAGACTGTAATGGGCGTGTGTGGTGAAATTTTCATCAAATGACAGTAACGGCCGAGTTCCTTTCAAACAGTTTCCTGTCATCTTCAGTTCTCCCATTGTATAAACTGCAAATAAAAAAAATCAAATACAATTGCTATACAATGCTCTCTAAAATATATCCATGCATATTTCAATAATGATAACAATTTATATATAATATTTAAGTAATTTAAATAATAATAAGTTATAAAATATAATATTTACCATTTTCTACGAGAAATTTTGCGCTTGGGCCAGTGGGCACATTAGCAAACCACACATAAGGTCTCTCTTCATTCGACCTTCAAACAGAATAGCCTTATTGCAATTCTTCATCTCACACATTTCGTTCACCACTTGTAAGTTCTTTGTGCGTTCCATCTTGCATTCTGGACGGTGATGCGGCATCAGATTCTTCAAATCCTCCATGAGATGCCGATGCCTGTGATTGATACCTCGAGTAGCAAACACTAATACCCGTTGTCTGTTGATCCATTTCACCTGCATGAAAAAATTACCATTAAAATTTTTTTCCATTTGACAAACAATCTGTACAAATCTATACGAATATTAACAAAGATTACAGAAAACAAGAGACAAGTTGCAAATCTCAATGGTTCCTTTGAATCGTTAATTCAACAAATTTAATTAAACATGTTGCTTAAAAAGAACTGTTGATATATTTTATAAGATATAACTGTTCATTTAAAAGCGCACAATGTTAAAATTATATTTGAATGATAATAATGTATAAGTTAAGAACCTTTTTAGCGGCAGGTTCATCTGACATCATCTTTCTCGGTTTTTCATCTTCTTTCTCCACGTCTTCCTTCTGCTTTCTCTTTAACGTTTTCTTCGTCATTATAAAGACAAACGAAATAAATGATAATGAGTAAAATAAATTTCTTGACTGTAAAACGAGGGGATTAAAAGACCACAGCATCCGCCATCCACAGCTACACGTGTTTTGTCAATGAACGCCGAAATACTCGAAATCTCGAACGGCCGTCGGCCATCTTGGATCGTATCGATAAATCGCTGAATCTCACTCGCGACTTATGGCGTTTTCGATTTGCTACTCGACCCGACTCGGGTCGCATCAATGGACGTGGAATAGACTTAGGGTGCGAACACATGCAGCGGAACAGCGTACGCAGAAAATCGCGGAACGAGAGCCTTGACCAATCACGAGCGTTCCGCTATTTTTGTTGCGCGAATTCACAATCTCTACGTACACATGAAGCGTAAGGGTGCAGTCCCATGCACAGCGAAAAATCGGAAACGACAAAAAGGGAACCGCAAAATGGAAATAGAGCATGCGCAGCTGCACAGCGCGTCGTCTGCTTATTCCGTTACTTTTTTTCAACTTCAGGCGTCCCATGCAAGCTAAAAAATAGGAAAATTGAAGAAAAATCAGAACTTGTTAAAATCGGAAATGCTATTTAAAGGTAAAAAGTAATAAAATGTATTATTTATATAAAGAAAATAAATATTATTAAACATTTGTATAACAACTACACTCGAAATTACTAATTTTTCGGTTCTATGAAGAAAAATTGGTTAAAGAAAGAGGTTAGAGTATCATTCCTTGTTGAAAAAGCTGCTCCATGGGACGCTAGAAATCGAAAAATAGAAACGGAAAGGTACGCAAAATTCTACACAGTATGCACGCTCTATGATTTCCATTTTGCGGTTCCCTTTTTGTCGTTTCCGATTTTTCGCTGTGCATGGGACTGCATCCTAACGAAAGCAACGCGGATTGCGCGCAACCAATCACAAGTCTTCATTTGAAATTTGTTAAAACTTTATTTTAATATTTTAAGCATTAAGTTAAATATTTCTAACAGAAAACCCATTAAATGTAACATTTATGAACATGATAATAATAATTACTTGTAAATAGAATGGTTAAAAAGTAATTATTGAGACACACTAGTCGTTACGCTTTGCTCATTCCGCTCCATGTGAATGTAGGACTAAAATTTCGCGTAAGAATTGTTGCGGATGTGTCATCGCTAACCTCCAAACAGCTGGAATAAATTATGTTAAATAATAATAATAACTGCCAGGTAATAAATAGAATTAGTAGGTGTTATTTTCTTGTCCATGTTGTCTCTTCATTAACGAAATATATGTTCTAAATGACCAATTGCGCAATTCCGCGAAGTCTGTCCGCTGAAAACCGCGGAAAGTCGCTGAAAATCACGGAACGCTCGTGATTGGTCACGGCTCTCGTTCCGCAATTTTCTGCGTACGCTGTTCCGCTCCATGTGTTCGTACCCTTAGGGTGCGATCCCATGGTGCGGGATGGAAGTGCGGAATGCGGAATGCGTCATAGACACGGCCAATCAGAGCTATTCCGCATAACGCATCCTGCAAATGTCTTTCCTCGCAGTGCACATGGTGCGTCATAGACGAGCAATGACGCATCCGGAATGAAAATAATTGATATAATAAACATTTTATTAAAATAATTCAAACGTTTTTATAAGAAATAATGTTTGTAATAGCAATACTAATTATTAATATAACATTAAATGAAATTTTATATTGAATATGAAAAAGTTGAAAACAATATTTTTAAATTTTGAACTGCATTGACGCATTTTTGGTCATTTTTCTGCACCATGTGAACAGCGAGGAGAAAGACTTGCGGAATGCGGAATGCGTAATGCAGCCTCGGCACAGTACTGTTGGTCTCGATCATACACGCCATACAGTATTGTTGACGTTTTTGCTAAAACTGTTTTGTGTGAATATGGAAACCAAAATAATGATGGTTGAAGAGTCTATTAAAGTTTTAATGAGAGTATACAGATCAAATACTAAGGTTATGGCTCTATGACGCATTCTTTAACGCAAATGCGCCACGAACGCATGCAGGAAAAATCGTAAACACTGCGGCATAGCTCTGATTGGCCGTGTCTATGACGCATTCCGCATTCCGCACTTCCATCCCGCACCATGGGATCGCACCCTCTCTCTTACTTCGTGAGCGCAACTCTCTGTCGGCACCTTTGATGTTAGCGTGGATGAAAATGAACTGCACATGCGCGTGCGAGGTGTGTAACCAATGAGAGCACCGATAATCTGTCTCACTTTCTCTCACTGTTATAAGTTTCTCTCTCTTTCTAATTTATCGTTGCGTGTCAGACGCGCGCGTTTGAAAGAAGCACGTATTTGATTGGGATAATGTATGGAGACGCATGTTTGACGTGCGTTATAACGCGCGGAAACGCATGCATAAACAACAAGGGTTACATTTGAGATAGAAATAAAACATGATGTACAACCAGAACGCGCGCTATACATATATTTATTTATTGGCACTATATTTTTTTTAATTATCATACAAAATACAGATAAATTTTAATAATTTGTATTGCAATTGCAGCAATTGTACAAATGTGCCATATTCTTCGTCGTGTTATACACGAGTTGTATAACACCAAATCAATAATTATTTATACTATCAATTTATCATACATCAATATTTGAACGGTCACAAAAGGAAATATCAAGGAAATATCAAGAAAATATTAAGGAAATTATGTAATACAACTTGTAACTTAATTTTATCTAATTCTTTTTATTCACAATGATAACTATGTATATGTATATAGGTATATGTATATATGTGAAAATATTGTTTAATATACGTAATATACTATTGAATATGAAAAACTATAATACATTATTTAGAATAGAAAGAATGTACATTATAAGATGTGTATGGGCTTACTTTCTTCCAAAAATATTGTTGGTACAGCATCTGGATGAAGATGAGCTCTACTCTTACTTATCTTGTACCACTTTTCTTCAAAATGTAAGTGGCACAATCGGTAAATGCGATGGGCATATTCTGCACCCATTACTTCCAAATCTAATCTTTCACACGCACGTATCCATTGCAACCATCTGTAAATATTATTCCAATTTTGTAAATGCAAAGAAATATTGTAATATATACACATATGCATGCACATAATAATATACATACATTTAAAAATATCAAAATAGTATATCATAATATGTAAAATCATACGTGTTTTAAAATAATAATTAATAAATGAAATAAAATCATTATACCTTTCATGTTCCTTTGAAAACCGAAAAAATGTCGTTTTTTCCACAATATTTGTGTTGCATTCCCTAACAACACCCATACGCTTGATTGATGGGCCATCTTTTTCTTCCAGATTTTCCCTCAAGATTTCTTCACTAATATCTGCAACAAGCTAAGATCAAAGTGCTTTTCCTTTAAGAGAATCGAGAATCTATACAATTTTTGTACAGATTAACTATCTCCGTAAGGAAAATAATTTGTTCTCGGTTTTCTTGCACCGTTTACTAAACACTTGTACACTATTCACTGAGGACTTATCACTTCCACTTTATCACTTTATTATTTCTCGCATCAGATCACATCAGATGTCCCTTGCCGCCACTTTCTACTGAACGGCCATTTAAATGTCCTGCATGAGCATCTCAACGGTGCTGACTGAGAGCGAAAATGCAGAGAGGAAGTGAGCAGAAGTGAGACAGAATATCAGTGCCCTGATTGGTTACACACCTCGCACGCGCATGTGCAGTTCAATTTCATCCACGCTGAAATCGGGAGAGTTGCGCTACTGTATATACAGCTGTGCCCGAGGTCTCGAGTCCCGCGCATTGTCGCAACGATACTGGCGAAGCGTCGTTTTGCGCCACGTGATTCTGTTTATACAAAATCTCTCGTGAAAATGAACGCAATTTGGAATCTGTCTACTTTGGAGCGGCCGCCATACGCAACGTGGCAGATCGGGCCGCAAGACGCAAAGAAGAAGGGTATGTAAAGTTATTTGGTTTGAATTTGAATTTAGTTTTATTTTTGATTCTCTTGAGAGATTAGAGAGATGTGCAGGATGGCTCCGTTAACGTAACACGAGTATTAATATTATATTGAATGTTCTTCGCTTCGACGTTCGACTGCGTCGTTGCATGCTCGAACTTGCATCCATATGGCATATGGACCATGTGCATAATGAATGGAATGGAACAGGGAACAGTTTTACAGGAATAATTGTCTGTTTTTTTTGGACGCGCGTACACGTGGCGCGGCACACGTGGTCCTCACGCGTTCCCCGACAAGCGTGTTTTAGCTTAATTTCCATTTCTGGAGAATTATTTTACAATAAGGACAATGAAATACGAATTTTCATTGTTCAATTATGATACAACAAATAAAAATAGCAACAAAAAATAATTTTATCAGTTTATCACCTTTGTTATGCCTTTTGTTGTAACCTTATAAATTAAATTCTTTGTTATGTATGTACATTAATTGCGATCAATTAACTGCAATAGTCCTGGTGGCGAACGTGTTAAAGAATTTTTCTGTTTCTATTAGTTTTTTAATTCGTTATATTAAAAAAATGAGTAGAAAATTAAAGAGCACAATAGGAGCAAAAGACAGAAAAATGGAGGAGTATATTCATGAATCAATATATTTGTCGCTTGGCATGAAACTGCTCTCTAATGCAGCTTGCAAAGCTAATGTGATAATTGCGTAAATTACATTTGTGGCTAACTGTTAATTTTCGCTTTTAGGCGTGGACATAACTCGATTTAAGACCATACTGACCACAGCTATCCACGATCTGGAATTGAATGATCTGGATGAAAACGCTGCAGTCCTGAGCCGCTTGATTTACCGGATGAAGAGCAAGTTTCGAAATGACAAAGGCTTGGGACACATGATCAAGCTGAACAATGCGTTGCTCAGGTATCACAACATGTCTCTGAAGAAGGAGTACACGACTTTGCGATCTGACCTCCGAGCGGAAGACGGGATGTACGTTTTGCCGAGTAGACAAATTCTGGAGTACGTGCTTGTGAGAACGCAAGGCTTCGCAAAGCTCATGGCCAGAACAGAAGAAATCGCGAGGTGCGCCTCGCACTTCTTGAGGGGCAGAATGAAATTGGGTCACGCGTGGAGTGTTGCTCTAGTCGCTTATGCCACTACAAGCAGAATATGGTATTGCCTTTATGAATGATTCGTTATAAGTTTGTATTATTCTCTTTCGTTCGGACAATAATATGTTATACAATTTCTATTCTTTACAGGTTCCACGCGAGGTGTGCGATCAGAAAATGTTGCAAAATGTACGACGAGCTATATCGATGTGCGGAACAGTTTCAATATGTCGGTGCAAAACCCTGGCTTCCAACAGATCAAAGCTTACCGCGCAACTTAAGATCGTGGCTCGGTTTACTCTGGATAGATCCGATGAAGTATGTTTGTGTAATTGCTTAATATTTTAATTAGCAATATAGAACGAATTTTAAAGTGTTTTATAATATTTTAGGCTCAGGCCAACCTGGCAGACATTTCAGAGAATACTTGGAGAGATCGATTGTGATAATACTAAAACAACATTTATCATACCTAATGATGAAGAGACTGATGGCTCAAGACTGACACAAGTCGACATTGCCTCGACAAATAATGTATTAGAAGATAAACCTATATCAAACAATGATATTGGAGGTATATACCGATTAGATGTTATAACCATCCTTCTCTATTATATTAAACATAAAATACTAAACAAGATTTGGGAAAGTGACTTTTGTCAAGTTTAGATTTAAGTATCTTACTCTTTTAAGTTTTAAACAAAAGAGAAAAGTTATATCTTTCACGAGAAAGAAATATTTTATTTACAGCACACACAGATAAAAATAATCGCTATTATTATAATCGCTTATAAAAATACACATAGAATAACAGCAGCGGAGAAAGGATTTTATGTTACATATAAAATAAATTACTGTAATTTTACATGTAAATCATAATGAACCAATACTTGTTATAAAGAATTATAATTTGTAATTCTTTTTGAAATCTTTCTAATCTGAAATTTTGATAAGTTATTTCGTTCCGTAGCGTTATTGATTATACCAAATCATGGCTATGTTTAAGCAACTTAATTTGATATCTCGTCTTTATTATTTTCTGTCATTACATAAATAATTAAAAACAATTAAATATTTAAATCTAAACTTGATAAAAATTAAAAGCAAGTATACTACAGCTAACATACAGACAAATAGACAAAAAGAAATTTTCTTTTATGAGTTAATATATATCACTTAATTTTTCTTATAGAAGTGGTAGATCGAGAAGCTTTTGAGAAAAGCCTTCCACCAAGTGATAGGTCCATAACGACAAAACGTAAACACACTGATACTGACGAAGGGAAGCCTAAAAGAACCAAAAAGAAAAAATAGAAAATAATATTCCAAGAAGGTAAATCTAATCATGTGATTACAATAGCGATCTTAATTAAACAGTATTAATTTAGCTATGTGCAAGTCAAAGAAATCAAAGCAATAGATTCAGTATACTTGTATAATACTTGTTAATATGGAACTTGAGTAATATAAAACTGCCAAGCTGTACATAATTGTAAGTAAAGTAATTTAATTATGTGCAAATCAAAGAAATTTGAGCAATAGTATTCAGTTATGACATAATTTGCATAACGTAAGGCCGTCCTATTGTACATGATGTGTATATCATGCAGATTGTAATACAATTGTATAATGTATATTTAAACTGTGATATACAGCTTGACAAAAATAAAATGTAAAAATCCAAAGGAATATAATTTATATTTTTTCAAAGATGTTTTTGATTTCATACGTGCGTATCATGAGTACATATCGTCACTTAATTCCTTCACCGTAGCTAACTAATCGAGAATGCGTTCTTGGGTATAAAATCGGGCGAAAGAGAGACTTTTGTACTGCACAAAGAATCATATCCGAGTGTCTGCTGCTGGTTAATACTTTTAATTTTGGTTACGGTCATCGACAAGCGTGTTATCGAAGGGGAGAGATAGGAGAGAAGTAGCAGGACAAATTAAAGGCGACATGTAACTTTAGTAGAACGGTGTGCGTGGATTAAATAACATTGAGCAGTAACTGGCTTATATCGTGGGGATTTTCCATAATTGTGTGGGATGTGTACGGTACGATGTGATTAAGCGTCGTAGGCCGGGTAAAGGTGGATCGCGTATCTCCGCGGTCTCATCCAGAATTTCAGGCCGAAGAAGTCAGAATGTCTCTTCCGCATGTTGTTGAAGCAGCAGGCGCGGAACTGCCGGGTGCCGCATATGTCGGCGCATTCTCGTCCGCACTGGTCGCAGGGAACGGTCTCACCGAAACTCCATAGCGCGCACACTGCAATAAAACAGATGAAATTATTGAAAAATGAAAATCGTGCTAAATTAACAATTACACGTCATTACTTTCTCTATATTTAAAATAAATATATCTTTTATATAATACTTAAAAGTTATATGATTTTCATAGCATATTGTCAATGCATTAAGTATAATGATTTTTATCTGTTCCGTCCTTTATTTATTGTATTCTTTCATTATTTTATATGTTTCCTTCTTTCATAAGTAATTATATAATGAGTCCATACATCATAGAAGATAATTAATTTAATAATGTTACACACGCGTCAAAACTGACATGCTTCTAAAAACAATCAAATATCTACTTATTGCAGCTACTCCTGAATTTTTCCAAAATTCAATTAATAAAAAAAAGTGGCATAATGTAGACGATCAATAATTAGAACACAATTTTTATCGCATATCGGATGGATGAGAAAGAAAGTTGTAAAGCGCGAAAAGAAGTTTAATATAAATGCAAGTATGCTACAACGCGATGCATTTATGGATGTGACGGCGAGGCCGTCGATATCCGGTAATGAATGTCAATCAAGTAATTACAACTTAGATCGTATTATGCAGGCCAATGCATATCTTTACAGAACTTTCTTTAACTTTCGGAATTTTTATTCTGGACTGTCATTATCAGGTGATCATTTTAGCGAACAATTTCTTAATTTAATAACTCCGTACTTATTACAAAAATACATTGATATATTGATGCGTTCAAGATTATAATATAATCTATTATTATCATTTTTATTATCTTAAATTTCTAGAATAAAGTTTTCTAGATAATATTTACAAATATACTATATATTTAGAAAAGTATGAGTCATATCCGTACTTTTGCATAAGTAAAAACTTAAATAACTAAATAAAATTTAGCATTTTGATAAATATTTAATTATGAGATGCAAAAACAAAATATGCCGAAGAAAAGCCTCAAAATTGTAACTTATTTTATTTTTAATTTATTTTAACACGATAAAAATCATCGTTTAATTTAAACTTAATTATATAAAAATTTAGCTTTTCAATTATTGCTCTTTCTAACATAATTACGAAATATTAATAAGAGCACATTTTATGTTTTACTTTTTCGATGTTTGTCAATTTGTTTCTGAAGATGTATAAAGTATATGTATAATATATATCGTACTTTTATTTAATATTACTTTGTATATCTCTACTTGTAACATCTTATTCTAATGTGTTTTTGAGTAATCGGTAAGACACAATTCTCGTCTCGTTCGTTCACCGTCAGATCAGTTTTACAAAATTGCTTAACTCCATTATGCCTAAAATATCGTGAATTACGAAGGCATTTTGAACGATTAGAAAACTATTTTTAGCATAAACTGCAATAGCTCACTGTTTCAGAGAAATCCAGCGATACCATTTCGTGCTAGGACGGTTGATCCGATTATCCCGTAAACACAAAAGAAAAGTTATATAGACACCGCAATTATTAACTTCACTTAGCTTCCCTTTGAAATGTCAGCTATTAGCGCACTTTATTGCAACAATTAAGTATTGTGCGCGATATTATGTGATATCATACATTAAAAACGGCATAAATTCGTATATATTACTGCAAGAATCTTTATCTCTTTTTCACTCTATATCCTCTTTCAAACTCTTTCGTAAAATAAAAAATAAATTAAAGAAAATAGAATTTCTCTGATGTACAATTTTTCCAAAATTTTAAATAATATTTAAGTACGTACGCAATTAATAAATAAAATATATTTACTCAAGCACTGACATTGATGTTATATTAATCCTGTTTAGCGCATTTTCAGTATTAAAAATGAGAGAAATGTGTCATATAAGTACACTGCAGTTATTTAAATAAGAATTAGAATTTCCTACAAACAAATCCAACATAAAACAGATGGAATTTCTGCAACAAGTGTTTCAAAGTTTTCGAATAAGCGAATAGAACAAATAAAAATATTTGTTATATAATAATAGGTAACTATAACGTGGAAAGAGGAAGAGAAAAGACATATTATTAGATAATGTAATTTAGGACACATATGTAATAAAAAAAGATTCCGTTACCTGCGAAAAAAAGTAGCATCAAAGAGTGATTCATTTTTATGAAGTATTCGCGATTAAGTGCGACGACAAGCTCGGCACGACGATAAGCCTGATGACTTCGGTTGCGGATGTGAACGCTGTGTTTCAAACAATGAAAATATGTTAGTGACAACTTGACAAGCAAAGAATTTCGAAAATGACGCTATTAACTGTGTTAGTAAAATGTAGATAACCAGGTGTATTGAATAATATCGCTCTAACACCCGAGTATTTCTCAAATTATACTTCATTAATTGTAAGTCGCAGTATTTTTAACTTTAATTAGAACATTAACACCTTTTATGCACATTTATTAACGATATTGTCAAAACGCGATTATTTCATCTCCATATAATAAGATAAGTTTATATATATTATATAAAAATAAAAAATAGAATCGATTGCTACATAATCTCAGGTATCATAAAAATTGTTAACAGATTTTCGATCGACGTATACGAGTGCACAACACATTATCAAATTGGTAGTAGCATTACAAATGAGAAAATCGAAAATAATTTTGATAATTATACGTATAATGAAATTATATTCGAATTTAGCGACATTCAGACACTATCACAAACCGGTACGAATTATTAAGAGAGAGTTCCGCTGAGGGTTACTTACCCTTCACAGGTGAGTGCCGGGAAGCGAATGATTATCTTGAGGAGTACCGCTCTACTTCTTCTAGGTATCATCCCCACTATCCAAGATTATCTCTCCCACCCCCAACGCACGCAAACGCTTTGTCGTTTCGATATAGCAATGTCCGCTATACGCAGAATGTTAAATCGCGAATGTTAATCATTAAAGTCGGATAATCGAATCCATCGAATTCGAGCGACGTATATCTACATCATACTTTTGGGAAAATGAAAAAGCAGGCTAAATAGACGATCAATTTAAGATAGTGCTTTTATTTTTTATTTTATTTTTTTTTAGAACTAGAAGAGTGTCGATGCTCGAGCTTCAAAATTAAAATATTACATTAAATACCTGTTTATTTCCCCGGAGCACAATTTGTGGGTTAAACCAGTCTACTTTAATCCTATGTGAATATTAATCTAAGAATGGTAATATAAAGGATATCGACAAGCAACATCGCGTAGTGCCTCCCTTGTGAAACATTTGTGCGATAGGGTAGTAATTGCGCTGAAACATACGGAAGGAATATGCATTTAATAAATACTTCTCGTCCACTCGATAAATTAAAAAAAAGGCTTGCTCTGAACTCCGAGAGTTTAGGCGTGCTTAAATCTATTGCGTGTGACTCTCAGGCAAAATTACCGAAAGAAAATTTTTTTTGAGCCTAAATTAATATTTATAATTTATCGATGATGTTAGAAAAATACTTTGCCACCACGATCTTGATAACAAAGCATATTCCTATTTTATTTTTCCTTGTTTCTTTAGTTTGGAAGTTTAACCCGACACAACGCAGAGTTAAATTAATAGCAAGGACACTCGTGTTAAGGTGCAGTGTCTGTCACATTGGAACGATTCGAACTGGGGTAGTAGACGATCCGTTCTCGGCGCTTGTACTCCGTTTCCGGGATCGACATCTCGCACTCGACAACGGCGGGATCTAGTCTGTCCTCGACGACGACGTCCAGCGATGTTCGTGGATTACCCTTGTACCAGTCTATCGAGGATCCCCAATCGCCCCCGCGATTATTGCTCTCGATCCCTTCGACGTAGAGCTTTAAGGACGGCCGTGGCCGCGCGCCCATTACCACGCACGTTAAATTCACGTGGGTCTTGTTGAAGGGGTAGGTGCGCACCGTCATCTCGCTTTCCGGCACTTAAAGACAAAAAGCAATCAGTTAAAACAGTGCGAACGATCGATTGTGATTGCAGGCTGAGTTTTGAACTAAATTTCATGGCTAAAATCCCCTCATAAATTTACCATAAACGATCATCCTCGTCGAGTTGCTCGCCTCGTCTTGGAACGTGCTGATCGCGCACGTGTATTCCCCCGTCATGTCTATCGTAACGGTCTTCAATCGTATCACCGAACGCGAATACGGATCCTTCAGGTTTTCAGCTGGATATTCCGCGAGTCCTTCGATGATTCCGATATCTTGTGGCGGTACTGACATAAATGAGATTACACTCATATGTCGAATTTAGATTGAAGAAATATGGGATTATACTTTTAGGGAGAAGAAGCTTCATCAAGTCGGATTTATATATAATCATTATGTGCGCTTAGCGAAATTTTAGATAAAAATTCAACAATTTTTTCAACAAAAGATATTAATCAAGATAAATCTCCATCTTAATTATTATAGGTATTTAGAAAATGGTAAAAGTTTTTATTAGTTATCTATCTTGCAACTCCTCTTTTCATGTAATATCATTATTAAATTTCTTATAAAAAATATTAGTCAAATTTTTGTAATATTATGAAATATATAACTATAAAAATTAAGTAATTAAATAACTTAATATAAACTAAATAATATTTAAATTATATAAATTTAGGTATTAATACAATTCGGCCCTGAGTATCACACGTAACTCGAGAGAATTTAGTCGTCTCTTAAAAAACCACAATCGCGAAAAGTTATAGATTGCAGTATAAACTATATCTAGTTAAAAATCAAAGTATCTTTTTCCACGCGCCTTCTGACGCAAGCGAAGCGTACGGTATTTTAAGACTTGTATTTTAATTTTCTTGCTCTTTACAGTCTTATAACTTCGAGCTGCGACATTTTCCTTTCTCACGAGTCGATCCGCGCGTCATTTCAATACGTTTCGCGACATCCTCGCGACAGTTCCGATGTAACACAGTCGCCGATAGGTAAATTTAATAACGCGCAGAAATACGCAGAGAGCCGACGTTGTACGTATAAGTTATAATAAGATCGCGTGGGCGGTGAAAGTGTAAATTACTCGGTGGAATCCACTGATAGATCTGATACGCTTCGTGAAACCATTTGATTACGAGTCCGTTCTCGTCTTCGTCAATCTCGTAGGCGCAGATCAGGTCCAGCGGTCCGGTGCCGTTGCGTACGGCGACGGGCACATCCAAGGATCTTATCGAGGTACCACGGGCCCCTGAAAAAACATTTTTCGGCAATACAATTATACGGATATATAATATAATTTCGAGTCGCGATTCGTTCGTTAACGACAAATCAATAAAATGTCGATGATTAAAACCGTTTAAAAACGATCAATCGTTCGTTCAACCGTCGTCCGCCGCGAAGTTCCGAGATCTTTTTAAGCTCGTCGCACAATTTTCACCCGATTTATTTTTAGAATTACAATATCTCAGATCATATCGCGACATGGTTTGACGCGGGATAATATGCTTGAAATTTTTGCCGAAAATTAGGAGAAAATATAATTAAGTAGTAAGACTTCCGCGGATGTGGAAATTAACGAGCGTCGGATACAGTAAGAGTTAACAGAAATTATTTTAGGGGGTAAGAATTATACGTCGTATCTCCTTGGAGAATATTGCTCCGCCGCGTATTCATCCCCGTGTCGCGATCATCCCCCGAGGATCGAGGAACATTTGCGAATCCGGACGGAGTTTACGCAGCGCTAGCTTGCCGTTCGAACGGGAGCGTGAATCCCGCGGGTCGTCGTCGCGGTGAACCACACGGTCTCTCACAGCTCTCACTCACCCGAGTAACATTCGAATATTAGGAGAACGATTATCGAGGGCGAGACCGTGCGTGCTATCGACAGCATTCTTTCCAAGGTCCGCTTTTCACACTGGTGCACAATTAAATACGGCTCGTCTAACTCATGTTACACCATAGCCGATAGGATTCTGCGCAGCGTCATGTATCGCCTCCCTCGTGCCTACTGTCGCTACACACGTAATTCCCACCACCCTGACCGACGCTGCATCTCGGTCGTCCCGCAGAGATGAGCGATAAATCCGGATTTGGATGGAAGGTCCTTAAATAAAGAGGAGAACTCTTTAACTTTCCTTCGAAAGCGCGTGTACACGAGCCTCTCGAAAGCCCAAGTTGATCGACTCTGGTAAAATCAAAAGCGGAGAATATTAATGAATTGAAATAAACTGAAGTCAAAGAAACTCACTAATTGTAAGAATTGAACTCATAAATTGAACATGGTTAACGGGGCCAGAGAAACGGAGCCTAATAAAATAATAAAACAAATATTATATATGCACATTGAAATCTTAAATCAACATAATTAAAATACAGGTAAAATTAACGAGATATTACAAAGTATATAGTCGTGTGCTGCGACGAAGAAATGTTACAAGTGGTCGATCCGGCTTCCGTGGGGGTTCATATGAATAATCTCAGTGAATCATCGGTGAATTCCTTATTTTGTTTAAGTCTGAAAGATAAAAAAGAGAAGGATATAGTATTTCTTTTGAGAGAAATATAATTCTAAAGTTAAAGTTGCTCTTTGGTGAACATTAAAAGAATTTAGAATCGCTTTTTGATCGAATATTATATAATTTCTTATTCATATATATAAATATATAAATAAAAAAAAAATATATGTATCTATAAGAAATTCATCAAGAAATTATGAATATTATCGTCATTGTATCATGCAATATTTAAATATTTTAGATTACATTTTAAGTTCGCTTTTAGACGATATAATTCGTGTATCGAAATGTATAAAATTCTGTTTATAATTTTATATGTTTATAATAATGTATTGTGTAGTGCGAAGTGTGCGAACATTCTAAAAGAAAAACGGAAGTACAAACATACATATATGATTACAATTTTATTTTGTAATTACACGACAATTTGATTTCCGATTGCAGCATGAAATTTAATATTGTATAAGCTGCCGCTATATATAGTACAAGTTGAGAGATCGAAACCAAAACCATCGTGCAATCGAAATAATTTTAGAAGCAATCTGGTGCAACGAAATAGAAAAGTCATTTATCCGGGACTGTAAGCAGAAGACATATTTTGAAAATAAATTAAAAATTAAAATATATTGACACAAGGGAGAGGAAGCGTCCGACGCGGAAAGCGCAGTGCGCCCCAACGTGAATACTAATGCGATTGCCAATGGCAATCCGACCTTCCGATTGGTCGATCCAGTGGAAAAATCCCTAAGCACCGGTCGCTGTGAGTGGTCTGTATTTTTGTTTCGCGCCGCGCGCATGTGGCGTAGCGAAGTGGGAAAAACTTTGGAAATTCCGGAATTTCCGGAAAGGCTCGAAATTCGAAAATAAGAACAAGAGAAGACGATCGCGGTTGGATCGACGCGCTTCAGATTGAGCGATTAATTATATTATAGCAACGATAGTTTCTGAAGGTTTAAACTTGATATTTTATATTCTATTTTATTTATCTTTTAAACGCTTCGTCACGCCTAGAGACCCTCTAATAAGAGTCTGGCCACAACTGTTGGATGGTCGCCCTCTTATTAGAGGGTCTCTAGTCACGCCATGGCATGCATAAGTACGTATATACTGCACATTATACATACACACGAAGTACATGCGAAGAAAGCAATCTTTATACGGAAAACGGCACGTTGCAGGCAATTAGTAGAGACAAACGGTAGCTACTTGTTATCCAGTCCATCTTAATTATGATAATCCTCGTGGAAGTTGTGGAGGCTAATTGGCTATCATTTAATCTTTAATCCATCCCCGGTGTTGCAAGTTTCAAGAGTCGATCACGTGGGCTTGTTTGTTGTCATTTTGGGCGCTGGAATAGTATGGTTATGGTGAATCTACAGGCACTACAGGCAGATGGCTGATGGACGCCGATGGCGCCGGTGCTCACTCGCGAGATCGTAAAGCTTGCGTGCGTGCGTTGAAAGGGATAGACACCAAATACCAATAGACACTGCAACAAGCGATTCGATTCTCCTCGCGTATTTTACATACCAGTCGGATAAGACGAGTGAAGTATCGGACGCTCAAGTGCGTCCTATTTGATCCTATTGTCCCGTGTTTGTTTGTTTATCCTTTATGAATCGTTCTTTTTTCACATTCGTTCTTCTCGCAGGACGCCGAATAAGCGTAAGCCTGCTGTCTCAGCGTAAGTAATACCGAGTATAGCGATATCAAGGAATACCATAAAGCATCGGTGAGTTCTATGGAACGGAACATATACGATTTAATGACATATTTAAGAAGGTCTGAGTATACGGTTTGTAAAGAGCTTCTGAGGTTATCGAGGCTTCCGCTTCCTCACCACGGCGATATCGAGATTTGTAAATTGTTCTTTCCTGGTGGTATACATCGAAATAAACTAATTTCTACCGTCGTGCGTTTGACAACAATAGATTTGACAAGTATAACAAATTAACGAAAGTTTTAATCTGTTCTATTTGTGAAATCTATTTATTGTATTTCGTATTTTATTAACTTTTGTTTTTATTTGTGAGTTAATGAACATCTGTGTATCTGGGGAAATTGTTGTAAGGTCCATTTCGGAAATGTACACGCAAGTCGAATTCTATATGTGCATTTTTAATAATTTTTATGACCGGTATGCAAAGAGAAGCTTAATTTTTTATTTAGATGTATACCGTAATATATTGCATTTCAATATGACTGTAAGTAGTAAAAGAATTAATCTTAACAGTATTTTGGAACAATTTGTCCCTATTATTATAACTTATTAGAACACAGTTATTTATGCTCATATTATTTCTTGAAATATCTATCATACATACATGAAGAAAAAGCCCAATTCCAAGTCCGATAAAATATAAAATTCTTATATTTATCTACATAAAATCTTATTTTAATTGTTAATGCTACTTTGTATATGTTAAAATTGAAATATATAATTTCAGAGTGTACTGAGTTTTGAATACAAGGATCTGTGTTACTTTCAACAATGAGTGACAGGTGGGATAGTAATAGAACGCCATCAAGGAGGTATGAGCGGGGTTATGAGCACAGAAGGGAAGGTAGAAGGGAAAGAGATAATCAGTTTTATAGACGTTCTAACAGATCGTATGGAGATACCGGGAGAGATGACTCGAGTATGCAGAATTATAATAATGATTCATATAGGAGGAGTAATGATGGTAATAGTGGTTCGAACAGTACAAATGGACTTGTTATGTACATTGACACCAACAGCATTGGAAGACTTATTGGAAAGGGTGGTAGCAAGATTAAGGCTCTACAAGACGAAAGCCAAGCTAAGATTAGTGTAAATAAAATATTATCCTAAACGTAATCAATGTAATAAATGTGCTGCAAGGTGTGATCCGTTATATGCAATCCTACATTTAATAACTGATTTCTTTTACCTAGATCGACAGACAAAATGATGGAAATGGACAGACTGCTGTGACGCTCACTGGTTCAGATGACGCGCAACAACGAGCTAAGAGCTTAATAGAGGAGTTATTAACTGAGAGAAGTAATACGTACGAAAATGCAGAATCTGCGCGAAGACCGGCACCTGTACCTGAACAAAAACAAGATATTGATTGGGCTAACTTTGATTGGACCAAGGCTAATGAAATATATGTATGTTTCACGTATAGTAATAAAAGATGAACTATTTTATAATATACTACTACACCTATAATGATAATTTTCTCGACACAGGAGGAACGCCAGAAGGAGAGGTGGGCGACTTTGCCTCCTATTATAAAGAATTTTTACAAAGAGGATCCGGCCGTTGCTAATATGTCGGCATCGGAAGTAGATTATTTTAGGGAGACTAACAATAATATACAGGTTCGATATGTTTTCGAGAACGAAGGGGGCTCCGACGAAGACATGAAAATACCAAATCCTGTCCAAACTTTCGAACAAGCCTTCCAGGTAATACGAGTATAGCAATTAAGCTCATGAGTTTATTTATTACTTTAACACTGATACTGATATATATATATATATTACTTTATTTATATTGCAGGCGTATCCAGATATCCTCAGAGAAATACGAAAACAAAAATTTGAAACACCAAGCCCTATACAATGTCAGGCGTGGCCTATTCTGCTCGGCGGTCAGGATCTCATTGGGATAGCGCAAACTGGAACAGGTTTCGATTATTTTTATTTTGCGATCTACTATATACACCTGTGTGTAAAAGGGTATATTTATAATTTCAGGAAAAACTCTTGCTTTTCTACTGCCTGCTTTAATCCATATCGATGGGCAAGTAACTCCACGCGATGAGCGTCCTGGACCGAATGTTCTTGTTATGGCACCGACGAGAGAACTGGCGCTGCAAATTGAAAAGGAAGTAGGAAAGTACTCTTACCACGGCATTAAAGCGTAAGTTTGTCTCGAATAATACGTGCATTCATGTTCTTACATTGAAATATAATTTTTCACTTATAATAATATATCTTGATCGAAAATTATTTATTTAAGGGTGTGCGTGTACGGTGGCGGAGATCGCAGAGAACAAATAAATACTGTGTCGAAAGGTGTGCAGATAGTAATTGCGACTCCCGGAAGATTAAACGACCTGGTTCAAGCAGAAAAATTAGATGTGTCTGCCGTGACATATCTTATACTTGACGAAGCAGATCGTATGCTGGATATGGGTTTCGAACCACAAATTCGTAAGACTCTCCTGGGTGTGCGACCAGATAGACAAACTGTTATGACAAGGTATAAATCACACTTTTTAAAAAGTTTTTTACCATTAAAATGGAATTCTTTTAAGAAAAGGTTACTCATAATTTTTTATCCTCAGAATCTAGATTTTTTAAATTTCTAATAGATAATTTGTTTCTATATTGCTTTTCTAAAATGTAGTGCTGTACAAAAAATCATGTGTAGCGTCAGTATTATATATAATTAATGCAATAGATATTAATATAATATTATCGTCCTTTTGTCAGCGCTACGTGGCCTCAGGGTGTAAGACGCTTAGCTCAATCGTACATGAAAAATCCGATTCAAGTATTTGTCGGATCACTCGATTTAGCGGCTGTCCACTCTGTAACGCAGAGGATTTATATGGTTAATGAAGACGAGAAAACGGATATGGTTAGTAACATCTTGAAAGCATCCTTTCTAAATCTAATTCTAAATGCATATGTCAGTATTGTCAGTACAGAATTGACTACATATCTTGGAAATGTCATTAATTGTATTATCATGATAATTATATTATAGATGCACCAGTTCTTCCGGGAAATGGGCCCTAACGATAAGGTGATGGTATTTTTCGGTAAGAAGGCAAAGGTGGACGATATCTCTAGCGATCTGGCCTTATCGAACATTGATTGTCAGAGCATTCACGGCGACAGAGTACAAGCAGATAGGGAACAAGCCTTAGAAGATCTGAAGACTGGAGCCGTTCAGATCCTCCTCGCGACCGATGTGGCCAGTCGAGGAATCGACATTGAAGATATTACGTGAGTCTAATGTACGAAACATATTACATTATTCGAAATACAACATTGATACATTTTTGCCTTTATTTTAGACACGTACTGAATTTTGACTTTCCGCGAGATATAGAGGAGTACGTTCACAGAGTCGGCCGTACTGGACGCGCAGGTCGAACAGGCGAGAGTATCACTTTTATGACAAGGCAGGACTGGCATCACGCTAAGGCACTCATTGACATTCTCGAAGAGGCTGAACAGGTCAATATATACACAGTACACTCTAATTCTTTTAAATTTTCTATGAATGAATTCAACTAACTCATTCTTTTTATTTCAGGAAGTACCTGAGGAAGTATACCAAATGGCTGAAAGATATGACGCATGGAAGAAGAAAAAAGATGCGGAAAATTCATGTGGCAGAGGATTCAACAGAAATAGAGGTGGTGGTGGTGGTGGTAGACAACGCTATCGCACTTAAAATGGCCAATTAATGATGCTAGAAATTAGATTACATTGTGTTTAGTATAATCAGTATCAGATTCAACACATTGTGATACTATTTTTAGTCCATACAATCTCGACAAGATTAATTTCATTGAACAACGCAGTGTTCCTTTTCTTTGTTTTTTTTTCGTTACTTATTAAAATGATTTATATGATTTAAGTATATGATTTAAGATGTACTCTACAGTTAAGTATCTTATTGAGATATAAATTGATTAAAATACGCTTGCATGCGATATAATCAGATTGATAGGATACATTGTAATTAGTAATACTTTATATTATTTTAGTTATCAAAAATATCAAAATATAATTTTGTACCACAAAGTTGATTAAATATGCTAATTAGCATACTTAATTTTTTTTCAATTCTGCATTTACATATTTTATTTGTTCAAAAGACATTTATGATATTCGAGTTTGATTAATAAAATATATTTTTTTATTGAATCAGTAGTTTATATTTATTTCTTTATCTAACACAGATTATTTTAAATATATAACACATTTCTCGTATTACAATAACTCGCTGTTAAATATATCATTCATATGTCACGCAAGAAATATGAAAACGAGTAGCAAGAATCTATATTTAATTATTAAAAATGGGATCACTGTGTATTCATTTCAAGAACAGTGTATTAATAACTTATAATTTAAATTTTCCAAAGTAATTCGGTATAATTAGTATCTAATTCTATTGGCTTTATATTAGATTTATATATACCTTTTATTATATTAAATTTATTATAAAAGAAAGTATCTCATTAGAT
Organism: Leptothorax acervorum; assembly: GCA_035220615.1. Taxonomy (NCBI): domain Eukaryota; kingdom Metazoa; phylum Arthropoda; class Insecta; order Hymenoptera; family Formicidae; genus Leptothorax; species Leptothorax acervorum. The sequence continues at coordinate 513,547 of JASTWQ010000126.1, read as the reverse complement.
TTGATTTAAAGCTATACAGTAAAACATAATATAACAATTTAAATAAGGAAAAAAATGTAAAATTAATATTTAAAAATTAATTTACAAAATTAAAGAAACCTATTAACTTCGTCTTTCGTATCAACATATAGAGTAAAGGTGTCACAAAAATATATAACTATCAAGGTAAAATGTGATGAAATAAGATGTATAATATAATAAGTAGATGTTTTGCTAATTAAGAACAATTTAAAAGACGCAACTATTTAAGAAAAACGAATATTGTAGTAGAAATAAAATGTAATTCAGTTGTAAACCTTGAAGTTTCTCGTTTTTGTGTATTTCTCGGCGAAGATCTTACCACCTGGAGTCGGTATTGAGAACGCTATGTCGTCCAACGACATTACGTAACCATAAAAGAATTTGGCTCTCAAGGTATCGACGAGTTTGGTAGCTATACCCTGTTTGCGGTGACTCATTGCGGTCCAGACGACGTTTATGCCGCACTTCGTAGGTGTACTCTCGGCGGTACAACAGTTGAGATCGATCAGATCGGGAATCATACGGAACGCCGTTTCGATATGTTCCGCCACCAGTACTCCGAGAACGTTTTTCTCGCGTATATACAAGAAGATCTGCAAGGTGGATCTCTCTTTTATCGAACTGTTATATTAAACCCGATAGTATACAATAAGAACAATGCGTTTGTAAAATAACGTATACTCACCTTTTTGCTCTGATATTCCGAGATATTCATGTCGGACAGTCCCAAATCTTTATCTACAACGGCCAAAATCTCCAACACTTTCTTCCAATGTTGCTTAGGGTCATATGGCTCGACTAAGATTATTCTGCTCTTAATTAAAGGATCCTCCAATATAACACGCTCGTTCTTCCATCCCTGAAATCAGAAATATTTAAATATCGTATCTACGGTGACATGATATTCATTTCGCGGATACAAACACAGCGTACCTGAAATTTTAAAGTCCGTGTGCTGTTGTGATAATTCAAGTGAGCGTTCTCATCCTCGGGATCGCCCAGTTGATACACAACGTTGCATTCCGAACATTGAGTGGCACCGAAACGCTTCTGACCAGCATCCAGCTGATATTGATCATCTGCACCACCACCTTTCGCGGATAGCTGCCATTTCCGCATATTTCTTTTTGCTGCTATTGTGGTATCATCGTTATTTGTCTCTCTAAAGCAGAAGTCAAAGCATGTATTTCATTAAAAAAGATTTAGGAATTTCTCGACAGTATTTCTTGCACGATTTAAAATATTTTTTTCAAAGGACAGTTACATTAAAAAATATGAATCAATATGAACAAGATCAGAATATTAATAATAAATTAGTATAAAATTAATATTTCATAACACAGAATGATAAAATTAACAAAAGCAAGCAAAAATAATTTTATATAAGTTAAAATTTTATAGATAAACGTAAGATTCGAGATTTATAACTCAGGAACATACTCGAAAATATTATCAGGTACAGAATATCCTTTTTTAAACAACGGAAAATATCTTTTCTCAGCGTCCTCTTCACCAGTTTCCTTTTCGGTCTCTTTATTGTTGTTTGTGCTGTCGAGCGAAAGATTTCCGAAGTTCGTCAAGGGAGCAACATCTTTGATGTTCATCGTCGAGGTCATATTGCTGAGCTCGGTAGCCGGAGACATGATCGCGTCCTGCGGCAACGTCTTCGCCGGAGACATGATCGCGTCCTGCGGCAACGTCGGCGCCGGAGACATGTTCGCGTCCTGCGGCAACGTCGTCGCCGGAGACATGATCGCGTCCTGCGGAAATGTCGCCGGAGACATAATCGCGTCCTGCGACAACGTCGCCGCCGAAGAAAACGTGTTCGCTATATGAGCCAATGGTCCCATCGTATCGTACTCGTCGTTCGCCCAGTCGTCCTCCAGAACTTTCAGGAGGTCCGCGACTTTGTCTTGCAACGTAGCCTCAACCTCCGGCTCGTCGACGGTCAGATCGGTGGCGTCCAGAGATATGTCCACGGTCTTCGGCTTTTCCTTATCATGCGCATTTGTGGACGGGATGCGTTTCTGATTCTCCTTCAATGCAATTTTACCGTCCGCAACTTGCAATTTAATCTTATCATTTACCGTCACCGTAGCGGCTTGATTTGTTCTGATCGTCTTGTTGGTCTTGAAAAATCGCTTGTTCTCATCGACCACTGGCGAGGGGGCCCTCTCTACAACCGCGTTTGTTTCCATCGGCTGAGCTTCCTCCGCAGGTGGACTATTGCTCAAAGCCGCGGGGCTAACATGCTGCTCCTCCTTCTTCGACGCCTCCGTATTCGCCTTGGGCCTCGGCTTTTTGATACCGTGGCACACGCCAGCGTTTATCCTACCGAATCTCCGCTTTTTCAGCAATGAACGTCTACCGTTGCTATGCGAAGGTAAACTTCGTCTCTTCTTAACGTCGCCGCTCCTGAAATTGCCGAAGGGCCGCTCAGACTTCGCGCTGCCGCTGTAAAATGATTTCGTGCTTAGCGAGAAATTATTCAGGCTGCCAGGCTCGTTCCTCTTCTCCTGAAACAACGACGCTCTCGCTCTCGGCACGAAGCCCTCGTCCGCCTTGAACAATTTCGTCGGTTTCGCCGCCGGCGGATCGCGCGCGTGCCTCTTCAACGTGTTCTCCTTCTGCTCGGGCGAGAGACCCTCGCTCGTCTCGATCGCGCTGAGGGACTTTCGCCTGTGCAGCTTCGGCAATGGAACCGCCTTGCTTATGGAGCTCAACGGTGTCACCTGCCTGCTCTCGGGGGTCCTGCTCTTTCGGGGGGTCTCCGTGATGCTCTGGTTCTGTATCTCCGTGGCGAAGCTCCGCTGAGGTGTCTCCGGTACTATCTCGTTCCTCTGCTCCGCACGCATCGTCGTCGAGCGTTGCGGCGTCAATGGATCCATCAGTTTATTCGGCGTGGACGGCAGCGATCTCGGGGAGCGATTGCCACTGAACAATTTACACCTCGGCGAGTATCTGGCAGCTCTAGTGACCTTCCTGAGCGATCTAAAGGGTGACATAGAGTGATGGTCCTCCTTAGTGACCCTCAAACGATCCCAAGACATACTATTGACGGTCGACTTTTCAGGCGTCGCAAATGGAGATATGAATTCTCTGCCCGGGGAACTGAGATCGCTGGTACTTGGGCTTTGATCGGTGAGAGCCAGGGGCGACATGGGCCCCAAATCCGACTCCTCTCCCGAGGATTTCTCATCTCTAATACGCTCTGAGCCCTGTGTGCTGCTTCTTCTGTCAGACTTATCGGTGGACGGCGCGAAAAGACATTTCTGCGCTCGTCGCGGAGTGCAAAACACATTTCCTTGACTGCTGTCCATTGTCGAGTAACTCCTTTGAAGTTGCAATCTGGGAAAAATATATCAAAGTTAGCATATATAACGTCAAGATTTCAAAAGTAAATCTAAATTGAATTGACACCGATGACAGGAGAATTGAGATAACAATTATTGACAATCTGAGAACGTAGATAGAAATATTAATGAGAATTCACAGAATTTAAGGATAACGAGATATCAATTAAAATTCTGCGATGTATTTATCAATCTTTTATTTACGAGATTAACGCAGTCAGTCGCACAAATGTATGAGAGAAACTGCGAGAAACTTGACGTGCGCATTGTACAGTCGTATACATACATTACATCAAACTGTTTGTATTACGCAGACACTAACCTAAACGGACCGGCGAATTTGACAAAGCGATTCCGCCGAGAGCGTCGAGGATCGTCGGCGATTGATGAAGCGACGTTCGACGTGCGAATGTTGCGCGTTAATATTCACCAGGAATATCCGAAATCAGAGTATCTTTCACAATAAGCTTACACTCGGAATGTGTCAAGAGAAGCGCGGGAAACAACCGAGATAAATTAATCGTTTCGTCATAAGTGTCATAACGGCTGCGCAGTGCGTTGTCACGCATCACGGTCGCGCCCGCGCATGCGTCAAGTTTTGCGCTAAATATTCTTGTATGAATATATTAATTGTTTCAGCGAATTTTCATATTATGAATCCTTTACAATCTTTTATCACTTATTTTTCCATTTTTCGTTTAATCTTTCCTACGTACGGCAGTAGAAAGATCGAGACGATCTTGTCGATATGATCGTTTCGGAATTAATGCATTTGTAAAATGCAAAAACATTTTTATCAATTAATTATACCTTTCAGTTAAAATTATAATTGTGATTCTTTCGATTTTTAATTCGAAATCAAGAGTTTCGGAATTGAACAAAGTACGAGGAGAATATAATCGGCAAGAAAGTTGCACGATCTAAAATTCCAAGAATTTTCCAAGAATTTCAAGATATTAAACGCGATTTCGAGACTTGAATAAATGACGACAAGATAAATAATCGACAAGGAGATAATTGCATTATCAAAAATTTCAAGATTTTCTCAAACTTTCAAGAATCGCAATTCCGGGAATTATATGAATCACGTTATAGTGAAAGATCAAAATAGTATACTACATATGATTTAGATAATGAAAAATGTGACCTTTCAATTTTCTTGCAAGTTTGTAATGAGATAAAAAGTAACATTAGCCAATCAAATGGCTCCTGCACACAGGACGCGGCAGCGCTTGCCGCGCGGCGGAAGTTGGTAAAGTTTCATGATCGACCCCAGAATGACAAGACGCCGCTGAACTGACGCCAGACGGACCGCGGACGTAGCTCTCTCCCTCATTTGCGCATGTGCGACATTTTCGAATAATTAGAAGGTTCTCGAAGATGAGCGGGAAAGAAAGAGAGAGAGGGCGGAGAAAGAGGTAATAATATTGTAGGAAATCAGAGGAAGGGGAAAGAAAAAAAAGGAGAAATAGAGGGAAGGGGAACGAGGGACCAGGGAAGATATCAGAGAAAAAAGAATATCATACAATTGCAAAATTTTGCAACATTGATGCCATCTTCGCGATTAAAAAAAAAAAATATTTGTAATGAGCATATAAAAAAAAAAAAAAACGAACCATCAGAAATTAACAAGACCGCGTTTTATTGCTCAACGTAATTGATCCTACGTAAACGGGACAAATATAATCATAATTACATATTTAAAATGTATATTTAAAAAAGGTATTTTATTCTACATAGATTCTTCATATATTGTGCCCCACGAGGCAATTTTACTACAAATGTAACAACGTATTACGTGCGTGTCCTGCTCCCTTTAAAATTTTACTGTATATGTAGAATGCGTGAATATTTCTCGTACCCTTCGCCTCGTATATCAACCGTGTAATCCGTCTTACGTTTGCATTTAAACGCTGAATGGGATCCAATAATTCGAAACTGCGGATATAAGATACAATTATAATTTATAAATTTACATTTACAAGGCTTATATCATAATATAATTTTAATATTAAAAGAACCTTACACACATTTAAAAAAAAGGAGAGAAAAGAAAATGCTGTGTTGAATTTCAGCCGGTCACAACGTACGTGACTAATGCTATTCGATCACTTAACGGGTTGTTTTAAAAGTTAAAACGTAGACACTTTTCGTCTTTTTAAAAATTGATTGTACAATGTTTAAGATCTCATATACAGAAAGGAAATCGGGTATAGGCTGGCAAGAAGCTCATCGCGTTATTTAAATTCTTCTTGGCAGTCTCTCGTTTTAAAAGAAAATGGCTGCTTCGTTAATTCGAATTATTAGTGATATCGTGTAGTCAGTAAACAATGTAATTGCGATGCCGATAAGTGCCCTGTAATTATAATTACAAGATGTGTCCCTATACATAATTCAAAGCTATCTTATATTTTATACTTAAAAACTAGAATACAAGCTAGCTTCCACATTGTGAATAAGGAAATAAATCGGATCAATAATAATAATGAAAACCTACAACAATAAATACGTAAGTGAATAAATATGTATCAAAATATACGAATATGAAACAAGTCCATCCGTATTGTAATAAAAAGAATTTCTTTTCCGTTGGACAAAAAAAAATACAACTTTGGCTCTTCGTGTACGCCAGATGAAAGAAATGCTGTCAGGTGTGTGCATAACATATCGATCAAGATGAAGTTAAGTCAAGCATCGTGTTGGTGTCCTCTAACGCTGGCAATGGTAACTCATTCTTCTCCTCCTCGATTCTGGCATCCGACATCTTTAGGAACTTGATTACCTTCTCGGTAGCGGCGATTCCGCAACTACTCACCTCATTCTGCGAAACAAAATGCGTGAGAATAGAAGTTACAACGTATTCTCTCAGGATAAAACGCGACATAATGCAGGATATTCTACAATGGATAATTACCGATGCCGTCAGATTCATGAAGTTGAAGAACTTTTGAAGTACAGATACCATAGTGGCGAAGTTCTTGTCCGGTAGTCTACTTCGTACCAGCGACTCGTACTCCTGGACAAAAGAAAGATTTACTAAGAAAGAACTGTGCTGATTCCTTAAATGTATTAATAGGTGAGATGTGTAACAAAGGGATTAATTTACTTTTCTTACTTATATAATCGAGTTTAATTTTTACCTTGTTATCCATTATTAAGTATCCAAGTAACAGTACTACGTATGATCCGATCAACGTATGCTCCATATGTCGTCCAGCTTTCTGTAACACTGTGAAATAACAATCATAAATCACAAATGCATCTGGACGTTCTAATAAAACATACAGATTATATCTCGGATGAAACACAAGCAAATTGAATTTTCTTTTTCTTCAATAAGATTTTTAAAGACCTTTGTCGATTGTTTCTAATTTTAGATGTATACAAGAATTTTATTTTTATAGGCAGAAATTGTAGTATTTAATAATACAGAGTGATAAGTACAGTAATTTTTTGACAAAGTCAAAAAATATATCGTTAAAAGCTGACTTGTATAAAATGCGCGACGGTATTGTGCATTAATATACAACAAATTTTGAGCAATATTGTAAATATATAAAGATAGGTATATGTATATGCATGCGCGGAAGTAGACGTAATACGAACATTTTGTGACGGTCTCTTCGATAAATTCCTCCTGAGATTTAGTAGTGGTCGATACCGTTTCCGTTTGCTCAGAATCTTTCTTTCCGTCCAGAATCGCGTCCGTTTTCTGTTCCTCGGCACGCGCAAGTTCCTCTTGTTTGTAAAACAAATCGATCAATGATGCCACGCCGCTTTCCTCCGCTGAAATTATGCAGATAGAAAACAACGGTCTTGTATTTTTACGATCCACGTGTGCTAAATTAAAGAAGTGTCATTCAAATCAAGGAATACCTACAATCGAAAATATTTTCCGACGACAGAGGTGCCTTCGAGTCAATAAGAAGTTGCTTGTTATCGTCGCACTGCTCTACCAAATTTATCAATAGGATTAATGCCAACATCATCATGTCAAACCGCTTTTCTTCCGGGAGTGATTCAGGCACGCGTAATAAAAGAAACAAGCTACAGTCCAAAACGCCAACTTGTGCGCCAACTGATTTGCTACCAAAGGCTGCGTAAAAAAATACGTATTATTTTAGACTAAATTAATAATGAAAACAAACATAATATAATCAATAAGAGAGAATAGAAAAATCGTGATCTAATTTATTTTCATTAATAAACGTATTAGTAATATCGGAAAAAATCTTACATTGTCCGTTAAACCGATGGGTAAGATTGATGAGAACTTTAATAATTGCAAAAAGACATTCTCTAACAACAGCACCGGTAGAACTTTTATCGCTTGGATCTGTTGTTGGATAAATGGGAATCTCTTGTCCACATAGATGATATAAACTAGCTAACGTGCTTACTAATACTCCTTCCTCGTACTTTAATAAATACACCTGATTCTCTTCGTTCATATGAGTTACCTGAAAAGAACATTATTTAGCCACTCCTCGTTAGCTAGTCTTCTTTGTAACACGGCGTGCGCAATATCAGGAAAAATAAAAAAAGAAGCACTTACATTTTCTAAGACGCGTAAACATCTGTCAACTTTACGTAATTTGTCTAATAAAGGATCTGTCCAGCCAGAGCTTAAAACATTCTGGCTGTTAATATGACGGTGACACTCTCGAATTGTCTTTACAATATGCTCCAAGCCACCTAATTCTCGTAATTCTTCTTTGAACCATTCTCCAGCGCGCTTTGACGTAAGACTCAGGAGTGTCTCCATAGCGAGCTGACCAACCTGTTAAAAGCGGCGTATTACCGAATTATTCGAAAATAGAAAAGAAGGTACGAAACGAAGGTACGTAAATCGCGTACGTATGTACAAAAATAAATATGAATGTAACAAAATCGAACAATTGCTTACGGTAATATTATCTAGATTTAGATGCTTAGCGTGTCCTTGAGCTTGTATATCGGCACATAACTGACGCACTTTTTCTTTATTTTTCAGTAATTCAGCATGACTGAGACCACAATCGTCAAGAGCATCCTTATGGCTGGCATCAGATTCTAATAGACTTAACATTAATTCCAAACAATCGCGATCAAGGTCCATAGCCAGACGATCTTGACTTAGTACAAACATTACTGTAGCTGTGCATAGACCAAGACTCTGCAAATAGTAATAATTATGTCAACAACAACGTAATTATTATATATTTAATTGTAAGATAATTAATGTTGGAAAATCAAATTAACAAGAAAAGCATTTATGCGATATGTACGGATACGTAGAAATGGATAGAACTTTGTCATATGCGAGCGTCTATACCTGATCTTTAGTTGCATCATGAAGAGCTTTAAAAAACTTGGCAACAGTTCCATGAGCACGCACGTGCATACGAAATGCAGGAGCCATACATTTACTTGCTAATCGTATGGCTGAAAGGCAACGAGTAGCATTCGGATTATTTTCTCTCAAAGTGTCCAAGATATATTCCACATCGTCATTAAACTCCTGGAATTCTCCACTCTCTTGTATCTGATGAGCTTTCTTTACATTCTTTACTACAGTATAGAACTGCAAGATGAAGTAAAAGCTAAATAAATATGCGTCGAGTTCAAATAAATCACGTAAGATACGATTACAATGCATTTTTACATTTATAATTTCATGTCTTATATAACTGGAGACGGAAATGATCCTACTCATTAATTTGTAACAAGAAGAGTTCATGAAAATCTTTCATCAATAAAATCCCTGTGTTATAATGGTTCCTCCAAAGAAACAATCAATATTCCAAGATATAATGACTGTATTGTCCGTAGTATACTCACCCCTTTAACTTTTTTGCCACAGCGAACGCTCGTGACCATGTCGGTCTCATCCTCGAAATCCGCATCGGCCGCGGGATAAGTCACGACTCTCGTCAACTGCGAGGGCTCGAACTCCTCCTCGTACGCCACCGGACCCGCGTTGCTGGAACCGGAAGCGGTGGTCGGCGTGCTGTTGCCGGTGTTAGGGGTATCCGCAGCGGTGGACTCCTTGTCGCTGTCGCACCACTTGTGCTTGTACAACGCCCGTCTCTTGTTCCCGTTCGTCGCGCCGGTCGAGCGGCTCTTGAAGATACTGCCTTTCTTAGCGGCGGGCTTGGTGGGCGAGACACTCGTCGACGGCGGGTCCGAGCACTGTGACTCCGAGATCGTGCTCGTCACGTGAAGCGAGAGTGATATCTCACTCTCGGCGTTCCCACTGGCACCCTCACTATCGTCACTGCCTGAAAACCAATCCTGATCTACCAGGGTCTTGGCCGCGATCTCGACGGTGGCGACGGTGTCGGTCGTTCCGCGGGTCGGTAGCTCCGGCTCCGATTCGGGATCAGGCTCTGCCTCCGGCTCGGGCTCAGGCTGTTGCATGATCACGTCGGTTTCGACCGCAGCTTCATTGGTCGGGATATCTATGGAGCAATGTTGTTCAATTTGGTTCGCGACACTCTCCGGCGTTGTCTCTTCCGCATTCTCCGTATTGTCATTGCCATTGTCGTCGGTACCGGCGGCCAAGGCCGTTGGTGCTACTTGCGGTGACGGTGGCGATGGTGCTGGCGGTGATGGCGGTGGTGGTGGTCTCGTGTCGGAATCGCTCGACAGTATATCGATCAGCTCTTGAGTCGTGGTTGGCAGTGGCTGATCGCGTCCGATCAACGGCTCGATCGTCGGTTTGGAGGAATACGTCGAGCTGCAGTCAGTCTTAACGATGTCGTAATGAGAGATAAGTGTGTTGTTGGAGTCCGTCACCGATTTTCTCAGCGTCAGCGAGAGGCCGGAGCCGTGCGAGTTGGGGGTGACCGGTGTCGTCGGCGGCGCCACGACGGAGGTCGTCGCCGTCGGGTCCAGGTGGAGATTCTTGGCGCGACTACGCGTGGTCCTTCGCATGTCCGAATTCTCCAACGGGATCGACACGGTGGAGACGACTGGTTGATGCGCACGCAGGGATCTATGATCGGACTTGAGCGACGTCTCCGTATTGACCGTCTTACGTTCGATGTCCACTTTCGATGGACTAGCGAGAGGAGTGGAGATCCTGTAGGTGTCGGGCTCGGACGTCTCCTGAGCGTCCTGATGCACGTCCCCGCAAACCAGTCGCGCCGTACCCTTGCATATTCTCAGGACGATCGGCGGTTTGCTCTCCTCCCGATTGGCGGTATCGGGCGTACCGGTGCTATCTAAACTTTCTACTACTTTCTTAATTGGAGTTTTCGTTACAGCCTGCTGTTGCTGCTGCTTCTGCGTTGGCGGCGGCGGCGGGTGCTGCTGCTGCTGCTGCTGCTGCGGGGGTTGCTTCGGGGCACGGGCTCTCCCGTATTGCGAATCAGGTACTTGTCTGTAAATTGCCACATCCTGGCGAGATTCTTCCACCACAGGCGGGACATTTCGGCTCTTGAAGAACTTCTTCGGCTTGACGACCGCCGGGGACGCGTCCGACTTGTTGTCCGGGTCGGTCTCGAAGGAGAACGGGTCCTTTCCAGGATTCACGCGATTCTGATTCCCATAATCGAGTTTCATTCTTTTCGCGGCGAAGGTATGTATATCATCTCTCCTCCCTGAAAATGGAACAATTCTGCAATGCTGAACTCAATTCGAAATATTAAAGTATATCACGTTTTCCCGTCGTTAATGAAAACTGAAGATGGTTTGTTAAATAATTCTAACAGTATTTTAAATCAGAGTAGTATTCTCGAGATTAATTATCACTTCTGGATAAAGAAATGTTTTGATTAATAACGGAAAAGCGTTCACACCTATATTAATATACGACAAAATAAAATACATTTGTGCATGAACAATGCTGTATAAAGCACAAGAATTTTGTAGTTTGTATATATAATATTGTAATTATGGAATTCATTCTATTAAATTTTTAAGTTTCTAAATTAAATTCTGCTAAATAGGGCCATTTGGTATCATTGCCGTTTAACGTTGAAATTATATCATTGGCGTAAGATCAATTGATTGTGCCAGCTTCTAAAAATAAATTCTGTCAATTTGTATTATTTTTACGTTACAGAAATAGATTATGCATAGTCATTACACTGCGATAGAGATTGATTCTCTAGGATTTACAACTACAGGAAAAATACTAAATCTGTTACGTTTATCATGTTATTATCAAGGTTACGCATTGGTAGTTCAACGCTACCACTGTTCTAAGGTAACAAAAGCTTTGCGTATAATTATAAATTTATAAATTTTCCTCTCTTCCAATTGTAAACATGGCAGATTCATCTCCAAATATTTCAATGTACAAAATTTCATAGTATGGTCAACATACAGAACCAGAATCTTATTGTTTACAAAGCTGTTGCGCAGAACGTGCAACAGATATTTTCCCTCTGCGATAACGGCATCAGGCTTGATCGCCGTCGCAGCCGTCGCAGCTGCGTTACATTAAAACGTAAACAGCGGTAAGGTTGCGTACCGTTGATGTTCGTGCTCCTGATGGACGTGAAAGACGTGATGCCCCATTTGCCGACGGTGCCCGCGGACTTGGCGGCGGACGGCCGGTTGCTGTTCTCGCGGAAGAGCTTGTCGAACTGTATGCTGCCGGGCGTTACACTGCTGACCTTGCGGCTGTAGGACTTGGTGTAACTGCGGGACGTCATTGTGCGCTCGTCTCGTGGATCCACTTCGGCATCGCAGAGCGATACTGGGCGATAATGACGCAATCTAATTCCTCGTGCCTCGCCGCTGACGGAGGCGGCCTGCTGCACGCGCGCGCCGCGCGCGCTCGCTCACGACGACGAGGGTGCCCGTGGGTGCCCTCCTCCGAGGGGGCATCGACAGAGAGGGGAGCTAGGGGCGCGCACGAGACCGCCTGGTCCTCCTCGTGCGCTCGCAAGGGATCCGGGGGGCCCACCCGAGAGATTCAGCTGCGGCGGGCGGCGGTGTCCCGCGACGGTGCGATAACGTGCACCGAAACAAACGCCATATTTCCGAGTTTACTCCGACGCGCACGGGGGACGAACGGGGCCTCTCGGTTCTCGCGCGCGCTCTCTCTCTCTCTCTCTCTATTTCCCCTCTCTCTCGCTCGTTCGCACGCTCGCTCGCGCGCTCGCTCGCGCGCTCGCTCGCGCGCGACGGTACGTCGAGACGACGAAAATTTCGATTAACGATCGGAGCGATCCCGGTTGGGCGCCGAGCCGCACGTCGCCCGCGGTACTCCCTCGGCACTTACTGCTGACGCCTCCGCCGTCGTCGTACTCGTTCGTCCTCTCGCCGTCGCCGTCGCTACTCCGCTCCTTTTCCGCCGCTCTCGGCTACCATCAATTTCTCCGACTCGTGGGGATTATTAATCATCAACATAGATCTCGAGCCATCTGCCGATGTTTTTCGTTTCGGGATTTAAGATACAGACACACGTACAAGAGAGGTGTGCATATATATATGTATATGCGCGGGAGGACAGGGGGAGGATAAAATATCGCATACACAGTGCGCGGAGTCACACACGACTTCGTCTTCGCCAGCAGATGACGCTCCGTTTCGGCAACCTCGTCGAAATTCTACGGCGACGCGGGCGAGTGTCGCGCGGTATTAACTCCCGGGGGAACGTCGGCGTGACGTATCGTCTTAATAATGACAGCTTTGCGGATTTTCCTCGGTTCCTCTCCAGCGGCGAACACGCGAAAGCGCGTGGATCCTCGGCGGTGATAATTTGTCATGGCGCCGATCTCCCTGGACGCGGAACGGCGAGCTCCGATTGGACGGGAAGAGGTCCTCCGCGGCGGCGGGAAATTTTTCCGAGAGGAAGTTAAATTGGACAAAAATGTCGGGCACTGAATGGATTTATGAACGCCTGGATGAAAAATTGAATGTTTATTTTTACCAATTTAATTTAACTTTCTCGATTTAACTTGGTTTTTAACTTTTCCTAATTTTTTGAATTAAAAACGAACATAAATCTCGATCATCGGTTGAAATAGATTGTTAAGAACACTGAATAAAATTTATTTTTTTTGTTAAATCAGAGGTTAAATCAACGTCCGTCTCGTTTTAGGTGCAGAAGGTAACACGTAGTGCAGCCACAAGGAACAGTTTTACGTGTTGACTGTCGAAGCCACTGTCAAAGTCAGCTGTCAAACGTGCGGTATGTCAGAGAGACAAATTGACGTCCCGACGACGCACGCCAGCGAGATGGATTACACGAAGTGAGGTCTTAATTCTACCCTGAATTGTAAAACGTTAACGACCGCTTAAACTCCAGTGTTCAACCTCGTCCAAAACTGCTTCTTGAATATAGGGCGTATAGGCGTGTAATAATCTATGAATTTAGGCGTATTCAACAGAGTTAATCTCAAGGTACTTATATCTGACAAATTTTCCGCTTAGTTATGTCAATTTTTAGTTATGGGAATGTACATCTTGACGTTTATTCGTAGTCGCACAACTTTGTTCAATTTTAATTATCTTGTATTTGGTACCTTTAATTCTCATTATTGCAAAAATAAAAGAAACTTAACGTTTTTGCATGTTCTTAGGATTCCCAAGGAGGGATGTATTCAGAATGGGCCTCGCTGAGCACTCTGATCCAACAAGGCTCGGAGGAAAGCCAGAGCGTACTGGAGAAGTTTCCCCCAGGCGCAGGGAAGGAGGTCGCGCTATCCATAGTCCGCCAACTCGCCGCAAATCTCGGTATCACCCAGGCGGGAGAACCTAGTCCGCTCTCCACCGACAGGGAGGTTCAATGGTGCATGGAGGTGATATGCTTCGGCTTATCGCTGCCGCTGGCCGAGCATGACACCGTCAGGGATTGCGTGAACATATACTGCGAGTGGCTGTCTGCTCTGTACTCAACACCGAAGATCTCTGTACCGAGACCGATCGTGGACGACCCGAACTTCTACGCCAGAAAGATCATAAGTCATTTTTACAATCTGTTCGTGCCGAGGAAAGGGGAAGGTGAGACAAGACTTGGTTTTCTTTACGTGTCAAGTTTGCTGCCAGATTTCTTTGATAAAATTTCATTTTCTTTCCCAAAGTCTGGCCTTTTCTGTATCAGGATCTAGGTAATCCATGATATATCTGACTTTTCTGTGAACACACATTAATATGATTCTCGTATCATTATTAATATATGTAACAAATCACCTTTCAATAAATGTTTCTAGGTACAGATACAATAAATCGGCAAGCTGTTCTGTGTCATCGGGTACTTAGGACTTTGCAACAAATCGCGAGAGGCCCGGCGACTCTGGAGAGAGAAACTTGGGAGAGTCTGTTATTATTCCTCATCGGTATTAACGACGCGCTGTTAGCACCACCGGCAACTAGAGAGGATGCGGGAGAACAATTGTGCGAGAGGGTGCTTGGTGTATTGCTAGAGGTGCGGGAATATTGGTCAATTAATAACATGGACATTAAACTTACAGAATATTTTTTTCAGGTCTGGCTGGTCGCCTGCGAACGCAGTTTTCCCTCACCTCCATTGTGGCGAACGTTACGAGAGTCCTGCCTGCGATGGCGTCACAGATTGGCTCTGGTAGAGCAGTGGAATCGCGTATGCCTTGCTCTTACAGCGAGGCTGTTGCATATTATGTACGGGCCGATGTTTCCCGAATTGAAAATAAGTACGTGTCTCTAATAGATCGCACGCGCGTTTAACAGAGCTTGCACATTGTTTGTAATATACTACAATAAGGAAAACTATATTAATAGGCGAGGAAGACACGCAGCTGGTATCACCTACTATGTCGGACGAAGCAGTGGCGCAGGCATGGTACAGACTGTTGCGTACTATCGGCGATCCCGTGGACCTGTGTAGACCCGCCGTCGTCTCGCAGACGCAAGCATTTCTGCAGTACGCTATCGTTAGCCCTAACGTCATAGATCCGTGCCAGCATCCGTGTCTGCAAAGTTTGCCGCAGATATTTCTGAAAGCTATAAAAGGCATAGCGGGTCAGGTCGATGCCTTTCTGGGTAAGTCGAGGCTGTCGATCCGATCGGAACGTTAAACTCGTGATCTATCTCGAAGGCTGCGCGCTGTAACTTGTAAATTATCACGGATGCGATGCAAGGCGGTGTCGAATGTACGTTTCCTGAAATTTATTTCTACCTATGACACTCTCACACCTGTCGGCTTGTTCGCTTGTTACCTGGTGGTGGTTGCACATTGTCGCGAATGTTTTAGGAGTTTCACAGGCATGCTGCTGGGAGGAATGTTGCGTGTCCAACGTTACGTCGGGAAATAGCGGCACCGGCAGCGGGGGTGTTGGGTGGGACAGGTCGAGCGGTAGGGATCAGCCTCAGCCTTCCCCTACACCCCCAACACAACGCAGACTTGCCAAAAGTTTCAGTGTCACTCCTTCCGCAGTCACTAAGGGTATCTCAGTGCAATACTTTTTTCTCGCTGATACGTCGATACTATTGCTCAGTCAATTGTCTTCTCGCTAAAGTCTAAAGTCACGAATACTGTATAGCACTCATTTTGTATCATAATTCTTTTTATATTCTATGTACTCTTTATTTCATATTATTAAAGTTTGCTCTAATAGGATGTACAATTATGAATTATTAGAGTTTTTAGTGAACTTGTACTCGTTGGTTTTTCATTTTATTCGTCGCTGTTACAAAGCATCCTGCAGAAACGTAAATATTTTGCAGGAATTCCGAAAGCGTCGTTAATCGGATTGACGACAAGCCGTGTATCTAGTACACCGCCGATGCTAATATCCAATTCCGGACCGTCATCCGCTTCGAGTACTGCATGTAATATCATTTTTATGCGTTCATAATTATATGTATAGTCTCCATTTGATTACACAATCGTGTTATTTACAGCTATGACCTCGCTCGGCCAGGATATCAGACCTCCTTTAGCTCCAGGACGACCCAAGTGTAACAGCATACTACATCTCTTCGGGGAATGGTTATTCGAGGCTGCGTTTATCGGTACCGAAGGTTGGTCGCAGAACTTACCGCGTAAGTGTCGCTCGGGTGTATGTGAGATAAAAGAATGTCTTATGTATGATTATATTTTATATGTGATGATCATCTCGTGAGCAGAACCGTCAGGCGCTTCGAAACGTCCGTCTTCGGTACTCGTGGACGGGCCGAGTTCTCTGCAGGAAACCGTGAGCGACATACCGCCGACACTCTGCATAGATCGCTACGAGTCTGGCAGAGCGGAGGCGTTGGGCGCCCTGTGCAGAATTTTCTGCGCCAAGAAAACAGGCGAGGAGATCTTACCCGTATACCTGGCAAGATTTTACCAGGCGATGTATCACGGCCTCAAAGTTGACGAGGTATCGGTTGCAGCTCACATTTTTTGGTAGATAGACATTGAAAGAAATAATATATAAGTAACCTGCGTATATTCGTTTTCAGTCTCGCGAATGTGGCGAAACATTGGCGAGTATTCTGTTGAATTCGGCTGATCTGTTCCGCCTTGATTTGAATGGTATACAAGTCTTGGTGCCAGCCGTGTTGTCCGCTCTGGAGGTGGTCTTACCGGAAAAAGACTTGAAGTTGAAATCTAATATAGTATTGAAGCCGGACTTGAGAAGGGCCTCCATACATCTGCTAATATCTATGTTAACGCTGCCTCTGCATTTCCAAGTAAATATATATACATAAAAACTTAATCTCTTTCTTGAACTGCTTCAATAAAATTTATTAGTGTTTAATAAATTGCCGTATTGTAATTCAACATGGGCGCGAGGTTCACGTAACTGAAGAAGTTTGTACGTGTGAATATTTCATTACAGAACCTCGCCATTAAGGAGCTCCCGGTATTCCCAGGCACGAATTTCTCCGAGAAAAGTCCCGTAACATTTGTACAGTTAAAATCGAGACTCATGAATCTACTCATAAACGCTTTGCAAGTGGAGACCGATCCTCAGAATACACATATGCTGTTGGGTAAGTTAATAAAGGGTGATGATCAATGATATTTTTATTCCTTTGACAAAGTTAATTTTCTGTGAAATTAAAACTCTAAAAAAAGAAATCAACATTCCGTTGAGAAATAGAAAATGGAGCTTATTAATAGTTACAAAATATGGTTTTACTATAAGAATAAATGTTGACGTATAAATAATTCTTATCAGGGGCTTTGTTACTGAGCGTACAAGATTCTGCAGCAGCGGAAGAAGTGGAACAGGTCACACAACCCGACACGGTAGCCAGTGACTCGGCAACTAATTTATTATCTTCAGGTGCGTCTTTGATACTAAACTATATTAGCTTGCATTCGGCTAAATGCACCGTTCTGAGTTACTTGGTAGTAATTTCTGTCTGTGTTCAAATTTTATAAATGATCTTATGATCATAGGCACAATTTTTTATATATCACATGACGAAGAGCAGTATAAAACATTGCTTTATTGTTATTTTATATAAGAAAATAATTGGCACTTCTTTGGATTGCTTATGTGAGAGTGTAAAAAGTAATGTGATAAATAATATTTCTCTAAAGTAATAACTCTAAAGCAATATATAATTTAACTATTAATTTTATTAATTTTACGAGATACAGTAACTTGTCATTATAATTTGATAGAAACTGTTTTATGACATATGGATAACGCCTATGATCATGACTGGTTTTTTCTCTGGTGCCAATAAGATAGCAATGTCCCAGTATACTGCTACTTTATTTAATACAGAGACTTTTTATTAATATTTATTGATAGCTTATGAATGGGAGTAAATCAGTATGAGGGCGCAAATATTCGAATTACAATGCTTAATGTCACCTCTCATCGTATCAGCTTTACACGTGCTTATATATGAAATGTTAATTTTTTGATTGTTATTACGAATTGTGTTCCGTTGTGCATTTCGCCATTGTACCGTCTTATCATCGCTTATATAGTCACCAGCGATTCGGCCAGTCAAATAAGTATATCCAGTGATCAGCGATCAATTGGTGATGCCTCTGATATTGCAACCCTTCAAGAGGAATGCATTGCGTTTGGTAAATACAAATACTGTTTATCTTGCTACACTATCTTGCTATAAAAATCGCATTCGAAGACATTCGTAAAGTACGAACTTCATATCTGCTTGTCGTTTATGTTTTTATCGTTATGTTCAAAGTTCTTAAGAAAAGATGTATCCTATATTCTCTTTTCCTTTCTGTCTCTCTCTATAATATACACTTAGCATTTGTTATATATAAATATTATATATGTATATATTTACTCTCTTTCTCTCTGGTACAAAACATAGACCTGTGATATCATTTCTTATAGATCTAAGGACTAAATGAGAGGGACATTCTTGCAGATTCCGCCCATGCTCTTTTTGTACGAGCAACCTACTTGGTGTGTCACCGTTTGATTTCGTCGTGGAAGACTGACTTGAATATTTCTCTAGCAGCACTCGAGATGCTATCGGGATTAGCACGCACACGCATTCGCGAAACAGGTAGCAAGATCAATGCAGATTAATTGTATCTGCAAGATTTAAATTTCGTTATATGTATATACTTATATGCAAGAAATATAGATACTTATCTCCATCTTGTTTCAAATAATTCTGCATGCAGCAAGGAAGCTCACAGGTTCGATATCTGTCAGATAGAAATTGTCAGCTCTAATTCTAAATGCTCTTGGAACAAAATACGCGTCAAAACGCTGTGTATGTTGCAGATGCTCTGGAATGCAAGAGGGCGGTAAAATGGTTGTGCGACTACATTTCGTATCAGTGTTGGCGTCCACCTCCGGCGCACTCTAAGGATCTCCATTCATCCATCGTTGCAGCGTTTACTTGCCTGACAACCTGGCTGACTGCTCATCCGCAATTGTTACAGGTTGGCGACTTTTTAGGGATGTGATTTACGAAATTAATTTTACTTGAAATTCTGTATATATTGGTTCCTTTTTTCTTGCTGTTGAAGGACAAAGATTGCTTGACCACAGTATTGGAAGTCGTTGAGCTCGGAGTGTCCGGCACTAAGAGTGTCGGAAAGCCGGGAGAACCCATCAAGATGAAAGACGAAAAGGAGCTAAAACCCGCTTCTATGCGCGTAAGAGACGCTGCCGATGTTCTTCTTACTATCTTGTTGGAACAGGTTTGTTTGCCAAAGTATACAAAATATAAAAATAGACACACGAGTGCACAATAATCAAAGATATTTAACTTTAGAATTTGAATCTTTTGGTATCTCCAGAGATTCACATTAAGATTTTCTCATTTAAGATTTCGACAGTTCTTAAGAATTTTCAATCCGGGATCGAAGAAGTTATTCTTCTTAATTTTGTCGAATTTATAATTGTACTCTCCATAGGTCGGTTATTTCCCAAGCGCCTGCGGAGCACAATCGCTTTCGTCACTGTTGGATGAAGTATCTTTGCTTCGGCACTGCAACAGCTGGACTGGCGGACGCGTCGCACGACAAGCGGCCGTCGAGAGATTTCGTTACTTCGTGTCCGAGAACGCGATTGTATTAGCGTTGTTGGAGGAACCACTGGGGAACGATCAGGATCCTCAGCCGACCGTGACGGTCCTAATCCGCGGACCGTTCGGTAGACACGCGTGGACGATGCAGCTTCGTCATTTACCGCGTCATCGATCCAGCATCAGAAGTATAAACAGCAATCCCGGACGACCCCTGCCGTTAGCTGAAGCCGCACCACGAACGGATTATAAACCGAGATTCTTCCCAGATAATGTGGATCGCATTCCTCATTGTAAAGTGTAAGTAAACGCTTGCAGTAGAAAACCAAGTTCCGAACTTTATTCTCTAATTATATTTAACTTATATGTATTCGAATATAATTAAAATAAATTAGATATATAAAATTTTCGAAGTATAAATCGTACACAATTCTGATTATATAATACTCGACTATCCGAGTTAATTGCATATGAAAATATCTGGAATTTGGAATTATATTTTACAACACTTTAATCCAAACGGTATTTAATTGCATGATCTTCATGGCAGGGATGAATCGATACCGAGTCTCGAGGCAGTTATGAGTGACAACGACGAGGTACGAGACGAACATCAGATCCTCGTGCAGCTCTTAGAACGTCAGATAACGCTCGAGTCGAAGCATGACAACGGTGATGTAAAGGTTGCAGAAGACAAAACTGATGAATGCGTACCGCCCCAGGTTTGTCACGAGTTCCAAACGGCTCGTCTATTCCTGAGCCATTTCGGTTTCTTAAATATGGAACCTAAGGAGAACGAGGAATCCAGAAGTAGCGGACTAATCGCCCTAGATCCGACCATCCCTGGATTCTGTACGGAACTGGAAACTCTGGACAATATCAGTCCGCGAACGTGCGACACCGTTCATATCTTTTACGTAAAAGCAGGTCAAAAGTCTGCCTCCGAAATATTGTCAAACGTGGTAAGACATTGGTTTCACAGTTTAGAATATATCGTTTTTATCTATTCTATATATTATAAATTAAAAAAAAAAAGAAAACGTCATGCTACACATCTTACGTTCGCAGCTGCACGAGGAGAATGTGTCGCCAAACTTCTTGGAATTTTTAAGCTCTCTCGGTTGGCCCGTTTCCGTATCAGGTCACGCGGGCTGGACGGGCCACGTATCTACTTCGTGGAGAGTAACTGCGCAAGTGAATGTGCCACAGCCAGCTCACAGCAATCACGGCGGGGCGCTTTATAACGGTGACACTCACGTGCTGTATTGGGCGGACGTGAGTTCGGAAATCGCGTTTATTGTGCCTACGCAGTCGTATCTAATAGCCAGCTCGGATTCATTAGAGGAGACCAGTTACAATAGCGATGTCAGTGCCAGTGGACAAGGTAAATCTTGAAGGCAAGAATGCTAATTGAAATACAGATTTTAGAAACATTTTTTTATTTGCTTTTCTATTATCTAAAGAAGATCTTTAGATTATTATGTATAACGAATATTTACTTCTCAGAAGCACAGTTTATATATTTTGTTACAGCCTGGTTTGAGCGGAGCATCAGTGAAAGTACGGACACTCGCAGCAGTGGGACGTCACAAAACACAACGCAGACATCTAGAGCGATGTCACTCGATCTGGAGAAACAGCCGTCGAGCTTGCCAGGAGCGGGTCCGACGAATTCTTCGAGTGCAGATCCTATCAGGCCTAGAAGGTCGACAAAGCAAGCTCTGCCGTCTCAAACTAATACAAAAATCATAGTTGTATGGTTGGAAAGTCTGGAGGATCACATCCATTTCCCGATTGGTTCGTTCGCTCTTATTTCAACAAACAAAACGTCCCGAAACTCGCGATTAATTAATTAATCTGACTGTTTTATTGTATATTTTATTGCTATACGCCTATACGGTATTATTTTCTGTTGCATCAAATTAAACGCTGTTATTGGATTGTAGGCGATCTGCTTCCTTCCACCTACACCGGATTGGAACAAGCGAGGATGCTGCAAGCTACCGATGTGCACGTTATCTTTCTTCAAGCTCTCGCTAACGGATTGATGCGGGTCAGATTGCAGGGGCCGGTTTCGCGAATTAATTTAGCGACGCCCTTAATTGACGGTATGGTTGTATCGAGAAGAGTTTTGGGAACTTTGGTTAGACAAACGGCTCTTAATATGGGACGTAGAAGAAGGCTTGACAACGACAGGTAAAATTAATAATGAAAAAGATGATACATATTTCTCTGTATTCTGTTCATTATCATGTTTATATTGAAATGTTATTTACATTTTTTTATTTTGGATAAAACATACATGTTAATGCATA
This sequence comes from Leptothorax acervorum, assembly GCA_035220615.1. Lineage (NCBI taxonomy): Eukaryota > Metazoa > Arthropoda > Insecta > Hymenoptera > Formicidae > Leptothorax > Leptothorax acervorum. The sequence goes on along the minus strand of JASTWQ010000126.1, from coordinate 491,481 downwards.
TATTTATGTTTCAGTTATCATCCACCGCACGTTCGAAGACGTCTAAAAATTCAAGAGATGGTACAAAAATATAAAAGAAATTTAACGGACCCAGAGTTATTGACACTTTTATTCAGCAGCACTCAAACTTATCAAGTGAAATAAGAATTTTGAAGAATCTCATCTATGAACTTAAGTTTCGGGACAGCGGTAGCCTAATTTCTTTGCTGCTGTAACAGAGAATTTTGTAAAATTTGAGAATGGATCTTATGTTTCATGCTATACTAAGTATCGTGAAGGTAAAGTGATTATCTTTTAAAATAGCTGAGAGAAGATAATATTTACTTCAGAAAATGTAAGTAAACCTTTTTTCCGATTGTTACAAATTCGTAATAAAGCAGAGCGAGTGATTTTCTATCCGTAACTATTTCTTATCGAAAGATATGCTCATTGTAGTAATATTTCTTTATTTCCAACGTCACTTTTCTATATTATACTCAGATTTTCTTAAATAAAAACGAGCTGTATAATAACGTATCGAAACATACCCGAATAATAAAAGATAAAATTACAATGGGATCTCGCCGCGGTCATGTTAGATCGTGACGTCAGAGGCGAGAAATGACACGCTGAAAATTCTTGTGTCATTTTTAAATAAAAAGATATTTGGAAATGATGAATAAGCTTCAGATCGCTTTAACACACTTATAAAATAATTCAAAAATTACACATGACGCGGTGAGTACCCAGGAGCCTTAAAATAAAACACTTAGAAGACCACAGTAAAGAAAGATGATAATGATTCGGAGAAAAATTGATTTACATTTTCTAATTGTTCTCAGTGGACTTTTCACAAACTGATTTTATCTCTCAAAGCGTTTTGTATATATGTACACACACACACACACACGCGCGCGCGCGCGCGCGCGCAAACGCACACACACAAGATTATTCTTAATCTGAGATTAGAGAATTTCTTAAGCATTTTCAAGAATTACGATATAAAATTTTCTGATAATCCTAGTTCCCGGTGATTTTACGCACAATTCTGAAACTTAATTCTAAAGATGACGAGAATGCTTTAAAATGTATTACGATCAGTTACATTCAACTGATTTCCTGATAAAAGAAATCATCTATTAAAACAAATAGAAAGATGATATCGTAGATAAATGTTTCGGAAGAATATATTTTTGTTATGATTTTTTTTTAATTATACACTAAAAGGCTTTATATATTACTACTTGTAAAATCAGTATTGTAGATAACGCTGTAAAATAAATTATCTAAATTGCGTACAATTGAAAGCTATTTCGGTATATATAAATATAAAACAGTGAAAAGATGTAATTTATTTAATTAGTTTACTATGTATGATTATATTTTATATATAAATCTCGTTTTGAATATACATATGTATGTACCGAATGATTCTTTTATGTCCATTTCTATCAATGTAGATTAACTTCAATCTCTTTAATATACTTTTATTTTTTCTAATTTTTAGAACTAAAAAAAGACAAAAAGTAAGTTGAACCACGTTGATAGAAAGGGACATTAGACGTAGATAGAAATAAACGCGTGCTTGGGACTTTGATAATTAATATTATAGTTATTAATTGATGTTATTATCTATAATTATTATAATTATAAAAGCAATATCAATTTGTAACGCTATTATAATTGTTAATTGAAATAGCGAAGCTTCTTATATGCAAGACAAAAAGCGATTTCGGTTAATGTTAATAAAAAATTATAATAATTTCATAAATTTGATAACGAACGAGTAGCGTCTGTTCACTTCGTTATTTTGTTTACTTCTAATAATAATTATCTTCGTAAGGGCTCGGACACAATGCGAGGAATAAGGAACAAGGAATAGATATTAATAGTCGCATCCTTTTTCAATGCACGTCTATTGAAAAAAGATGCGACTATAAATTCTATTCCTTGTTCGTGTCTGAGCCCTAACTTATCAAATTGTATGTACAATGCTCAAAATGGCGACGGACCACGTGACTTGGGATAATTGTCGTACAAAATTCACGTTACGCAGTCCCATCTAATAATTTTGCAAAACTTCGGAGTTTCGGGATCGGAGTCACTTCGGAATTTACCCGAAGATTCACGAACATTCCGAAATATGGGGTTAACCGTGTCCACTGTCCATATCGATGTATATATCGTGCAAGAGCTAGTGTGACCGGATAAGCGTGATAACGATAATTAAACATTTGTAAGTCTCGAGATTGTTCAGCTGTCTGCCCAAGTCGCGCGTGTCGTCCGTGCCGTCGGAGATATTGTTGGCAAAATTGCTGTGGAATAACTATCACGCGAGAATTGTCAAACGAAATTGCGTATCGCGGATCCTAACCTGTAAGAGACACGCGCCACCGTTAACGCACGGCGAATCGCGTACGTGAGCCGTGAACTTCGCGCTCGTCGCGAATTCTCGCGATTCCGCGACGCCGCGGCCGGCCGGCTCGCCTGATTCTCTCGCGTAATTTCATCGAGGCGATTTGTAACCCATCGAAATTTCCCCCTTTCGTGCAATACCGCCGACAATCTCTTTGTTTATTATCGAACCTTTTGTTTACCGTTGGCGTTTCGAGGTTATGTCGTCGGTATGCCGCATTTCGCGCGTCGCGACATTGATGATGTCTCTTGTGTAAGCGACGAGAGTCTTTTGCTTCGAGGCCGGCCAACGGAACGGTTTTTCCTTTTAAATGCCTGACACGTCCAAAAGTAATAAATATTATCGATATCGAGTGTCCCGCGCTGTATCTATCGGCGCGGGAGTTAACCTTCGGGTGGCAGTTTGACGGAACATGCTGCCGCGTTTGACAGGACTCACGTGTTGAAAATTTAACGCGAGTATCTTTGGCGAGAACTTTTATCGGGTTCTTTCGCAGGAATGTGCTATACGATAATTTATTTTACTTATAGTACATGTGTGATTTTATACACATGTGTCTATGTGTGCGCATATACATTGTGTGTGCGCGCGCACATTATAAGATTTAATATAAAATTTTGTTGAAATTCTTAGAAGAGAAAACTTGATTTTTAAATTGAGTTTTAAACATGTATATGTTTACAGATAAATAATGGCGAATGCAGAATTGCTTGCGGAAGTAACGGATGTTGTACAAATTCTACGACAATGGGAGGAAGAACATAGCTCAGCAACTTACGATCCCGTTCCTGTTCTTGAGAGATTAGCGGATATAATAGAACTCGAGACAGAAAATTATATGAAGGTGGATCCAGATCCGTTCGACGAGAGACATCCATCTCGCACCGATCCAGAATGCAATTTCGGACATATATTGAAGGTTTTATTTAGAAAGGATAATTTTATGACAAAGGTAACTATATATAGAATTTATAAAATCTAATAGGAATAGGTATTTTTTACGGTGTGATACATATTACATTTATTTCTTTTGAATTAATATAACTATTTGTGAGATTTAAATAAATCTTGCTTTTATTGCAACTTTAAAACTATTTGACATGGGATTCTATAACATTACTTTCTATTGTAATATTTAGTTAAATCAGCTTGTTTAGTTTGCCATTAGAGAATATCACTGTATTATTTTTATGATAAAACAATCATACAAGTTACAGGATTTGCTTAATAACAATACTTATCTATACTTTCTTTGAAATTATAATATCACACTGTGGAATGGTGCTCTCAATAATACATTATACTTGCTTTCAGTTAATAAATGATTATTTGAGAGACACATATTGGTCTCGAGCAGGAATAAGTGGAAGAGACGTCAGAAAACTGAATATTGCTGCCTGTCGACTGATGCTAGATATACTTCCAGGATTAGAAACCTCAGCAGTATTTCAGCCAGATATGGAAGGTCTTATACACAGATTATTTTCTTGGGCAGAGAAAAGCATAGAGCCATTACAGAGCTATTCGACCGGCCTTCTGGCCGCCGCCATGGAAGTGCAAGATATAGCTACAGGATTCAGAGATCAAAATGCTAAAATGGTACCACTAATGTTGCAACGGTTGCATAAGTTGCAACAGGAGGCGTACGAAGAACGTCAGCAGAAAGCTGAGATAGCGCACGAGGATCATCAGAAGAATGTTAGGCCGTTTGCTCATGTTGGACAAGATAGGAGTAGCATCACCGATTGCAATAACAGAAACATCCTCGAGAAGCGCAAACGAGAGAAATGGCAGAAAAACGGAATTATGAAAAATCAAGATCCACCCTCTTCCGATGATAATGATTCAATGCACAATGATAGGCCAGTCATGAAGAAAAAGAGAAGCAATCCCGGTTGTGAAACACCCGTGAAGAACAACGAACTGTATCCCGAGATTATGTCCCCACCTCTGTCCATCCCGAGAGCCGTCAATTCGTCAGTGACACCATCCAAGCAGAGCGGTTTACAATCGACGAGAAGCATGAATGTGCCGGCATCCGCCAGATGCAACTTACAAAAGTCCAGTCTGTCTAAAGGTTCTAACACGCATTTGACAGAGGGAAATTCCAATTCTTCCTGGGCCGAGATGGAATCGCATGTCATTGGTTTTATTCAAATGTATCCTCCCACTCTCGCAACTCGGCAGATTCTGATTTTGCGATACCTGACACCAATGGGAGAGTATCAGGAGTTCCTTGGTCATGTGTTTGAGCACAACGCTCTGGACTTGATACTGAAATATACAATCGTGCGAGAGACCAAGGATAGCAGGCTCGCTTTTGAGGCTCTCAAGTACCTCGCGTCTTTGTTGTGTCACAAAAAGTTCTCAATCGAATTCCTAAATGTCGGCGGTTTACAAAGGCTATTAGACGTGCCGAGGCCGAGTGTTGCGGCAACAGGTGTATCCATATGTCTTTATTATCTCGCGTACTGCGAGGATGCTATGGAACGAGTGTGTCTGTTACCGAAACACATAATATCCGATCTCGTGACTTATGCATTGTGGTTGTTGGAATGCGGTCATGATTCCGGACGATGTCACGCGACGATGTTCTTTGGCTTTTCTTTCCCATTCAAAGTTATATTGGAAGAATTTGACGCACAGGATGGCTTGAGAAACTTGTATAACGTGGTAAGAAAATATTGATCAATGTTTATGTTTACTAAGCAGAATAAAAATAAGCTTAATATTCATTTACATATTTGATTTAAAGCACAAAAATTATTGCGAAAAAGATAATAGATTTCACATAGAATTATCTTTTGCTCGATAAAGTAAAATATAATTAAATTCTACTGTAGATATCGACTTTGGAAATTCTAAATGTTGAAGAAGAACCGACTATAAACGATGATGAAGAGTGTGCATCAAGGCAGATTGTACGACACGTAGCTGTTGCTTTGAAGAGATACATGGAAGCGCATTTGCATTTAAAAGCAGAACAATTGCAACGTGCGGAAAACGTTAGAGCTGAACGCGATACATGGCAGCCCTCATTACCACCCTATAAGGTAAGTGTGACAAGTAATTAATAATGCATTTAAAGGAGTTTTTTTTATCTCATCAGAGTGGTAAAAGATGAGCGATTTTGCGAACCACGCCATAATTATCTGACGCAATAAATCAAAGTGTTTTTTTACCCTTAACACAGTTTTTTTATTTAAATCACGTTGAATTACTTAAGCAATCTCATTTCAAAATACGATTTGCACGCATAATTACTTGGCATTACATTCTTTTTTAGTTGTAAATCAGTTGTTAAAATTTTTTACATATTTGATATATGTAAATTTTTTACACGTTTATTATTCTAGGCATGCAAGCTTAGCAGCGAAGAAGTTCAAGCAAAAGTGGAGATTCTCCAAGAATTTATGTCAGTTAGAGCGATATGGCCACCAGTGGAAGAACTTAATCGTTTGGGTGGTATCACATTGCTTTTGCAAATTATAGCTTTTGCTCGCGAATGGAACTACAGTGGACGGTAAGTGGACAGTGTAAGATAACATGTCTACATTAAAAAAGTTTTAGAAGATTTTTGTAATTTTGTGTCTTAAAGTATGTATTACTTACATACATACAAACGCACAGTTAGCAGGAATTTTAGATATTCTAAATAATTGTTATTTTTAGAGTACATACGACTTCTAGTGCAGAAACGGTCAGATCATGTTTGGACGTTATCGCAATTTGTTCTGTTGTACCAAAAGTTATGTTACTGCTGTGCGATAGAGTCGACATGCCAGACATGTCGGTGACGATGGCGATTAATCTTTTACTAGCCGCAGCTGAATGTGAGATTATCGCAGATGCTGATGTACAAAGAGCAGCACTTAGAGCTGTAATTAATTGTGTATGTGCTCCTATAAACAGAGTACGTTTTATTTTATATATATTATTCTTTTATCTATATACTTTTTTTATATTCTTAAGGTGTCCTAATTGATGATAATTGATGAATTTTCAAGGTCGGAGGAAATGTAGCTAGATATTCTATAACTGGATCTGCCAAGAAAAAAGCGAACATTCACAATAGCGAAGAATTGATACAAAAAGTATGGGAAAGTGTCAGGTCAAATAACGGAATAATGGTATGTATGTGTAATCGTGTCTTGAATAATTGTTTAGGTATGATTTATATAAAATTATTTTTTCGTAACAGGTGTTACTGCAATTAATGATGGTGAAAACACCTATCACTGATGCCGATAGCATACGAGCGTTGGCGTGTCGTGCATTAGCTGGACTAGCACGTAGTGAGAAAGTTAGGCAGATTATTAGCAAGTTACCAATGTTTACAAATGGGCAAATTCAATCGCTCATGAAAGATCCTATCTTGCAAGAGAAACGTCAGGAACATGTTACTTTCCAAAAATATGCTCTGGAATTAATGGAAAGGGTATCTGGTAAAGCGAAACCAACAGGTGCAGAATATGAAATTTCCTTAGTCAGTTTACATAGGGTAAGCTGCTTTTAATTTGCATACATGCACAAGATATCCCAAAACAGCTGCACATTTTTCAATTATGAATTCTTTAACTTGTTTTATCTTCAAAGTACCCGATATTTATCTCTTCTATATATTTATTTGTCTTTTTTCGTAATTATTCTTGCGATGTTCTAAACAAAATGATTTTTTATAGGCTAACGTTGTAGCACAAACGAGAATACAATATAATGAACAACAACTGAATCAATTGATATATCAGCATCTCATGTCAAAGGGTTTAACTGAGACGGCTAATGTATTACACAGAGAAGCAAACTTGGAATCATCTGCAATTATGAGATCTGCAATAACATATCAACCTTTTACATACCGAAATCCTGCAAGCGTAACCGTAAGTTGAAATTATTGCGATCAACAAGATTTTATAAAATCTAGATAAAAGATTTGTACATATTCTTGTTTAGTAATAATAAAATAATTAGCAGTTAACACTTTTGTATAAAACTTTTATTACAAATATCAAAATGTTATTTTTCTAGCCAAGAAGTAGTTTTTCTCTAGGTGCCCCTGTCAATTTATATAATACAAGTAGATGTACGCAAAGAGAAATTACTTGTAGAAACAATACTACTCCTACATCATCATCTCGATTTATATCCCATACGGGTGCGTGTACTGGTTCATCGTCTGTGAATAATAACATCCGATTAAAACTTGCTGATTGCCTGAATCAGAATGTTATTTCGAGTAATGCAAATCAGCCAGTTAAATTACAAATTAATCAGAAGTAAGCTGCGTATTCTTTCTTCAATATGTTTACTAGTTGATATCTACTTGTTTTTAAACATTTGTCATTATGTTGTAGGAAATCAATATCATCCGAGAGGCAGCCTCTAGTCATTCCAACTAATTATCAATCTACTATACAGTCCCAATCAAATATTTGTAGATCTTTACAGAAACAGATTTTCAGAGATCCCGGAAGTGGCGGAGGACCTGGTGTAGCCAGCTCCAACGTATCTGTTACTCTCGATTCTATTATCACAGAATATTTAACCAATCAACATGCTCTCTGTAAAAATCCTATGGTAACGTGCCCACAATTCAATCTTTTTGAGTAAGTAATATTTTTTTATTTTTAAAATAGCTATATAACGTGTAAAATGCGATTATTTCAGTTTTGTTTTATCTATGTACTTCAATTAATATTGTAGACCACACAAATGTCCAGACCTGTGTACAAAAAATTCTTCACCTACGAATGTAACAGTGAGATTAGCAAGACGAGCATTAGGAATGGATGGTAAAAGATTAGATAGAAGACACATTTATAGCCGTTTTTGTCCTATAAAAACCTTTCGGCCTACTGATGTGGGAGGAATATTTACTTGTTGTTCTTTCTCGGTAAATTTTAATTTATTATTGTAAACTATTCCGGCTTTTGTATAAACTATTGTTTTATATCTTTTTAATTGTACCTTTGAACGCAGCCTTGCACACAATATCTCATTTTGGGCACCCATGCTGGAGACATCAAAATGTTCAATATCCATACAGGGATGGAAGAGGTGTCTTATCAATGCCATGAAACGTATGTGTATCACATGGAATGTAACCAGCGTGGTAACCTTTTGTTGACCTCCACTGCTTGGAGAAGTCCTCTATCAGCGCTCTGGTCCATGGGGGCGTTTTTTGAAATGAAATACCCCTTAGACAACGAAGATTATGTTGAATTTAGCAAGTTGCAAGATAGAATAATTGGTACCCAAGGAGAGAGCGCGACGGTAAATACATATGCATTGACTTTATTAGCATTTAATTGTATTAACTGCATTGTATAATAAAAATAATATCGTTTAAGTTCATATCACGCTTTATATCAGTAGCGCTTTATATCTAGCTTTTCAGTTATTATATCTTAAGAGATCTTAATAAGATTATATGTTTCATATATTTTTTATTATAGATATACGATATAGGAACTTTAAAATTATTAACAACCTTGACGCCATCCATTTCAAATCAATACACTAAAAATCGGGCAACTTTTAGTATGAACGATGAGTTAGTACTTAGCGATGGCATATTATGGGATGTTAATTCAGGCAAAGAAATTCATAAATTCGATAAACTAAATCAAACATTAAACGGAGTTTTTCATCCAAACGGGACTGAGGTTGTGTCTAATACTGAAGTATGGGATTTGAGAACGTTTCACCTACTTAAGACAGTTCCCACTCTCGATGACATGGAAGTGATATTCTCACCAGTCAGCAATATTATATATGCAGTCTCACTGGATCAAGACAATGAAACAGATTCTCATTATTCGACTTCCTTCAAGACTCTAGATGCTTTAGATTATAGTAATATTGGTAAGAGAGAAGCATATTATGATACAAAAAACATATTACTATTTAGAAGATAACGTGAAAATTTTCAATTGTATCCTGTAATTAATTGATTAATTTTATATGATTAATTTCTCTCTCTCTCTCTCTCTCTCTCTCTCTCTCTCTCTCTCTCTCTCTCTCTCTCTCTCTCTCTCTCTCTCCTCACTCTCACTCTCACTCACTCACTCATATATTAATATTTCAGCAACTTGTGATGTGAAAAGAGGAATTTATAGTCTTGCCTGCAACAAATATGACACTCAGATTGCGATAGTAGAAAACCTGGGTGAATTTGCCAGCATACAGGAATCGTGTGCTAGATTGTACGATGTTGGAAGACGAAGGGACGACGAGGATGAAGCTGACGAAGACGATGAAGAAGATGATCTTGATGCCAGTGATGATGATGGTGACGATGATGCGTCAGATGATAATAATGCAGATGGTAAAAATTAATATTATTGTATTATTTATCCCTGAGATATCTGAGTGTTCTGCGAGTGTTATACTTTTATATATTTGTAAATTAAATTGTTCTAGTATAAAACTAGAAATGTTTATATTCTGAAAACAGATGGTGATAATGCAGATACTGGTGCAGACGACAATGGTGATGATAACGATCAGAACGATAGAGAAAATAATGATGACGGCGATGACAACGATGGTGGAGATGGGGATGATAGTGCGGATTACGATCCTAGTGACGATATATCTGATTTCTCTTTGTCAGAAATGGACGATGATCTGGTGGAGATAAGATTTTCATGAATGTCATTAAGAAAAATAATTTTGTGCATATACATATATATATATATACATATATAGTAAGTATTAAAAAAGGAATTTTATCGCGGTTATTAATTGGATATTATAAATGTACATTTACAGAAATAATTTCTCCCATTGTAATTTGGATGACTGTTGATTTTACACGGAAGTACATGTCTGTACTTTTCAAATTACAAGATAATTGATTGTAAATGATTATTATGAATCTTCTGCTTTATTATTGAATAAAAAAACCATGTTATATGTTCTTTTCAATCATACGTCAAATATTAGTGACATAACTGACATACAAATATTAAGGCTGTACATACGCATGACAACCAATGTAATTTCGTGATTTGAGAATCTTTTTAAAATATAAAGAAATTTTTTTAACTTGTATCAATGTAAAATGATGAAACTAGCGTGTTTTTACAATTTCTTCGATTGTTGTCGGTATTACGGAAGACTTATGATATTCGTTAACCATCTACTTTTTGCCCAAATTGAATAGAACTGAGAACGTCTTTGTATGATTCTTATCAACATTATTGATCATTGATTATTATCGATACACATTGATTATTTTCACAACATTAGGAATATCCAATAATAAGTAATAATCTGGTCGATTGAGAAGCAAAAATACTACACCAAGTAAAGTCGACCTTTAACTTCTCCCCTTTTCTTATCCTCCTTTTTTCTTCTTTTTCCCCTTTGTCTCCTTTTCTCATTTATTTTTTATAAAAAATTGTAAATCACAAGCTTTTATCGTCATACATGCTTTATATAATAAAATAGCTTTAAAAAAAAAAAGATTGCATTAAAGATTGCATTTGAGAAATATGGCTTACCTAAGAAATTACCTACACTAATTATTTTATTTTATTTATGGTATTACATTAATTCTTTTCTTTTTTTAATAACTTTTGCAACTTACAATTAGATGTTTCAGGAAATCAGAAATAAAAGAGAAAGACCTATTATGTTTCAAATTATTTTAATGACTTGAAATCGACATTATTCTATAACTTGAAAAATAAAAAAGGTTTAAATGCTCATCTTGAACAATAATGGAGAAGCATCATTAAATGCTTAAAAAATGATTATTATTTTATTAAATTTTATTAAATGTAGTAAGAAAATATAAAATACAAAAGGGTTTATATTCTCTCAAATTGACATTATTTTTTTCTATTATCTAATGTAACACAATACATTTTTTTTACATAGAAAGAATGGAACATACGATGGCAAATAAAATTTAATAAAAATAACACACGATGTAGAAAAAATTATTTTGAAAAAACCATAACTGTAAACGAAAGAAAATTGTAATTTAAACAGTTTTGGTTTCCTTCATTGCTCAAGAAACTGGAATAGTTATCAAACATGTATCATATTAAGTAGGTCATAACTGTAACGGATTTATATATTTCAATTCGGATCTCTCTCATATGAATAAATAAAATTGCAATCCACTGTTTTATTGTTTTATTTAACTATATTACAATTAAAAAAATTAAATGTTGCATTGAAAGCTTTTATCATCTATGGCCAGTTTCAATAAGTAACGAATCTAATAAAATCTTTAAATCGTCAGTCAATGAAGGCTCGTACACCCATGCTGCAAGATGGAGCATCTTCCAAGAGTCTGTATAATTGTGAGCAACATTTTCAAGTAATTTGCGTTTCAATTTAGATTCCATATGATATGCTTTATATATAGTTTCTGCTACCTCACCTAAACATTTTTTGAAGCATACAGTAATATTACAACAAAATTAATTTTATTCAACAATTCAATTATAGTCAAAATATTGTAATTATCACTTATATACAAGTAAGTTTCTGGTAAGCAAGATGTTAGCAATGTTCTAGCGGTTTGTCAGCAAATTTGAACGGAATATCATTGGCATCAACTGTTCTTATTCACATGTTCTTATTAAGCTTTTGTTCCGTCAGCAGAGCCTGCCAACATTATTTAAATAGTTGATCATAAAATAACAGATTCTACTTGACTTCTGTAATCAATTTGCTATCATATTCTGTTAGAAGATTACATTTCTGCTGGCATTCTAAGCAAAATTTATAGAGAACGCTTTGCAAAGTGTATTTTTGACAAATCTAGCTATCTAAAATTGTTTCTTACCAAACTTCGTTGTCGGCCACGTTATAAACAATTTATCTGCAGTTTTATGTAAGGCCGTTACACTGATTAGTTGATGTTTAATTTGATCTAAGTTTCCAACTACGCCATCCTACAAATAAAGTTACTCTCAGTTATTTAGATTGATAAGTAATTCATATGTAATTCCAAGTAAAGTAAAATATCAATTATGCTAAAACGATGTTGGCCAGTAAAAGTGTAAAAATATAAAATAATGCCGTAAAAGGGTGCTTAAAGGAAACATTTACCAGATTATCACAAATATTTTCTAACTTGTCACATAAATCTTGTAAATTCTCAGAATAATTTTTATCACATTTTTCCTGTGTTATATCTTTTAAATAAGTGACTCCTAGGAGTTGAAGCTTGTTCCATTGCTGTATATTTGCATGAATATCCGCAGATAAATCACGTACAAGACGTGCGGTTCCTGTTAAATTTCTTCCTTGAAATGACTTAGGCGAGGATAAATCTGTAATAAATTTATTTTAATAAATATAAAATAAATAAAATGCACCACTAAAAATTGTACCATACTTCTAATATTTATAAAAATTCTTGTACTCGTAGTGAGAAGAGAATTACAATAAGAAATTTACAAATTTACTAGTACATTCCTTATAATTCTATTTCATATTTGAAAGTTTTATACGGTTACACATCTGAACTTATACACTAAGAATAAACTTACTGATAGGAGAAAACATCTCTTTCTATTGCCATAAAATTATAATTATTGATTCCTACACTTTTTATTCTTTTATAACTTATCTAATACAAGTTCGACAAATAAACAATGGTTCGATTTTTTTATTACACTTTTATATTCATCATTAAATAAGTTATTCGTTTATAGTTATTAGGTATAAATATTATCGCAATTGTTAAGCTGTATCTCTATCTTTCATTGAATTTTAAATATGTTAATTGTGCAAAAATCAGAAAAGAGGTTAGATCAGGGGCGCAGCGCCTCTATGTCCACAAAATGTGGACATTGAACTACGTAGCCAATATTTATGAATTCCGTATATGTGGGTAATGTTCACGATTTTGTGGTTCTCTTCCGTGTTATGTTCGGGATTTTTTTAGTTCTCTTTTTTCGGAGCGACTTAATTGTTTAAAAAGGAACTGAAGTAATATAAGGAATGTGAGATGATGAGAATTATAAGTTATTATTTTGTATTTTGGGACAGTCAAGCATTTCTCATCATTTTCGTAATCAGGCGCCAATTTGACTCGTCGCGCGGCGTCACAGTGAAGTTGGCGCGCGTCACTCTCGAAATGTCTCGAATCTCTCGTCAGCCGCTCGTCGCTGCGAACGGAACGTCGCGGGTACAGGAACGGCCCGTCTATTCGTCGCGGCATATGTTTAATTGGTAAGCGCAATTGTTATGAGCTTCGTATTTTAATCTTACATTCCCAGGTAGCATTAATGTCTAAAAGACATCATAAAGATGTCTTTAAGATGCCAGATATCTTAGCGGTATTACAGAGTAAAGATGCCGGCGTCGTCGCCGCGAATGCGAACGACGCGGCGCCGCGGGTGCAGGGCAGCGTTCATGTAACTTTTTCCGTAGGGCGGAAACGTGAAAAGTTTCACGTGGCTATCTCTTTCTATTATATATATATATATATATATATATATATATATATATATATATATATATATATATATATAATGTTGAATAGAAAAAGATAACTTTTCACTTTTCACGTTTCCGCCCTAGGGGAAAAGATACATGATCGATCCCCTGGACGGGTCGCGACACGTTTAATTCGGTAAGCGCAATTGTTATATAAGCTTCATACTCAATCGCGTCTTAATAAGTATTTGAGACTTACGCGACGTAGACTCAGCGAAATGCGCTTGAACGAGATCTGTCGCGCGAGCAGTCGAGAAAGCGACATTCGCATTTTCCACCTAGGTATCGCGTTCCACGATAATTATATTTAAATAAGTGGCTATAATCATGGAATATAATTAATAAGATATTTGATGCGCGTAACAAATATTTAATCGAATCGTTTATACCTTTATATTTAAATGTTTCAGACAATAACGACGTGGAAAGTCGCATCGTCGCGTCGCATCGAGGGAATCCAAGCTGACAACCCGAGAGACAACCTGAGAGAAAGAGGAGGTCTGGGAGAGGCATCGGGCGCCAGCGGAATAACTTTGCGGTAAATATTATTTTTTATTTTGTGTTATAAAAATAATTTTTTTGTTTATTTTGAGCCTTTTTATTTCACCATAATTTAGAAATAATAGTTAGAAGAAAAGGAGTAGTAATACCTAATTCAATATATTTTATAGTAATTATTTCTTGTAACGATCTTTTTCGGAAAACGCATAATTATTTAAATAAATATCTAATTGAATAATAAATAAAACGTTCAAATGTTTTAAAATATTAGATTTTTTGAACACTGTTTTTAATATAAATTTTATATTTGTTTATTACAGAATCAACGTAGCTACGGCAAATATAATTCCGCTGTTACGCATCGGGTCGGTGAGTGATAAATTAACTTTGTTGAGATAAATTGATAACTGGACTTTACCAGTTAAAGTATAGTAATATATACAGACGTGAGATCCAATAGGATACATATTTATTGTTATAAAATAGAATTAAGATTTCTTTCAGTTAATTATCTAGGTAATTATTTTAGAATCAATCTCAGTTTCACTATATTACATAAAAATAATTTTGAAATAATATATAGAAAAAATAATCTTAATAATTTTAATTTGTAAAATACAAAGATATATTTTTATCAATTCTAATTGTGTGAGAAACTTATTATCTCTATCGAATCTTGCGTCATTCACCTGAATTTCTCATCTCTGCATGCTTGAGATGAGATTCAGCAATCAGCAATGAAACGCTCGAATCGAAAAATACAAATATGGGCCTTATTAAATTCTATCGATAAACGAAATTAAAGTTTTATTGATTTTATTATAAAGTTTTTTATTTAAAAATTTAATGTAAATTTCATAATCGCGATTGAATCAAAACGCTGTCGACATAGATAGTTTTGTCAAATTCAGATTTATTTCCAATCAGATAACTATTTGAATTACTGGACATATATTTTAATTGCTCCGAATAAACGCGTATAAATAATAAATCCAAAATTAATTCATATATATATACTAACAAAATTATTATTGTTATTATTAATTGTTAATTTCGTCCTTAACTAATTTAATTAATTGGATGGCCTTTTCGCGACGCGTTCGTGTTTCGCGCATCATACAAAAGCGTAAAATCTTACGCTTATTGCCGGCGATAATTAGCTGGCAGCAGGAGTATATTTCTCCTTGCTGCCGACCTCTGGCTATATATGAAGTCAGAATACGGCCAGGTGCTACGAAAGGTGAGTCTAATCTGGGTAGAAGAAAGAAGACGAAGAGGATAAAGGTAGGTTGGTGTACAACACCAATAAAAGTACAATATATAGGTAAAAGTAAGCCTATTCATTGTGCGCAGCCTCTAACAGCTAAATTGCGCCCATGGACGCTCTCAGGCTTCTCTCTGATACTACAATTATTGACAAATGTTCACTGGCGCCTCTATGTGCACTGCATAAATGTTGATATTGCACTACGTAACCACGTCCACGATTATTTTCAACGGGTAACACGCTAAATCCACAGCAGGGTTGAGAGAGTGTTTACGTGTAAAATATATTTAATAATCTACATGTATACAATTTAAATTATTTTTAACATATGTCATATAAACAATAAGTGATTTATAGATCATCGAACATTTATATTTTATCAAAAATATCGGAAATTTATATTTCATTTGCAATTTTATTTTTAATTACTATTATTTATAGTTTGGGTATAATTTTTAAGACGCTACGAAAAATTTTAATAATGTTTTGAACATCTTAATCTTATACCTGTGAAAAAATTAATAAACTTTGTGTATATTTTATAAGTAATATTGCTTCTCGTCGTTCAAGAGCTTGTAAGATGTGTTCCATATTTTAATTCTTTTGTAAATAAATTTTGCAATTGCATTGTTTGAAGTGAGAATGCCTCCAATTTGAATCTCCAAATTTTATTACGAAAATCAGATATAGATTTTTAACGTTTATCTTATCGCGATAAATGATTCAGTGTTATGGGGCTATTGACGGCTCCGATGAGATAAAACGAGTCATCCGAATATTTTTTATCAGTTTTCTTCACGACACACGGCGAGATGGCATAATATTCCACTTTCTATTTGATCTAATATTATAAATAATATCCTAAGTTTCAAATCTCGTGTAATTTGAAGCGATTGTTCATTATAAATTATAAATCGTCCCTGATGAGAAAAGTGCAAAATAAAAGTACACGTGACTATACAGTGATTATACAGTGAATTGAATTATCCTTGTACTTTAAAGAATACGTATTTTTAACAACATTTAGTTATTGTTTTATAAATGTTTTAAAAAATTAAGTGTATCTTTTGTGTAGATATAAAGTTTTGCAAATGAAAATCTATATAAAACTGACGCATTGAGTATAAGATTACAACATTCTGTCATTTGATAATATGTTAATTAACAACTATAATAATTGACAGTTCCTTTAATCGAATTATTTGAATAAATGGACGCAAAAATTAGCAATTTTTAGATAAATAAATTGCACGTAAAACCTCAGATATTCATAAAACATTAAACCGAGCTGCTTATACGTGTTCTAAAACAAGAACCAAGAAGGCAAAGAAAAGTTTAATTGTCAATATGTTAGAGAAAGTAGTAATTTTCATGCAATCGACATCTCCGGTACCAAACAAGATTTCCGTGTAACAATATCTACAAAAAAAAGAAAGATGTTAAATTAGATATTAAATTCAATCTTTTCTAATCATTGTATAATTTCCGAACATTTAAAAGAAAAAATGGTTAAGCGAAAGTTACCAAATCGGTTGCACTCGAGCTTAGAAAACATCACTGCGTCAAGCTCGACTAGTCGAGAGATGTGTCAAGTACCAAAGATCTTAAGGAGGTCCGCTTCCGTTGGCAGAAGGTCGACGGGATCCAGAAATTTTTCATTGAAAGAACAAAACGCCCGTCTTCGCAGGTACAATCATAAAATTAACATTTTCACCTTTTATCTTATATTATTTAAGGGTGTATTTTATTTAAATTTATCATCTATCTAGTATTAGAGTTATCAAAAAAATCAATAATTTACGAATTTATATATTTCATTCTGACATATTTTGACATGAAATATAAAATATCTCGTAAACTATTAATTTTTGATAAATCTTGATAAGTGATAATACTTTTATACTTAATACTTTTATACGTAAAATAAAGAAATGAATTAATTGGGAAAATAAAACGTATAGTTGCTTTTCAAAAAAGATATATGCAACTGCATATTGTAAATTGCATAATCTTTTTTGAGAGAAAACATGGAGAGAAAAAAATATTAGCATTTATTTGAAACTGTTCCACAACATATCTAATAAGCTTTTCAAAATTGATATTTGCGTATCTTTCCTCGTAATTTACGATTGCTTGCAAATTCGTTGTAGGATATTGATCGTCATTATTAATTTCACAATTTTCAATTGCTATTAATTGTGATTAATTTCTGTTTATTTTTTCTATATTAGGACGACTTCGTTCGAATCTGTCGACGTATCACAATGCGTGGGATGCAAGAGCAAAGTAAACTCACCTAGAATGATGAAATGTCGGCACACTTTCTGCCTGCAATGTTTCAAAAATCGTTTTATGATATCACGCAAAAGAGGTATATTTTATTTAAAACGCTATTTTTACATAAACAGTTATTTCTTGGCACATTTTGATTAAGCCAACTAATACTATAATCCATCTGCACGTATGGAATTTTTCAAATGAAAATTAGAATTGAATTCGCGAGATTCTCTTGTGCATTAAATTTTACATAATGTTTGTTATTATCAAGTCGATATTTCGTCTTTTGTGTATGTGCTGCATGCATATAATTATATAACTTTTGAAGGTATAATCAGTTAATAAAACAATAAGCTGGAGTCGACAACTGCAAAATATGCAATTGACGCATCACAAAAGCATCGTAATTAATTATTATTTTGTGAGATATAGTTTAATATATATTTTTACATAATTAATTTTATTATTACGTTTAAATTTTATTAGATGTTGACAACTTGGACTATCGTGATTATACCTATAAATGCATTAAATAAATTTGTTATACTATAATTATATTTAATCACAGAGTACATTTTTTAATAAGATTACAATAATTTTGAAGAAATTTATTTAATATGCGCTTATAATTATTGCAGCACGTCTCACTTAATTGTTATGAATTCGAGTTATTTTGTCGAGATGTTATGTCGAGTTATTATGTCGAGATGTTATGTCGAGAATATAATTTTTAAAAACAGTTTTATGGAGATAGTATTAATGATGTAAATAATGAAATTCATATTTTGATTACACCTTTTGTGGATAAACGATAAAATACTTGTCATAATTAATATTTATTTTTATTTTAGATGGCAGCTCTATTTGCCCTGTATGCAATGTAGCAGTAATTGCAATAGCAAAGAAAGAATCGAAAAGTGCGGTGAGCTTTGCGCCTTTACCGCCAAAGATGCGTGACGAGATATGCCGTACCTGCGGCGAAGTTTACGAGTATATTTTAAACAAATGTAAACACTGTAAACGTGTAAGTATGGTTCATGGATACTTAATAGATTTACATAATCTTCGTAATTTTGTGTTTTGAGAATAAAGAAGCTTGAAATTATCAATTTTCGCGAGTACTATATAATAATAATTATACATTAAAATTACAACAATCCTTTACCAGCTTAAATATCAAATGTGGGTGTAATTGTAGCTAAAAATTTATTAAAAGATTAGTTGTATTTATAAAATAGAGTAGATAATGAAGAGTAATAAAATGTATTCCATAAAACATGTTAACATATATTCTTACAGAGATTCTGCGATGACTGCTGGACAAGTCATGTCAATGATTTAAAAGATGAACTAAATAATATAAATGGAGATCTCAAGACATCAGTGACAAGATTCGAAAATAAAATAAGTAACTTTGAGGTAATTGCAATTTATTAATTAGCTTACTCTCTTAGATTACGAAGAATATTTTAGAAATATTTGAACTATATTAAAAAAAAAAAACTAAATTTTTTTATGAAATACAAAATGTTACATTTCGAAGTTAAACGGATGATATCTTATTGTTAAAAACTTTGTCTGTAAATATGTGCGCGCGATAAAGTTAATTAATTTTTTGTTACAGAGCAAAGCAAACGAAACGGTGGAATTCATTAATAGGGACATCGAGGCTCAGATAATTGAACTGAATAAAAAAAGGGAGAGTCAGATTAAAAAGGTAGAGCATATAATTGCTACGAGAGAAACATCAGTTGATGATATTAGACAAAGGATGGAAAGAACTCAAATGGAGATAAGGGAACACAAGGAAGTGTCATATGATACACTGTCTGATAATGAGGAAAAGGTATGACACATTTTAAGCTTCTAATATTTCAATTTTTCATCAAATAAAAAGAGGTATCTATTCTATATATGCGTATGTGTACATTTTTCGGATGTAAGAATGTAAAATACATTCATGAATATATAAACGCTCTCTACATAAATTATATTTAAATAATGGATTGTGTACCTAATGAAGTTAAAAATATATTTTAATATATTTTTTAAATCTTTAAATATCATATTAAACATATTCCTACACATATCATTTAAAAATATCATATTGAACATATTTTTACACATACTTATATATATCAAAGATTCTTCCTTTTATTCTTCATCAATCTTTTCTTTCTATTTAATTATCCTATTTTTTAAGTAAAAGCTTTAACAAGCATTAATTGATTAACTTAATTAACTTGCGTGATATTTTAATCGAGATTAGTGATGAGTAAAGAGACAGCATAAAAAAAATTAGTAGATCTTTTCGACGTAGGTATATTTTTATTAAAAATGTTTTGTATCGGCATTTGTCGCATGGCCGAAAAATGGAATCGAAAAATGTTATCGAATTATCGAAAAGAGTCCATTCTCTCGTCCGTTCTCTTCCGAGGTAAAGTAAACCTCGGGTTTTCTTTGCTCCTTCTAACGCTGCACCCCGATCTCTCCTCCGGTTCTAAAATCTGGACCAGCATTGTACCTGTCCCGTGCAGGACGCCTCACAGTATTGATTACTTGGGAGGAGGAAGGCACGTGGAAGGGTGGGCAGAGGGGGAAGGGAGGTGGATAGCGAGCATGTGGAGCTGGCCGAGGCGAGAACCAGGGGTTGCCGGGTTTGGTCGGAATTTTCATCGTTTCCTACAAAGTTAATAAGATAAACGAGAAACCCGAGACCTGAAAAACTATGCCGACAACATGAACGTTACGTAGCGCACGCGAAAACCGCGAGAAAATTATCGCTGGGAAAATATAAAGAGGGTTCTGACGCGAGAAAATATGACACGGTTACGATACCTCGTTGAATATAATCGGGAGATACGATAGATAAGATAGAATGAACTGTTCGTTAAAAATGGAAATAGCAAGAAGGGACGGTGTGTCACGTTGTAAAAGTTAAATTTTATGAATATTTGTAATATTCTATATATATATATATTTTTAAATATGTTATTTGCAATTATGAATTTGAAATTATTACTACAGGCTCACAATAATATCTTTAAATAAGTAAAGAGAGTTTATACACAGTTTATATCTCGTACAAATGAGCTATATTTTTAATAATCCTCTTGTAGAATTCTTTTAGTAAAGAAAACAATTTTAGGTACTTTAAATAGAGTAAATACATGTACCTAAACAATTTATTATTTGGGACATATACCAACAATTTTTTTATGTGAAAGGTAATCTAAATAAATTAAATTAATTCGATTATTATACATTATGTTATTCAGTACATTTGTTTTATATATGTTTGGTTTATATATATGCGTTTTAGACGATGCTCGATTATGTTTTAATAGAGTTTTGTTTTTGACACGTTTTAAAAGTGATAACGCAAAATCATATGCACACACACAGAGATAGAGAAGACGGAGAGACAGAGAGAAAGAGAGAGAGAGACATGTTCACAAGCGTAACCTCTTGCGTAAATAAATTATAACAGCGTAAATAAATTATAAACTATAATTATCCATAACCATAACTAAATATAGTGGGTTAATTTTATAAAGATTACCGTTAAAAAAAAAAATTATTTTTTCTTAATTATGATATTTTTACTTTTAATGCGAGCAATGTTCAATTTTTGTAAAGATTAACGTTTTAAAACACATACTTCCTCTATGAATAATATCTCAAAAAATATTTGTATAAGAACTTAACATTATATCAAAAATGGTTCAAGATCAACTGTAACAACTTATTAGCTAATTTTAATTAAAACTTAATTTAATTTTCGCTTTCTTCTAATTTCAGTTCTAGAAGAAAAACATAATTGATTAAGCTATTATGGCAATTAAAAACTTATCTTTAAATTTAAAAAATTTGTTTTTTAGTTTTTTAATGTTTTATAATTTAACTTTTTTTCCTTTTAAACAGAAATTCAAAGATAACAAAATATTTCCTATTTTACGACAAAAATTATGGTTATAGAAAACGAAAACAACTACGAATAAATTTAGAATCAACTAAAAATTATCAAATTTGGATTAGAATGTCAAAAAGCTATATTCGTGTAAAATGCAGAAATGTACCGACGTTAAATCGAGCAAAAAAAACGAACTGACGATAACGACGAGGAATGAGCCGTGAGGCCGGGGAGAGATAGAGGGATGCGACGAGAGCGAGTTCAGGGCGGGTTCGCGAACCGATAGGACCTAACCCGGGATAGCAAGAGGATAATGGTGTTGGTGTATAAGGCACGAGCAGCCAACGTCTGCTCCTGACAGCCCATTACCACTGTACAAACGCAGGCACGGTGGTCTGGTACGATGGCAAAGGCTCTTCTGAATCCTGTCTCTTTCTCCGCAACGCGGCTTTCCTCCTCTTCCTCTTCCTCTCCCTCTGCCTGTCCCTTTACGATCCTCCTTCTCTCTCTCTCTCTCTCTCTCTCTCTCTCTCTCTCTCTCTCCCTCTCTCTCTCTCTCTCTCTCTCTCTCTCTCTCTCTCTCTCTCTCTCTCTCTCTCTCTCTCCCCCCTCTCACTCTGTCTCTATCTATCTATCTCTCTTCTCCTTCTGTCTTTCATTCTCTCCATTCATTTGACATTTCTCACTCTGCCACTCATTCTCAAGGTATCGAGGATCTCTATCCCGCAAGGAAGTAAACCGAATGAGATACACTTGCGACTTCGTCGCCATAAAGGCTTTATAAAGGTGTACAATTTTAGAAATTTCTGTGTGTTACTTTCGTTATATTTTTTATCAATATTTCTTTCATCCAGCTCTCTCAAGTCGATGTCCTTTGAAAAAAAAGTTTTCGTAAAAAGCAATCAATTTATTTCGATCTTTTATCTTTCAACATTAATTTTTATTTCTATCGATGCAGATTAACTTTAATTTTGGATTAATTAAATTTCTATAAAGAATTAGAAAAAAAAAGTAAAAAGTAAGTTATAAACTGCGATTAAAGTTGATCTGCACATAAGTGTTTGCAGTAACTAAATTATAAGTTATAACTTTCTTTTAACGCGCGCATGTAAGATTTAGAATTAACCAGAAAAATAAAGATTTTGTAATCTATTTATATTCTTCAGATCTCATTTGTCAAGATCCTTCGATTTTTTATTGTTATAAGAATCTTTAATCGTAATCTGAAAGAAATACACCTAACATCTGCAACATTCTATAAATTTATACTACTTCGATTCAGATAGTGAAACTTATCTGATGCCAACGATTTATATGAATCGATCGCAAGTCAATCGCCATATCGATAAAAAAAAAATACCCGCGAAAGAGAATGCTCTTCAGCCGCTGTTCAAACGTTTAAAGTAGGTGAGCCGGTAAGAAAAGTAGATTTTGCAGCTTATACATTCGCGTGGGCGAAATGGGATCCATCCTGAATCAATTCGCCGTAAATACATTTCCCTCAGCACGCTCTCTTTCTCTCAGGGGTAGCTTTTTCGGGGTTGGCTCGTAGCCACGCCCGACACTCTCGCCAGGCCACGCCCGCGAACACAGATCCCGCATACGTACAGGGAGAAACACACACACACACACACTTACACGTATGTAGACCCGGAGGTTCTCTGTGGAGCCCAAGGGCTAATAATTCA
Source organism: Leptothorax acervorum (assembly GCA_035220615.1). Taxonomy (NCBI): domain Eukaryota; kingdom Metazoa; phylum Arthropoda; class Insecta; order Hymenoptera; family Formicidae; genus Leptothorax; species Leptothorax acervorum. Next base: position 467,974 of record JASTWQ010000126.1, on the reverse strand, counting down.
CGTCACGAGCACACCCCACCATAAAGAGTCAGCTACAGGCACCGGCGGGCGTATATTCCACAGCGACGGCATAAACGCTATCCAGTTGCAGTTACTGTTAATTACCGATCATCTTTTATAATTTATTACCGCACCCGCTAGCGCGGATATTCCGCCGTGCCCGGAAAATTCGCTCGATGACTGACTGGCCTGACAATTATGTAACGCACCGCCGAATCATTCGCCGAAGTCACTTAATTGTCGAACTCGTCTCTCATCGTCTGTATAATCCGACGAATAACAATGATGCCGTGACTGCTCCGATCATTTTGCCCGACTGAACGAAGTTACGCGATAAGAAACTGATTCTACAAAAATGTTTCTTTGAGTAAAAAAACTTTTCTAGGAGAATGTAAAAAATTATAAAATTAAATTTTATGAAGTAAAAATGGGATGATTGTTTTCTGACATAGGTATGTACGATGATTAGTTTTTGACTCGGTTTTTGACAATTATATCCATTTTACATGGCAATTGAAAATAACATCGATGAGATTAAAAAAAATGATAAAAACAGCATTTTTGACAGCTCATATCTGAAAACTCACTGCTACATATAGTATGGCAAAAGTTACAAAAGCACCTACCAATTAGCCCCTCTAAACTATTTATTTTATATCATGTGTTAACGTAAAAGATAGGAAAAATAAAGATTATTATGATCGATCTAATACTGATCAGTTAATTAAAAATGAACGAAATAATGAATAAATAGATAACTCAGGACTCTCGATGATGAAATTAACAAGTAAAGGGTGGGCATAATTATGTATTTTATTAGTAGTTAAAGGTTGATATAATGTCAACTTACGCACTGTTCACCGCGTTGCATTTTTACCTTTTAACTTGTTAAAATAAAATAAATACTTTGTTATTTTGGCAGAACTACACGCACACATATTAATATTAGGCCAAAAATAATCTAACAATAAGATTAAAAATACGATATTTTTGTTATGAAATTTTATTTTATACAAATCAATTAAAACTAAATTGCGATATCACGATATCTCCGATTTTTTTCTATTTTTCGTATAAAAATAACAGAAGGCGTATTGGAAACTTGAAGGTGTGAAGATACTAATTTATAAAAGCGCTTTTGATAGAACTTTATCGCTGTCTAGAAGCGTAAATATTTGCGAACCTAGATAATTGCTAAAAAAACATTTAGTTTGGTTATTATTTAACTATTTAACTATTCTATTAATTATTAAATGTTGTCAATATCGTTTTGTATAAATCATATTAATTATACACGTACAGCGATCATTTTAACAAAGATTTAAAAATCTGAAAGCTGACAGTTTGCTCTTTCCTACATAATTACATCCGATTAAAAATAATTTCTCGAAATGATTAATCTGTTAAAATTATTTCAAGTCTGAGAATATTCTATTGCACAAATAAAATACGTTTTCTTTTTGTTAATCAGGGCATATCAGAGAGGAAGAGAGAGAATCGGTTTATTCCAATTAAATTGTTTGAAGTTAAATATCTGACTAGCTGGAATTAACTATGTATAATTAGTTGAACTTTGAAACAAGTACAATAAAATTTCTTATTCACCGCTATCTTCTTCATTACTCAATGACGTAAAATAAAAAGACATATTACACATACACATAAAATTGTTATTCACACGGTTTCATTAATTTCTAACGCTTAAAACTTTATAAATGTCTATTAAAATATATATTTATATCCAAAAAATCACAAAGAATGCAAAACGATAATTTGAATTTAATTGACTTTTTTTCTTGACTTTTCTATATTGTATGTTTAGCACGAAAAGATAGATGATACTACATCGATATTTCTCTTACTTTAGGCAAATTAAAAATTAGCGTAATTGCGATTGTTTAATCATACGTGCGATGGGTCGTAGCTTCTGCCGAATTGTCATTGAAATCTTTGCCGCCGAGGCAAAGCGTGTTATATGATGCCGCGTGGAGCCTCGTTAATTGTTAAGATAAGCGAGCGATAAGGAAAGGGGGAATAATGGGCGTCGACACGAGAAAATCAGGCCGAAAGTTGGATCTGTTGCTGATTGCTGCAGGTTTACAGGATAACGATACGCCCTCTTCCCGTCTTTGAGGTTCGGCGGGGGTGCCCGAGTCGCCGGTGGCGCGGGGCGGTAGTTGGCCCCCTAAAATTAGCCACAGTGACATATTGAAGTGCGCGTGTCGGATCCCCTAAGATACAGTTCCCCTTTCCCTACTCACCCCCTCTGAAATTCACAAAGCTGCTGCCCTGGGAAAATCAACTGACGCGTAACTAAACGGTGTATCATTAATTCCGACGTGTATGTTTATATCGCGCTGGTTAAAGAACGCGTGCATGGGACACTGCATGCTGCGGCCCCCCTATAACTGTGGGGGCGGAGGGGAGGGGGGTTCTAGATTTCCAGATTGGCTCATTTGCCGATCACTAAAAAAAAAAAAAAAGCGACGTCGCTGTAGAGTAGCTGTTGCGCGCGCGTGCACGTAACGAGAGGGTGAAACATTGATATCTTATAAAAGCACTTACAATTAGTATAAAAAATTTGTTTCTACCATTACATTTGTCACTTTGAACAATATGCAATTACCAGGTAACAAGCTGACATTATTTGTCGTCATTTTGACGTCGAAATATCGTCAAAAACGTCTACCTGGGTTCTTGCCTTAAAATTTCTTCTGTATTTAACGAATAAAAAATCATTTTAACCAACAGTTTTTAATAACTTATTTTATATGTGTACGCTTATCTAATACATTTGCACATACACGTGTTTGCACGTGTGTGTGTTATTGGTAGAATTTATTTTAGAAATGATCTAACACTGAGAGAGGCAATCGAAAGAATTTACTTAAACATACGATCTTATTTGTTTTCGAAATATAGCTTTTACAATTATATACAATTATAAAGCTATACTTTTACAATCTATCCTCTACGAGAGCGGAAGTTGCCAATTGAACAAGTTTCTAGCGGAATAATGAGAAATTTTAAACGCAAGAAAACGGGGAGAGCTGCTTAATAAGACACAAATTCAGAAGCAAAAGCTTGGATAACTGCAAAATATTATATGCAAGATTTTTAGCATTTGCTGCAAAAGAAACAGATTAAAATAGATTGTAAAAGTATATAGCTCTATAATCTGTTTCTTTTGCAGCAGATGCTAAAAATCTTACATAATAATATATTTTGCAAAGTTGTCCAATTGCTTTTGCTTCAGAATTCGCGTCTTATCAAGAAGCTCTCCCCGTTTTCTTGCGTTCGAAATTTCTCATATTTCGCTAGAGACGGCTCCGTTCAATTGGCAACTTCCGCTCTCGCAGAGGAAAGGCACCAAATTGTCGGACAGAGATGTCGATTCTTGGGTTGACCATTTTATCGGCGACGCGTCGCGCTGTCCACCTGATTGGCGTGAAACGTATCGGCACGCTAAGTGTCGCGAAAAAACGACGACGGGACGCGCTTTGCGCCCACGCTTTGAAGTCACCAGTTGAGATGCACTTTGAACGATCCGACGAATCGTATGTGGCACAAAAATAAATACCATAGATCTGTAGATTGAAAGAAAGTTATATGTTTCAGATAGATATCTTTGCCTTCGAGCAAATAAAATGATTTTTCTTCATTTCTAAAACACTTCTCCCATAAAAGACACAGAAATCTAAAATTATCTAATTATGATTAAATATAAATATATATATAAGTATTTTTATAACTGTGAAAGAGAGAAAAGAGAGAAGAGAGGGAAGAAGAAAAAAGAGAAAAAGATATATATCCGATATATCGCTATAAAGCAGTTTCTTGAAGCTCAAAGTTTAAAGCTGATAGAAACAAGTATGTGTCAACATATATTTTTTTCAATCAACATATATATCTTCTAATTTTCATCGAAATGAGAATGAAATCGGTTCGATGAGGATTCCTCGTCGGATTATGGCATTGGCCGAATCGCCGCGATTTCGGGGGATTCATCGCTGGCGCAAACAGGCTTTAGGCAACCAAGCCTATTTGGTACACGTGTCCTCGCGCATTGAATCGCAGCGATCCTCCTATTCGCGACGATCGAACGGTCAGGGCGAGCAAGAGAGAAGGAAAGTGCGGGACCGCGATCGGGAACAAAGGGCCCGCACACGTCGCCACGTGACCGCCGGTGGTACGACTTCGGGGTACCGTAAGTGCCAGAAAGCACAAAGCTTCACCGCTCTCTTTTTTCTCTTATTCTCTCTTTCTTCCCCGCTCCTCCCCCCCCCCCCTCGCGCTCTACTTCTCTCTCCTTTCGTCTCTCTTTATACCAGAAAATTGACCGCAATTTAGCGACGCGTCGTTGCACACCGTGCGGGATTTGCGGGCGAAGAACGTCAACTGCATAGCTCTGCATATTTCATTTTTGTTCATTCGCCGATTCACCCGCGATGAGAAGCTCGACTTCTCACACTGGAGGAGACTTTCGTTGTCTCGCGGGGGGGTGCTTGGAAATAAAAACCTATCTACTTTAATCATACTGAATTATCGTGTTCAGTGCAGTTAAGACGAAATTTTATTAAACGCATATAGTTTTTTATGGAAATTTTATCCGTTTCCGATGATACGCTAAAATGTGTCCATTTCAGGTGAAAACATTTTTGGACCTGCAGCAAAAGGCCGCGGAAGTAATGGCAGCAATTACCATCTGGGAGTCGGAATTGAATGATGTTGAATTGGAGCTCAGAAAAGTTAATAAGCAGTCATTTATAAAAGAGAAGACTGGTCCTTCGTACAAGTAAGTAAATCTAATAATCATTTTGTAATACAATTATTGTATTTATCGAAATTAGAACAGTTATTGATCTTTTATCATTTATACGTATTTTAGAATATTATTTCGAATATTATTTTTCGCGTATTTTTGTTATAATATAATTTTAACTCTGTAATTGTGTGATTGAAAGAGGTTACAGAATGACTTAAAATTGAAATTTTTCGTACAACTTATTGTTAGAAAAAAATTACCAAAGTATTTTGTAAATAAAGATGAGACAAAAAGGAAATTTCAGATTTCTTTAACTCGTGCAGAGTAAATATAATTTATCATCAAAAAAGATAAAAATGTCGAAAGGTTGCTAAAATATAGATATACCTATGAATATATAGACGTCTCTTTCGGAGCACGTTTTTATAAGAATTTTTTAACTTCTGTGTTATTTGAATTTTTAATATCACACATGTATTTTAAATCTAACTGAAAGCCGTTTTGTGTCGCGTGAAGAATGTAATGTATACATACACTAAATACAATATGTGACTGTGACGCTACGAGGTCGTGAATTAAAAGAAAATTAATACGGCAGGCGGAAAAATTTCACACCGAAAATTATCGTGACCGGTGACATAGTGCAGCGACCATCGGCACTTGCCGTTGATACCTGGAGGGATAACATTATCGTAACCTGTCCGGGATCGGGACGGATTGTCATTCTCGACAGGAAGTTCAAACTTGTGCGGAGAATTCGTCACCAGGAGATGATGGCACCTCAAGGAGTTGCCTTCCTGCAGGAACACGACGAGATATACGTGACAGGTATCAATATTTAATCCTTGAACAGCGAGATAATCCGCGCGTAAAACGGCAGGCCCTAAAAGATTAAGTTCCCAAAATTAAACCTTTCTTTACTGGCTTTCGTTTTTGTTGCATCTCTTTTCCTTTTTAAACAAACAGTTTAACGAAATAGAAAAAAATTAGAATACAAATAAATGCGGTAAACGTAATAAAAAATTATAATTAAAAAATATATAATTATAGAATGGTGGATCATATTAAATAGCGAAAGATTAACTCGGAAAAGAGCTACAACCTCCATAATTAATATAATATAGTGATCTCCAAACTCTGCACACATTAATATACACTACATATTGATTGAAATTTGTTATTCACAGTTTGATAAGCTCGGTGCATTAATTCGGACCATTATATATTTACGAAAAAATTTGTATTTTAATAATCACAAATAATTAGCGAATATCAGTAATTCGTTAATTAATCGGTGCATAATCCTCGCAGATAAATGGAAGCACTGCATTTTCGTGTTCAATCACAACGGCGAGCTCGTTCGTCGCATGTGCGATAAAGGTCACGGAGAGTCGGAGCTGTGCTCGCCGGAAGGAATCGCGTTTCATCCGGAACGTAGCGTGCTTTACGTCGCCGATACCGGGAACAATCGTATCCAGATTCTCGAGAGGGATGGCACGTATCTGGACAGCATCGGGCCCAAGGGTAAAAACACAAGGGGCACCGTCAGATTCCGTAAAACTGGCCCAATCGCGAGCCAATTGAATCAACCGACCGACGTGGCTGTTACGATAACTCGTGTCGCCATTGCAGATTCCGGCAATCACAAAGTAAAGGTGCAATCATCTTTAAGGGTTGTTTTGGATATTAATTCATCTTTTTCTGGATTAAACTAATTTTTCTTTGATCTTCTTAAAAATTTAAATTAAACTTGTATATACCTACTGCATTAATATTGCGCGAAGTACTTAAAAAATTATGAAATATTAAATAAAGTGTACGTGCGTGTGTACATGTACGTACATATAATGTATATAATTTAAATATTTAATAAATTATACACACTTATCTCGTAATATATTATTATTGTTGCACTAATGAATATTGCAAATAAAGTACAATTTTTTTAAATATAGATATTCAATCACGATGGGCAAATTCTTCAGTCGATCGGTGGCATCGGCACTTCAAAGGGCTTATTTAGGTTAATATAAAGTTATATTATTTTACCGGCACTAAAACTTAAGTTTATATTATTAGAATCTAGAAATTTACTAGAGAATAATTTTTAATTCGTAGATCACCTGAGGTACTGAAGATCGACGCGAAGGGATATATCATTGTTGGTGACGCTGGAAATGGGAGAGTGCAGATTTTTTCCCCGGAAGGTGAATTTCTACGGGTGTTAGGTGCTAAAAAAACTCCGGGACACAAATTTGCATGGGTATCAGGTTTGTTCGTGACAAATAATTACAATATTTTAGTTTCTGATAGTAAAAATAATTTTATATATTTATTTTAATATTATATACTAATGTACGAATTGCATTATAAATTATATTATTTATATTAAAATCGAAAAAACATTCACTTATAATGTCAAAAAAGAAATTTTTTTTTAATTTTATGCTCTGACATAGTCATTTTAGAAAATGTATACTGTAAATATATTTTATGCAAATGCGCGGCATTTGCAGAACTCGATATGCAGTTATATAACAGTATGTTTGATTTGAGTGGAAATTAACATTTAAACGGACTATTAAATAAACAATGTAACAGAGTCGTTGTGTGGTTCTCTTACAAAGCGATGGATATTTCTCGGTGAAATTAACAATGTATTCCACGAACAACATTCTGATCAATCAAAAACCGTGACATTGTAGGCAATACAAAAATTGTTGCGGCTTTTTAAAAATATGGAAAGTATGAAACAAAAGTACCGATTTCCTGTTCAATCAGAGAATGAAATAAACGCGTGCTGCATTTTTTCATTCTCCAAGAACATTTATTTTTATAATGACAGCTAATTCCGAATCAAAGTGAATTGTTCACAAAATATTAAGAAAGAATAAATCAAACTTCCTTATCTTTAATTGTTTGCATCTTTTAAATCTTTAACTGTTCATACAATAATTTCGCACATTTAGTTAAATCATACTGCGTAACAATACGATTTTAATTGACTGTTTCAAATATAAAACAACCGCGACCATGCTGCACAGTAATGTAAGCAGCAATTATGGTTACATCATAATAAATGGCGTTATGGAATGTTGAATGGAGTAAATATTCCATATGGCTTTTGTGCACGAATTAAAGTATCGCTACAAAATAAGAATATTACTTAAACTTCTATGTATATCAGTGAAAGAAATGAACTTTTTTGAATCTAATGTCTAATTTCCAGGAGTGGAATTAGGTTTTTGAATTTTTGATTATCTTTTATTTTTAACTTATCACCTTTATCTAAACGCTAGATATGAATGGAACTCATTTAAATGTATTTTACTCTGTCTTCCTAGACAAGAAAAACAAGAAAGTATTAATAATTTAAAATCTAATTCCCTAAAGAAAATTACGAAACTTAGAAAATTTAGCTAAATTATGCAACGTTAATATGCGACGTTAATTCACGTAAATTTTTAAGTTTACAACAGATTAATATACAAGATGCTATCAAAAATTCCCCAGACTAGATCAAAAAGAAAAAATGGCTGACCATATCTCCTACTGCATGTTACCTTTTTCCAAGTATTCTTCTCCAGGGGCTATCGATACCAGTAGCCGCTGTAACTTCTCGAAGCATTTTTGAAACTCTTCTTTCTTAGTAACGTGAAATATCCTTTCCACACTAGTATGTGGAATTTTTTCCTCAAAAATAAAAATTAATTATGATAAAAAACCGGCGTTTAATTTTTAATTCTCTTATTTAAATAGTTCTTCAAAATAATTCTCATACCAATATTTTACAATTTTTTTTTCTCGTAGTCGCTCAATATACTGAGAATCTGAATACGCGATTTAAAGGTTCAATACGTCGCGGTTGAACAGATAAAAATAAAAAATGCAGAATGCGCAGGGACCGCTATGTTTGTTTTTCCCAAACCGCATTCCCAATCGCAGATCAAACAAATTCGCGGTAGCGTGAGGCGCCGTTCTCGTCTGCCCGTTTGACCAATAAATAATTTGGCAAACAAATTGATCCCCAAGGACTATAAACAGATACTTAGAGGCACACGATCTCGCCGTCCGGTGAATTAAATGTCCACGCACGGGGCACGAGAGTAAACCGAACTATTGGACAACAGGAGAACGTTCGACGGCCAGACCCCTACTGTGAGAACCGAAGTGGGCCCTGCGGCGTGAAATCTCTATTATTCCAGGGGTCGAAGAGTGGTTCGAGTACGTTCCAAACCGTTCGACGGACACGCGTGTGCGTGCCGAGGGGGATGCATTGGCGTTGACAGGGGAGCGGGGTAGTCGGCTGGTCCTCGCCCCCTCGAAAATAATGTAATCGCGAATTAAATGTTTGCTCGGATATCGTCGATCTCCAACCGGGCCTCTTGTCCAAAGCAAGAAACGAATCGGAAGTGGATTTGACTCCGACAACTGCGATCTCTTCGGACAGATCTCTATTCCGCGATACGCGATTAGATAATATATAAATTGAAATGTGTTGATTGATCTTTGAGATAATTTCTTTTTATTATTGTCCCATGATACAGCTTTGTTTTCAAACTCTGTTACTTTGCTATTACTTTCTTTTTTTTAAATATAACTTCTATATTACGATAAAAATTCACGCTTTTAGATTTAATAGTAATTAATACATTCAACATAATGTATAATTTTTTTATTACTATGTAATACAATATACATTGTAAATGTAATATTTCAATTTATGTTGTAGTGTATTATTTAGGACAGTTTCTACAATTTTTGTTATGTAAAATAGTATTGCGTTAAAGAATAGTATAAAAGCAAAATTTATGTAAATAGATATAATAACTCATACGTACTCGTATATAAATTTTATCTGACACATTAGTGTTGTCTGTACTTATTGCTTAACTTATTCAGATATATTGCGGTCTACGTCGTCGGGTCGATACACGTGCGAGCGATATGGAGGGAAAAAGGTAGCGAGGCATCGGCAAATCTCGAAACCATCCTCCTCTCCCCGTCTGCTTTCCCTTAAGCAAACGCGACAAATTGAGATAAATAATGGTTTGTGGGGATACAAAGCTCACTTGAAATTTGTCATGGTGATACTCGAAACGGCACGCTTCCAAGCAGTCGCGGGCCGATAAACGATACGCTCTCAAGTTGCATCTGGTGGTCTTCCGCATAAATAATTCAGTAAAGAGCGCAACGAAAAAAATGTTTCCTAAAATTAGATAAATCGAGACAAATTAATGTAATTCACTAAATTTAATACGGGCGTTTGGACCATCTTATCTGTCAACGTTGAAATACGTTATTAAAATTGAAAGAATTAAAAATAATTTATTTACCTTTTACCTTTACTGCTGACCATCTCATTTAAAAATGTGTGAGATAGTCTAGAATAATTTGTTACTTCGAGTGTTCTCTGCCATATTAATTTCGAATCTGTTCTTTGCCGTAGAAATATGTAAAACGGATTCATTGAGAGATCAATTTTGTGGTGGCGGTAGGTTTTTACTGCAGATCTAATCCCAATTATATATCAGCGGATCTACCGTTCAGTAGGCCCGTCAATAATAATCCTGGCGATGCCTCCATAGCGAGGATCGACCGCGAGCCGCCCTCTCGCCACCGAACTCGTTTCAACGGGGGACAAAACTTTGTCTTGTCCGCGTGTAGTGGAGGTTGGTACAACCCCGGCGAACCACCATTGTGATCGTATTAACACCTCGCATAATTGCACCGCCGCGCTTCTATCGTCGCGCGTGCACTAAACATGGCTCATTTGAATATTGGCCCATTCATACAATTGAGGAGGCCAATATTCGCGCCCTTAAAAGAGACACCGCCATCGAGCCGGCCGACCTCGGTTCCCGGCCTATTCTCTAGATATCATCCTAGACGACGTTTTCTCAGGCTGTCATAAGCGACGTGAATAGTTTTTGCAAACACGAATCGTAAAATTTATTTTTTTTTCCGTTTAAATTAAAACGTATGTTTATTTAGCTTTTGAAACGCAAGAAAGAAATAGCATGTAGAAAGAATAGATTTATCGCGGTATAGAATGGACATTGATTCTAACTAGGATAGATGCATTAAAGTGGATTTATGTTAATCCAATGATGATATATTTATTTTTACCCGAACGTATGGTACAGAAAATTTCTTCTTAAAATTTTCTTCTTATCAGCTTCCCTGAATATTAAGAAAAGATTACAAAGACTTTACTAGGACATACAGCCTATATCAATTATCTAACTCTTTCCGTCTTTTTAGACGGAAAATAAAAAAAAAAAAATTTTAAAAAAGATTGAAAACCTATTCAAACATATTCAAAGAAAATTTCTTCTTAAAATTTTCTTTTTATCAGCTTCCCTGAATATTAAGAAAAGATTACAAAGGCTTTATTAGGACATACAGCCTATATCAATTATCTACCTCTTTCCGTCTTTTTAGACGGAAAATAAAAAAATAAAAATTTTAAAAAAGATTGAAAACCCATTCAAACGTACAAAAAAGTTTTCAAACTTGTGCGCGACAAATAGAAACAAAAAAAGATAAAACTATTTAAAAAATACAGTTAATTGTCCAAAAACAAATATAACATAATTGCAATTAGGCAAAGATTCGGTTATGTACTGTTAATTTATATTGTTACCCTATAATTATTTGGAGTGCCTTTAATAGAGCGGCTGATAGTTTGTCAGTTTTATTAAAACAGGAACGCGATAGAAAGCAAATTTATTTCATCGATGTCTACAAGCAAAGATCCAAACAGAATCATTTGTCCACATCCTAATGTGAGATCAAACTTATACTTAATCAGATATGCATGCCTAATGAATTTTCGATCTTCCCGCAAATCGAGCCTTGTATATTTATTGTAAAATATTTCTGTTTACCACTTATTAAATATTATTATTCCATTTAGAATTATTTTTCTTCAATTGTTCATTACAGAAAATACTTTATATATAAATTTATATTATTAAAAAATTATATTTATCACTTTACTACACATATTTATTTTACTAAAAATTAAATTATTATATATAAATTATATAAAACATAGATTTTTTATATCAACCATAAAATTTTTATTTTTTTCCTTTATCTGTTTTGATATTTTATTACTTCTCATGTTTTATAGCAAAATATCATAGCACACACATATAAAGCTGGAATATATAATATTCTGTAAAAGAATTAACATATGTACGTCAAATCAATATGATAGCGAGAGTGAATGAGCGAGAGAGTGAGGGAGAGGGGGAAGGGAGTTTGAAACGAAGAAGCAGAAAAGAAAATTATTTTCAATCAAAAGAACGCTCGTAATATTTCATCCGTGCTTGGGGAAATTGAAAAACTGTTCCGCCACCCCTTGCCACGCTCCCTCCCCGTGCGCCCCCGCCCCGCGAATAAATCCGCTCCGACCGTCTGCCGTTGAGATGACGACGGGCATATAGTGGGTGGGGACGAATAAAATTTGTGCGGGGGTGCGTCCTGTCGTGCCAGCCGATAAAACCCTCGTTGGAGCGTCCGCCCGCCAATCCCGTGCGCGTCTGATAGTCACGTCCAACACGCGTCTCGGCTCGCCATTGGCCGCAAACCCGCCCAGGGGTTGGTATCGATCATCCCTCACGCAAGCCCGACGCTTTTCATATATAAAGCGGCCTCCCTGGGGACATCGTCAATAGTTGAAATCCGCGTATTCACCACGTACGGACACTTCCGTTTGACCAATCAATCAATCGATCAATTGTAGCCGGATCAATAAAGAGATCGAGAAATTGACGCAAAATCTGTCGCGGATCAGCGTGTTATAAAATTCCGAATTTTTTGAAAAAAAAAGAAATAAAAAAAATATATAAGAGAGAGGTCGAGCCACAATTAGTGGTTGTTAATTGATTCGTGAAGTACAATTTGCGGGGGATACTGACGACGAATGAGATTGTGAAAACGTGCATTATGGCGAATCATCATCCCTCGTACGACTTTGACGACAGAAGCCAGAGGATCCGCCATCGGGTCGGCACCGCGTCAAGACCTGCAGATTCCACTGTGGCTTGTACCAGGTACTATCTCACTTTCTCTTTCGTTTGATCAATCACATTAATAAGTTTAAGAGAAACTCGGATCCTTATTCAATATATAACTAAATAACTAATTACAATAAAAAGTGATATTCTATTTATTATGATATTCTAATTTTATAAATACTTCTAACTGGGACTTTTTGTCTCACGTTTGGTAATTATAAATATCAATAATATTGACAGAACTGTTTACGTGCGAATAGCTATAAAAGATTTGTATAGCAAAAGAAGAATATTAAAATCATTCCTATTAACATTAATAATGAAGGATTAACTGGAATTTTTAACAATATGAGATATTTCTTTTTAAAAAAATGTGTTGAAAGTATTTTATATCTTACATGGAGTGATTCCTTTTGCTTATGTATAATTCACTACTTGCGTGTGATTGCTTTAGCAAGGAACAGAGATTTTTCCTCCCGCCTATTAATAAAGAAGTTTATTAAATAACACACTACAATTTTTTAAAAGAGAAAATAAATAGAATAAACAGTATTTAAATAAGTTTGGCATTAACTGAAGCAAATTTGTGTAATTATTTTTTTCCTACTGAAAATTAAATGGCAAAGTAGAATGGATAATTGTACAATTTATACTAAATGAAAGTAAAAGTTATTTTTAATTGCAGATTAATTATTTCCTAATAAATTATAATGAGAAATATAAATAATAGAATTTATAACATCACTTATACATAATTACATGAATATATAATATAAATGTTATATGTATAATGTGTGTGTGTTATATAATAGATATATATTAATATAATCTAAAATCATATTTTTTTTAATATAAGATTTATCTAAACAATCTACTATAAATATCTCTTAAAAATGCGAAAATTGTCAGTTGCAATAAAAAATTTATAACTATTAATACAACTATTGATACAAAATTTGTACATATCACTACATCAATATACTTAGCAAATTATATTGTATGTTAGGAAATATGAATAATAAAAACGTCATTTTCAATTACTTAAAATTCTACAAATACAAAATTTTGAACAATTTACAAATATGAAATGTCAAGTAACACAAATATCTGAGTAGCACAAACAAATTTTGCATTATTATAATTTTGCAGTACTCAATATTACGTGGGGCACAATAGCGATATCACTGAAGAAGATTTGGCAGAATTACCTTCATGCGTTTATGCGGGCAGGTCCACGCAACATGTCACGCACACATCGCCACATACACATTCTCCTTTGCACTATCACATGCCAGTTTCAACGCCAGGTAATGAATGCTAAATAATTATAATAATGCAGTTATTTGATCAACGTTTCATTATATAAACTTTTTGTTCAGATCATGACACAGAAATGAACGGCGTAGAAGAGGGTTATTATCCAAATGGTAGTCCTTATAGAATTCAAAGACACGCAGCTAATATTCGTGAAAGAAAACGTATGCTGAGGTAAGGAATTTTCAAAAGTAATTAGCAATAAATTAAGCAATTAGAGCAATAAAATTAGCAATTAATCTATTGAAGTGGATTTTATGAATACTCTATTGTGCAAAGATTTAACTTTTGAGATAATATCGGCGAAACTACAATATGTATAAATGTAAAACGCACCGTAAGTTTATTTCAAAAGGTAATTGTATGTACCAAAAATATAGCGTAAAATAATTCTAAAAATTTTTTAAAACCAATAATAAAATAAAACTAAAGCCGCATTTGCAGACCGTCGCTTGCTAAAGAAATCAGTTGGTATACATTAACCGTTATAATATTATTTATGTTTCGCGTTAATAACAAATTGATTCGCAATATGATGTTTTATTCCAGGATATATAGATATGTATATAAAATATTTCTTTCCTTTATATTTTCCTCCCAAGATACGCACGAGCGGATTGTTAGTGTGATTGCAATTTTTAGCAGCATCAACTCGGCTTTCGACGAGCTCCGGGTCCACGTGCCGACCTTTCCTTACGAAAAGAGACTGTCGAAGATCGATACCTTGCGCCTGGCCATAGCGTACATTGCGCTCTTGCGCGAGGTTCTAGCGGCGAGGCTCGACCCTTTGACTTACGTCGAGAGGTGCCTTAGGGGTGAGATAAACGGTGAACGCGCCGAATGGAACACGAGCGGTACGTCTTATACTTCCACTATTATCTCAATATTTGAAAAATAACATGACGCACTAATAATCATAAGCATAAAAGTCATAAGTAACGTCTCGGTATGCATCTTGTACATATTTCAGAGAAATTCTATTAATTAGATAATATATACAGACGGTGTGTAAGAAATTACAAAAACTGTCTTCCACGCAATTAATTAAAAAGATATATTCCGTCCTTGTTTTGCATTATAAAAATTTAATATTAAACCAATGATAGTACGAACGATTGGAGGATTCTAATAAAGAATTAGAAGAGCGTAATTTAATATTGAATTCTCAACAAGTTGAATATTGTCTTCTGCAGAATACCTTGCTTGGAAACTAAATATATCGCTTTCGAGTTCGAAAAGAAGTTACTTTGAAGAAGATGACGTTACTTTTTCAAGTTGGCAATGTACAGCTCTCTCGAAAATTTAGTAGGACATTATTTACATGTTTAAATTATTACATGTTTAACATCAATTATATGAATTTCGCTTGAGTTACGAACCGCGTAACGTCACGACTTCCCGAGGCATTAATTATTGCGACCATTATTGCAGATCTGACGGCACGCCTGTCCTGGATAAATTGGGAAAATTTGGGGGTGAACCCAAACCGTCGATCGGTGCTCACCACCCTCGCGCTGACAACTGACAATATGAATTGAGTACTCGTAACAATTAAGACATTTCGGCGATTCTTCTTCTCTTTGTAAATACCTTCATGCTGGGATAGGGAAAGGGAGAGAAGAAAGGAAAATGCTAAAGACTTTTTCCGCGATCTCAGTTTTAGTTCATGTGCACTGTGCAATACGAGCGACGAATATTGTATTCAATATCTACATGTATGTACATGTAAAAGAACTAGTTAGTATAATTTAGTATTTGCTTTGAAATAAAATCGATGCTACTCGAGATGACTCTTGGCTTGTGTATGTATTCTCAGCAACGCGACGATTTGGAAATTATATAATACTATTTAAGAATATAATAATGCAAAGTCTATACGGCGCTTTTATTTGAAAAAATAATAAAACGCCGTTATACACCTAATATAATTGAGACACTCCGGCTTACCACTGCCAGAGCCTTCGACGACTGTCAGTTCTTGCCGTCCAATGGATTTGTGCGTGCGCGCAAATCACGGAGAACGGTCGACCCGTCGACGTGATGAACATTTGAGAAGCGACACTGTCGTGACAGCCGCTCAGTGCTTTGTTTTGCGAAAATATTTTTCATTCCACCGTCTACATCTCCGGAGCTGCTACTCCTTACTATTTCCGATTGACACCGATCGCTTCATTTAATCCGGATATTGTTTATAATTCTATCCAACGTTCAATAAAGATTTAGGAATCACTCAAGAATTCATCAACTTGCCTTCAAAGTACGAGCTCCATATTTCTCTTGTAGCAAAAAAAGAAAAACGTTTTCGGTGAATAAGACGTCGATAAATTTAACGCAGATTTCCGTCATAAGTTGGCCGAGTGTCTGTCTACGAAGAGGAGTAAATAAAATCGCAAGGTATGTTTTTCCTAAGCTGCATTTTTAAGATTATTTTACACTTCACTTTTACTTTTATTTTCTCTCCTTGTCCACGATGATATAATTCTCATTCGAAAATACAGCGCAGTAAAAGGTAGTTAATGAAAGTTTATCTTACAATGATTTACTGATTTGTCTTAGAATAGGAAAAAAATTACTTAAAGTTACAGTACAATCAATTATCAGAAAAGTAAAAAATTCGTGTCGTAGATATTTATTTTTTAAGATTCAAGGATACGATACTAATGAGCGGTGTTCATATTTTAGAACACAGCGTATATACTTAAAGGAAAGCATGGCACATACAAAACACACACACACACACACATACACATACGTCGTGAACACTTGGAATTTGTTATTTCACAAAAGTGCCGGTGTTTGAAAATCCGACAAATTGCGCGAAATAGAAAAAATACACACGAGTAGATATTTAAAAAATATATTCGCAAGGTATTTGTATTATACTGTTTCATACGGATTTTTAATTTATGCGAAGCGAGATCTTTCCAATTTTCCAGTGCAAAATGCTTTCAGTGCAAAATATGAGATCTAATCGCATTGTTTTTTTTATGGATTTTCACATAATTTGCCGACTTCTCGCACTGTTTACTTAGTTTACTAGATATTTCGTAAAAAGATATTAATTTGTTAGGCATTTAGGACATATATACGTATAAGGCTAAATTGAATATAAGCTATAATTTAGAATAATGGAGGTACTGCCGAAGAACTCGTGCGCATTATCCGAGCAGTGCTCTTTCGAAATCCAAGAAATCAAGGAAACACCCACGAAGATCGATTCATCGATCCGCGAAGATCAAAACGAAAATGTCACCAAGAGATACGTTTCCTGTCTCGATTTGATCGCGAGTTCGGCGTTAATGGATCGGGAGAAGACATGTGATGGAAATGCAAAGATGATCCTGCTGGAACAGAGCCGAGGGAGTGATCGCGGCAGGACTAACAATGTAAATCGTCGCGTGATCGAGTTGAGCGACAATGACTCCAAGATGATCCTACGGAGGCAACTCGGAGAGATGGCAGAACGCGAGAATTTAAATCCGCAAGGCAACGCAGTGGACTATGAAAATATGGAAATTCTGCAGAAGCTACCGCCAGACACGATCGTGATACGACAGAAACCGAAGTCGGATATGGAGGACAGCGATTACAGGGAGTTGACGGAGTCGAATAGTAATAGTGGCAGCTCGACTTCCGGTTATACGGATGTTAAAATGAAAGGAATTTCACGAGCCCTCAGAAACAAAACGTGAGCAATATATATTCAAAAATATAATTTATAAATTGTATATTTAAAAATGCTTACACAATAGACTTGTGCTAATAATAAGTTTGTTATATTTGTCAAATAAAATCAAATTAATTAATTTCATATAATATAATTTATATACCTATTATATATTTGCGTTTATAAATTATATATTATATGTAATATACAAATTATAGATCATTTATGCATGTATGAATTTGTATTTTTATTAATGAAAATAGTAGCGATCAGTTTCAACACTTTTCTTGTATAGTGCTGAAAAAGAACTAATTTTTTATTTAAACAATTTTATGAATGTCATATAGAATATAGTATAGAATAAAGAATATGAACAATTCTAATTTCATAATTCTTGACACTACACATATATTCAGAAAAAAGATATTAACCTGTTTAGAATAGATAACTTTTTTTTTCCAAATTTTGTAATATCTTTGTTTCATTGTTCAGCCTCAAAACGATGGAGGTGAGACGAAATCCCATGCGTGTGTCTAAGCGAAATATTGATAAGGATTTTTCCCGACCCAAACAACGACTGTTGGCCAACAGTAAGAAAGAGTTTTACTCGGATTATGAATTCGGGAAACGCATAAGATCGTCCACGATGCCGTACATGAACACCAGATCTGTTACTCGAAAGATGTATACCGTGGGTGCTACTTATCAAGCACCTACCAAAAAGGATGAGACGGAGTGGAAAGAATGGCCCGTGCATGGAATGCATGAGAGACCGGTCTACCATCCTCAAGTAAAATTATCTTTCTATATAATATAATATCTTATATACATATAATATTCAAATATTGTTATTTATATTCTTTAATTTATATATTTATTCTCAAAAAAATAATGTAATAAAAAGATTTGTATTATCAATAGTAGCTAGTGAAAAAAAAAATAAAATAAAAAAATCTTTGCGCGTTTTAATGAAATTTTAAAGGAGCAAATAGGCAACTGTAATTATTACTTTAGTAACTACACTGTAATTTTTAGGTGATATTGATTAAAAATTTGCTTTGATTATAGAGATTTTTATTCTTAAGAAAGATAAACATTTGTTGGAAATGTAAAAATTCTATTTTTTTTTTAAATTGGAAGAAATATAATAAAATTCCTTAATAATTTTTACTCAAAAAAAGAAAGAAATTAACTTCTTAATTTCATGAAAGAATCTGAATGATCTTAGGACATCCTTCATACGATTATGTTCCCAGGCTGGTTTAGCAGTGGAGTATTTAGGAAGATACTTCACCAGCCTCGATGGACTGTCTTATTGCGAGATCATCAATGAGCCTGATATCGAAGTGGTCTCTGTCGATCCGCATTGCGATCGGGTCTCCTCGACCGAGAAGAAGTCAAAGGGAAAGGCGAGAATGAAAAGTAAACGTTCATCAAGTACCAAAGATGCGTGGGACACCTATCTATCAATGAATAACAAGTCCTTTGAGACATGCATGCATGAAAGCCTTCATTGCGTGTTCGGTTATTGTTCGCAAGTTATGACGCCAGTTTACAAGCAAGCTGTGGAAGAAAAGATGACAAAGTTGACGATTTCTACTGCCAAGACGAGCTCTATGGAATTGACGAAGGAGTCAACGGATGTGAAAAGTAACGTCGACAATTCTTCGGAGAATGTGAAGCTTGCGGAAGAAACAAAATTGTTGGAAGCTTACGCGATCGCCATGGCGCAAAGCGTACAAAGTAAAAGCACCGCCAATAGCGCGAGTGATCAGAAAGTCGCCTCGACTTTTCCGTCGTCTTCAGCAACGTATTTACCGGAAGCGCAGAAATCGACCGCGGAGCTGAACAGCTCGAAGACTGCTTCGCAGAATGGAGGAACGATCAGGATGAATTTGAAGCAGATTATTCGAGGCGCTCCGAACAGCTCTCTAATCTTGTTGAGGAGCTCGGCCGCGAGATCTACGAGCGGCGATGCTTGCGCGACAACCACGAAGAATATTTTTAACTCGGCCAAGTTGGAAGATGCGACCAGCGACGAGACGCTGACGGGGATGTCGTCGATCTACAAAAAGCTGATTTTCGCGAAAGAGCCGGCCTCGAAATGCGAGGGATCGCCAGTGAACAACAACGTGCACACCTTGAAGAGGTACGCCACGAGTACGCAAGAATATACGACGAAGAAGACCTTCCTCGAGAATCACTTGGACAGTAAGAAGACTGTCCAGGTCGCGAAAGAGGCGAACGAGATCAAAAATCTTGATCACAAGATGAAAATTAATAGGGAGTCAGATGGTAGAATAGCCATGACGAGTTCTAGCAAGAACCTCGCGTGGTCCACCAACGAAACTTCGGAGATCGCTAGAATCTTATCGGAATACAACAGGGGCAGAAAGTCCGCGCAGTCCATGCAGAACCAAACTTACAGCTCGAGAGATACGAAGACGAGCTTGACGAATCCGAGCGTAAAAAGTTTGCCGAGGAGCCTCTGGCAGAAGAGTACAACGGCTGAGGAAACTCAACAATTTGTATCCAATTCAAATACGAGTTTTGATTTTCCACAGGGAAAATGGAAGAGGCTTCATCTGATGCTGGAGAAGACCAAGGACGGTAAGGTTGCCGGTGGCAATCAAAACGCTTGGAAGGGCTCTTCGACGTTAGAAAGTCACAGAGCTTCTTTGAGGGATCAACAGGCGAACTTGGGCACGCTGAATTATATCAGAAAGAGTTCTGTTGACTCTCGCAAGGATCCGAACGAAGTTATCACGGTTGATGTAAAGCCGAAGGAAAAAAAATCGGAACATTCTAAGGATGAAACGGAGACCTCAAAGATGGGGTCGTTGCAAGAGCTTTTGGAGAACACTGCGATCTTATATTGCGCCGCCAATGGGGTTCATCAGGACGATCTGTCAAATTATATCGACACTCTCGACAGCAAGCAAAGCATGCAATGGTTAGAGACTTGCAATAATTCTGTAGTGTAAGAAATTAAAGATGAAATAGTATTTTGTTTATTGTAACGATATTGTTATAAGTTCAAAGTTATGTTTACTCATTAAAACAGTTTTATCAAGATATTTTTATGGAAAGGTTTAATAGTTTATAATAAAGCGGTATTCCTTCGGTTTATTTTACCCAAAGAACGTATATACAGGGATATAGATATATTATAAAATTCAATATACATATATATAATTACGAATATTAAACTGGAACTTAGAAATTTACATTTTAATTGCAGTAAATTAATAAACTGCTATTCTGTTAAAATATTTACTTAATAAAATCATGAGATTTTTTGTTATTTTTGTCAATTCTTTGAATTTCTTATGTGTATTTACATAGTATTAGAAATAATTTATGAAGTTATATTGTGTGCGTGTGTGTGTGCGCGCACGTGCATCCAGAATTATATGTATGTATTATAAATCTTCTCAATATTGATTCTAGGATTCGCCCCCTTGAATATATAAAAAATTAAATGCAAAATTAACAGATTATGCGATCAATCAATAGTATAATATAAACAAAAATATAACTGAAATTTTTAATTAGCAGTTTTAATTGACAAAGTATCAATGACACCTACAAAACATAAAATACGTAGTAACTATTAACAATTATTTAAATATATTTTTCTCTTTAAATCGGGTAAAAATTTTTAAACGTTCTTTACGCCAAGATATTATTAATTTACATGAATACACATCTATTTTTATGTTTAGTTTTACTACTTAGAAATTATTAAATAGCTGCGCACATGTGCATGTGCGCATATATATACACGCATTATAAATACATGGATGTTCGTTTGACTTTACAAATATTATT
Organism: Leptothorax acervorum; assembly: GCA_035220615.1. Lineage (NCBI taxonomy): Eukaryota > Metazoa > Arthropoda > Insecta > Hymenoptera > Formicidae > Leptothorax > Leptothorax acervorum. The sequence continues at coordinate 446,370 of JASTWQ010000126.1, read as the reverse complement.
TATGTTAAGTGTCTACGCGCGTTGAAACTGTTTCGTTTTTGTGATTAATATCACGCCGTCGTCAATTCCAGCCTGTATAAAAAGGATGTAAGTGACTAGAATTGCAGAATAAATAAGTAACAATGCCACGATGTCCAAATTCCGTTGTCAATCTCTGTCTTGTCTGCGCTTTCGATGCGTATATTTACGGGCACTGTAAATAATCGTAAAAGCACGAAAAATTAATTCTTTGTGAAGCTAACAAAAAATTCTCCCTCCACAAAGAAATCGAAATGGCACTTGTGTCGGAATCAAGTGTTTATGTTAATTTTATGCTTTATCCCCGATTTTTTTATTTAACATTCAAATATAAAATGTACAAACAAAAAAAGTTTGAATATATTTAAAATAATACGCTTTTAAATAATTTAAAAATTTTTTTATTTTTAAAGATTTTGTAAATTATTTCTGGAAAAAACGTTAGAAAGACTAATCTTGAAAGAAACTAACATCTTTTGAGCTTCTTTTGAGTATCAACATTAAAAATTTTAGCACACAATATATTACAAATTATACAACTTATTGAACAAACTTATTGAAAGCTTTCTTTCTATTGAATTTGTAATAGATTTTGTGTTAATCCTTCAAAAGTTTACCTCTTTCTGTCGGATTCCGATTCGCTGCCTTGGCTGATAATTTTACTTTCAGTCAGCTCCTCGCTGGAATACTCACTATTCTCACTATGAAACTTTCGATTAGAGCTCTTATCGGAGTCATCGTCGTTCTTAGTCTTTGTCGACTTCCTCTCGTTTTTCTCGGAAGATTTTCTATCCCCTCTTCTTTTATGCCTCTCGTCAGACGTGCCACGTCTAGTTTCCTCTCTACGCGACATTTTTTTCTTTCCTTCACGCTTTTGCAATCTGTCGTGTTTGTTAGAATTACGAGAGCTCGACGTCGAGTATCCAGTGTCTTGACGATTCTTTCTAGAATAATTCATTCAACATATAGTATAAAATACCAGTAAAATATCTGTATAACATTTTTGTATTAGACAAAATTGGCGCGTCTTTTTAATTTTCCATCTTATTAAACAAAATTTATACTAACTAATTCTTTAAAGAAATTTAATTATTAATTCTAATACGTTCATTATTGTTAAAAATTAAATAAATTCCATTTAAAACACTAAAATAAATATAAAAAATAAAAAAGATTTAGAAAAAATGTTTTCTTGAAAGTAATTCTTAATTTTAAGAAATAGGTATTCGAGCTCTTACAAAATAAATTCTTTCCTTCTTTTGTTGTAACTTAATTAGTTATTTTTCACATACAAGTAGCTTAAAAATAGTTAAAATATGCTAACCGTTTGGAACGAGCGACATTTCTTGGGGACGAATCGAACTTATCGATATCTTCTCTCGAGTCTTCAGTTTCACTATAATTTGCTTCTACGTCCTTATCTCGTCGATTCCTATGCCTACTGTTATCTCGCGAATTTCTCATTCTTACATCTTTATACATGTCACCTCGGGAAATAATGCTGATATTCGACACATCCATTTTGCTATATTTCTTATTCCGTTTGCTCTTGCTCTCGGTTTGTACCACGTAAAGTCGATACAGTTGTAGCAGTATCACCAATGTGTTCTTGCATGTAAAGAATATATTCATATAACTGACTATCTGATAATGAAATATCAATATCAAACGAAATGCCAGAAACGGTCCGTCCTGCAAAAAATATCAGTATACACATTATATTTATTAACAATAAGTCAAATTAATTCTAAGACTAAGAAATAGAAAAAGAGATTTTTTTAGAATGGTCAATGATCTACTGTGATTTATCATAATTTATCGTAACTTCATCGAAAATATTTTTAAGAAATTTTAACAACTGGTTATTAAAATGTTAATAAAAAAATTATTTATTGTTAGAAAAATGACAGATGTTACAAAATAAAATTTTATAATTTGTAACAGAGTCTCCACGTTTTATTTATTGCTAAAGATGCTTTACGAACCATACAACGTGAATAGTTAACAAATAGTTTTAAAAAAGTACAAATATCTCTGATATTTTAAAAATATATTTTACATTATTTGTGGACATACTTGAAGAAGCATATTCAGAGCGATTCCCCATACATCGATGCTGCAGCAACTGGTTTCCGTTCGGACTTTCTTCCTGGCAACGCCGGACGACAATCGGGACTTCCTCGACTTGGTGGCGGTCAGCACAACCGTGAACTGCATCAGGGACCATGCCCAAATGCCCAAAGTCAAGTACACGAGTACGGGCTCCCTCGCTATCCTGTCTTCCTTGAAGGAATCGAAGAACTCGATGATGTCAGCCGCGGTACCAATGTAGACCAACAGTAGCTGGCTTAATTGATCTCGAGTCAGATCACCTTTCGGCAGCATCCACCGGCCGATTATCAGAATCAGCATTAGGAACTGTTCGATCAGAGTGACCCATGTTTCTGTGGAAATTTGTAGATCCGGTAATCGGATATCAACCTGGATGGTATAAAACAAGTTCTTGATTTAATTAATAGATTTTAATAAAATTACCACTGCTAATTAATTATTATTTCTTATTGTGAAACACATACACGTACATATAGAGAATAAGTCACTAGAAATTTCCATCTTTGAAGGAACGCATTATAATTATATAATACTAAACAGTGAAAGATTTTGCTCCACTTTTCTCTATATGTGCGTGTGTGTGCATGTATTTTTATTATTAAAGGATATAACATTAAAAATGACACGCACTCCTAAAGCTTCTTCCAGATGCTTTAAATCACCTGCTGCCAGATTGGATAAATTCAAATTCTCGGATATATTGATGTTCGATCCGCGAGATCTCAGTCTCCTGTCTACTTTATCCAGTTCTAGCAACCATATTGCAGGCACCACGCTACTAAGGTATAAAAATACAGACGGACAGAACCTAGAAATATATAACAATTGTAGTAAATAATAAACTCTTACGCACTATATTTCAGGTTGCGTCAACAATTAAAAATAAACAACAAAAATATTCTTAAGCTATCGATATCCCTTTCATCTCATGTTTTTAATTTATAAATCTTATATTATATTATTTCTTATTTTTATATATTTCTATTTCTTTTATTATTACTTATTGTTCACGTTCTCTCCATTATTGCATAATGCTGTCTTTTTACATCAGGATTTTCAAGAACAAATATATGTGTACTGTGACGGTATTCCGCGCTACATCTAATTCGATTGATCGATGAGTCAGGTAAACGGAATCGGGTCACGGGTTCCCTTATTCGCAGATGTCAATAATTTTTGATACGACTGCTCGTGTCCCGAACAAAGTGGATTCTAACTTCTCGGCTCATGTTACTAATGCTTCAATTTCCGTCTGTCAAACTGAGAGACGGTCTCACAACATACACACTACACACCCTTTCCGAAGAATCCCTTTTACGCTAATCTTCGCAATGATGATACTGTATCTAACGCAATATTACCGCGCTACGTGTATAGTAATGTTTTCTATACAAATAATAAATGTTAAAGATAAAATGATGATCGGGTAACAATACCGCGGTAATAGAGAAGATAACAATGTATTTATTACTTTTGCAGCCGCATACATTTGCATGCATTCACAGTCATCTGTTAATATATATCTTTTAAAACAATTATTATAATAAGTAACTAAATTAATAATATTAAATTATACACTTTACACAATTATATATTTTACAGTTTTTTAATTTTTTATGTAAATTATTCGATATAATATTAACGCTCAAATATTATCTCATTTTGTAATTCATGGAATAATTATGTTGTAAATTTTATAAATACTTCAGCTATCCATAACCCATTAACAATTGTATAATAGTTTATAAATGAGAATTGAATATAAAAGTATATATAAAAGAGATATAAATAAGACTGGATAATATTTTGCGTTATATTGTAAATAAATATATATTTCTATATATTTCCAGCATACAGTTTATATATTACTGCTAAAATAATCCATAGTTGTAAATTGTAAATAACTAATTAATTTTAAAACTTTATAAATTAAAATTTTATCATAAAATTTGTTGAGTTATAATTTAAAGAATTATATTATTTACTTGGTTCCCTGCATTTATATAAGTATATATGGAACACTAGTTAAAAAATCAAAATATACTTTGATTTTCCATTTTTATTTTTTGGAAAATCATAGAAAAAATTAAATCTTTCTTATTTTCATCAATTTTACATAATAAAAATTAAAAGCATAATAAAATGAAAGCATAATAATGTTTGCAACCAGTTGACATACCATTTCCATTCTTGACTTTCCTTTATAGTGAGGGTGAAAATACCCTCCAAGAACAGCAACAAGATAGGACAGCTCAGGTACCAGAAATATGGATTTTTCTTAAATGTTGTCACCTGCCAGATAGCGATGAAACCGTGCAATGCAAATACCAAGCGGGTTATTATTGCTTTAATGGTTGCCAAGAACTTTGCCATGGCCGGTAATTAAAGTTTTTTTTAGTGATCCGCGATATTTTTTTTCGATAAATAAATTAAACAAAACTGTTGATCTCCCACGTCACTCACGTTAAATATACACATTTGCAATATCGCCGTTGAAATTTGTTTCACACATTTTTATATTTAAAAAGAAGTCGAAGATATAACGTTTGTTATTATAAATAAAACTTTAAATGTACGCGGAAGTGATCGGGGAAGACGCAACGTTCAGATGCACAGTTCACCAAAGAACAGTACAAACTATTCTACCTCTCGCGATGCGCACATGCGCCCATTCGATCATCCGGCTTAGAAGACACGGCCTTCCCCGTAGATCTTTTTTTTCTACAATTTCAGATCACATTAAAAAATTCTACGTAAAATTTTCTAAACAATATTTTGTTCCGCAATAATTGTCGATGATACAAAACAATTATTAGCATTAATAATTAACATATAATTATTAATCGATTCTATTAAAATCGAATTTCCTGTTATGATTCAAAGGATCTGCAAAAAATGTATATTCATATATTATTATCTACTATATTATTACTGTAGCTAAAATATATTTTGAACATAAAGCAAATAGATTTTTAAATATAAAAATGTATCGTTTAAACTAGCCTAGAAATAAAATCAGCTTGTTTATGTCGATTTATAAAATGGGGAAAAAATACTTATGTTTTAGAATATCTATACATATATTTAGAATTTGATACATATGCAATATCATTATTTATTGCAACTTTCGAATTCATAACATTAAATGTCTTTATAATTAATATCAAAAGCAGATATGTTAACCATTTTATAATTTACTCTTTTTTGTATTATAATTTATAACAGTTTACATTGTCTACATAAAAAAAATCTGCGCGAACATTCACACAGATAATACATAAAATATCTCTGTAGATATAATCTTGAAATCTATGGCACAACCCTGATTCATTTACTAAACAAAATTCAAATTTCCATAAAATATGGTTCGAATTTCTCTCTTAAAAAAATAGGGCTTCGAAAATCTTCGCTGAATAAATTTAAATCTCCACGGAAAAGTTTGAATTTCTCTTAAATAAAGTCGAGTCTTTAATATTATTTTTATTATTGTCTTGTCAAGACTTTATACATGGCAGAGAACAGATGTATAAGCAAAGAAAATGAAAGATATGCCAGCAAATATTTAGTATATTTGTATTAATTCATTTTCATGAAAATAACAGACTATGGATCGATAAATTATACAGCTCTTTTTTTTCTTCTATAAATTCATATCTATATATACCTGTATATTATATGTAAATATTCACAATCCAATTACTTAAAAAATAAATCGTAAGTATACAGGGTGCGTTTGCGGAGCGCGCTATTAGCGCTATTGCATCATTCTATCTTTATGGCTCATTAGATGTAAAACAAAGCACCCACAGTCGATAAAAAGAATATTTAACAAGAGAGACGAAACTGAATTCTTGATGATGAATAAACTTCTGCGAATGTCAGGGTATGTCGCATCGTTCTTCTCGTAATATTACCTACAATAACAGAGAAATAAAGGATAGAAAGAGAAAGAGAGAGCAAAGGAATAACGAAGCCTCTTCTTTGCTTTCCCGAATGTACGTGAAATCGATTGTGCCTAAGAAAAATTACTTTGGCCTCAAATTATGGTGAGTGGGTGCTGATGTTGGAGGGACTGTTGGCGTACAAGTGGGAGTAGAGGTTTCGCTCACAATAGCATTGGTGGAAGCGTTCGTTTCGCTTTTATAACGAATGTTGGTGTATTCTCTGCCTAACTGAAGTGATTTCTGTAAAGAAACAAATCTCCTAATTAATATGAGAACATATCAGTTGTTTATAACATCATTACATGGTATTGAACTTTAGTACCTGTTCAGCTTGCATGCGTTGAGATACAGTCTCTATGTAATGTAGGACAGCAAGATATACAAATTTATATTGCGCCTCCGTCTGGACCATTCCTGATCTTCGCGCACGTACTCGCTGTACTGTACGTTGAATGTCAATTTCACAGTCCAGTCCTAAACATTAAAAAAATCAAGTAACACGTTATCAATGTACACTATAGTAAAGTAAAAGTAAATTAATAAAAATTTTATTTCATAATACATCGTAAAAGATAAATTTTTACGTGCAATTGGCGTTATCACATGCTAAATATAAATATATTCAATTATGCAAGATGCGCTTAATCGTTTATCAACAGTTTCTATACTTACCATGACGTTTAATTTGATCTAAAATCATGTCAATAACGATAAATGTGCCGGTCCTGCCAATTCCAGCACTACAGTGGACAAGAATTGGCCCTATGCATGGTTCATCCTGATCCTTTGGAGCCAAAGATGCCGCGATCGATTCTTGCCTAGCGTTTACATCGTGTAAAAAGTTCAGCACGCAACCAGGATCTGATGGAACGCCATGATCAGGCCATGCCTATAAATTAAATATAGATAAACTTAGTTCTACTCTCATTATATATCATTCTTTAGATAGAATATATGTCAATTTTAAAAAATATGTATATATATTAGATATATTACTTGAAAGTGGTAATGATAAATTTTCCTGGACTCGGAAAACTCCGATTTGGTTCCTTGCAAAAGAAACTCGCGCAGAGTATAATCAGCAGTCGAAGTTCGAGATACAGCACGCACTTTCCACTCGCCAAACTCGGAAGTTTCTCCTTCTTCTGGCCAATAACGCGCGCACTTATTCTAGAAGAAAATAATCCGAAAATTAGGTTTCTAATAAGAGAACTCTCTTTTCTGTGAGAGCGTTCTGAGTTCACGTACCTTTCCCCTCTCTATTTCCTTGGTAGTCATAACAATCACACGAGTATTCTCCTGGTAGACCATGTGCCAGAAATCTTGTATTGTATTCGGAAGGCAACCTTGTGTGGCTATGTAACATTTGCCAAATGACGGATCGTCACCACCACTGTCAACGGTAGTGTTTGTTTCATCTCCTTCTTTGTTCTGCAAAACGATTTATATAATTGATACAAGTAACATTATATTTCATGATTATTGAATATTTTTTCAAATTTTTTTGTCAAGTTAGGATCGATTTCTGGATAAAAATAACAATGAAAATAAGTATAGTTTTCAAGTAACTGACGACCGAGATAAACAAACTAAACTTTAAGAAAAAAGATAGATAAAATCATCGGAGATATCAATAAAAAAATATTACCCTTATGTAGTTAGCGTTAATATAATCAGCCCCAGGAGTCTCAGAGTCCACGTTTTTCAGTCGTACCCGAGTATGGTCAAATGGTAAAATGTTCTTATAACGATTCTTGGCACGATTTTCCGGACGTAAACCTTCCTTTCTTGAAAACATATGCCGGCACTCCTGCTGCTGTAGCGACTCGAATTCTTCCCAAAAACCAGCCTTTCCTTTGCCACGACCCGCTCCATCCTCACTGTTTCCGCTAGTACCATTCCAACATAGCCAACCATTGGAACAACCGTTTTCTTTGTGTAATTGTCTAACTCTGCTTTCGATACTACTAGCATTAATACGCGTTGCATTGAATGGTTGCCTGTAAATAATTAATAGTATTTTTCAAGTTTATATTATATGCTACATGTCTGAAAACTTAAAAGATATTATGAGAATCAAAGCATTATAAATTCTAAGTAAATTTTTTTAATTATAATTTTGAAAGATACATTATTTTATAAAAATAATACAGAATATGATATAAAATCCTTACCGAAGATGGACAACGCTCCCGCTTGTTTCAACCATTGGGTTTCGTTTATAATGTTCTATTAAATCGCTAAGGCTATCAAACTTATGACCACCACCAACGTCGTATTTGTTATCCTGCAATATTAATTAGTTCCTTGTATTTGATTTGCATTGTAATATAGCCAAATAATAATTTTAATATGAAAAAAATATAAATATGTTATTAATTTTCCAACATTCAAAAACAGTTTGCTCAAAAGAAAAGCTAATATGAAAAAATTATGTTCTATATATTTTCAAATTATCTTTTCATAAAAAATTACTAATTGTATCATTGTTACTGTCCATATTCTGTATATTTAACTTGGATATATATATCAGACACTGCATATAAAATATTATTATATATAACTTATGTTAGCCTAACCTGAGATCGTATCATAACGTGTGTGACACGATCATCGGTGCGTACTGACAGCACAAAATCACCGGGTTTACTTTGAGACTCGCGCACCAAGAAAGATCCATTTTTCCCACGTTCTAACATTAACCGCTCCGCTTCTTTTGCCGACAAATGGCCGTGGAACCACCTTCAATTATAGTTTACTATTACTATATGCTATACATTTAAAGTAGTATTAACAAGGAACAGCTGTGTCAAGCTGGTTTCAAAAGGATAAATGTTATGCAAATTTTAGGTTTGTTCTCTGTAGTTGAACTGACTGCACTAGTTCAAAGTTTATCTTTTTTACTCAACATTGGTAGAAAAAAGGTAAACTCTGAACTAGTGCAACAAGTTCAACTACAGAGAATAAACCTTTTCTTATAGAAAAATATCTCGTGCAGAATCATTATCTGTACCTTTCGGTTGTGGGGTCAGCGCAATTGAGAGGAATCTTAAGCTCGATAATTTCACCGTTCTTTTCGCGCAACTGTCCACCGTTTTCCATGTAAAATTGCACCAATTCTGAGAGCGTGGCAAACTTTTCACCGCCATAAAGATCATAAAAGTCCCCTGCGTTTTTTATTTTAATATGAGTCACTTCGCCGTTTCGTCTAAAACAGAGGTATCCAACGTATTATTACATTCGTATACATATGATATGCAATTAATTTATGTAGCGATACGGCTTGAATGTATATAATTCTGTATTCACCTCACAGATAGCGTAAAGTCGCCGGGATTTGAAGAACTGGGTCGTGCTAGAAACGAGCTGTCAACTCCTCGTTCCATCAACAACCGTTCCGCCTCTAAACCCGTGATATTCGGGTGAAACCACCTGCAAGAAAAATATTATCTACATTAATATCATTTGTATTACAATTATATATATTGTATTACAATTTGAGACTCGCAATTAATCGCTCAATTATCTATCAAAAAGACTGCGCTTTACTGTTTATTGGATAAATATTTTTCTTTCATATTTGTGAAAACATTACAAGTCTTTTTGGTAACGCGCAAAAGCCTTGGCTCTCAATTAGCAATAATTGCAAGAATTTAGATTAATCATAGATGCGCTCGAGCAGCCGACAGCGGCGGTGTCAATCGCAGGGGACCAGCTGGAGCGAGGAGAGCGTCATACCAAAAATGGTAACAAGCCGCAGGAATGCCGCACCCTGCACGGCCAAGGTGGTGACGATCGCGGTTCCTCCGTACACACGCTCGCCTCACTCGCTCGCGCGCGAAACGCGATTGACACTCTTTGGTCGCGCAATTAGCACGAGTACGCGTACGAACGGCGGCGGCGGCGGCCCGCGAGAAGGACGGCATTTGAGGCCGCGCCGCGGGATCACAGGTGGATGTGCCAATCTCGCGCGTCCGTGACCGAAGGTCGGAGATCGCGCTTGAGGCATCAAGGATAGAGTAACGCTTTCGCGGCTCCGCTTTTACAGGGAGACGCCGAGCGCTTGGAAATCGGCATGACGCGAATTAGCCTACGCGTTCTCCACTCCGCGCGGCAGCGGCAGCGGCGAAACGGGGTCTCACCTGCGGGATACCATGCTGTAGTTATTCGTACGGCTCATATCAATTTAATCGGTAATTCGCAGCGACTCGCTAAGGCGCCCGCGCCTCGAATTCGACCATGCGACGACACAATCTCCTTCCCCGATCGCGCGCAGTCAGACCGAGGACGATGCCACCACCATCGCCGCCGGAGTCATCTTTGACATGTCCAGCTCTTGCGGTAGTTGCGGTGAAAACAAAAAGGCTTCGATCGTCGCACGATGCGGGAGCGCGGGACGGGACGACGAGAGACGGAATGCCACCCCAGCCACGCCATGGAGTATAATGCTCCGGAGAAGTCGGAGCGAGTGCGCGCGGAGTGCGCGATGTGTAATGGCATATTCATATGCCCGTTTCTACCAACGTCGGTTAACCTTAAGCTTAGATTAACTCACTCTTCGTCTCTTTCTAACTGTCCCCCTCAGAAAGAGACGAAGAGAGTGAGTTGACCTAAGATTAAAGTTAACCAACGTTGGTAGAAACGGGCAATTAGTTGTACATTCGCGGTCAGAGTAAAACTAAACTTATTTTTAAAAAACTATAACTACAACTTATAACTATACCTTATTTTCCTAAACTTATTTAAAAAAAAAAGTGTTGCAACTACTCTGACCGTGACCCTACATTGAAATTTGTTTTTCTTGGTGTCCTCGTGGCAGTAATTGTCGAATAGGTCTCACTTCAGATTTCTTCTCGAAGAAGTTCATCTGGCTAATATGAGGCGACACAGGGGCTCGATTCTCTCGAGTTCATTCGCAAGAGAAACGTATGCGCAAATTCTTGCTCTTACAGAAAAGTTGCAAGTTGATTGGCTGAAAGCCATACGAGAGCCAATCAGCTTGCAACTTTTCTGTAAGAGCAGAATTTGCGCATGCGCGTTTCTCCTTGCGAATGAGTTTCAAGAATCGAGCCCCAGGTATCGAAGAATAAATAACGGTCCTCTTCAAGTGCGTGAATGTAAATGAATCTCTGCAGAGATAGCTGTTGGTCCAATGTTTATTTGTCCCAACACTCCCAACCCGGGGCGTGCTGACTTGCCGAGCTCGCAGCCAACTTCTATGTACAATGCACTAGGCTTAATTCCCTAGATGTAAATGTTTATACAGGTTATTACATGTAATTCTTGTAATAAATATTAATTATTAGAATACGTAATTACGTGAATGTAGGAATATTCCTATATTTATATGGCCTGATATTTAATATTTATTTTTATTCCTAATATGTGCATTGTGCTCTATCGTGAACAGGGCTTTATTTTTGCAGGTGGATCATATCGAAGTATCAAACGTATGTTGGAATTATTGGAAAGAAATACGCATTTCAACCAAATATGCGTGTACGTATGATGTATTTTATTGCAAATGAGTTCAAGAGCCCCATATTCTGATTAGAAGGATCTCACCATTTAAAGTTACACAAATTCTCTTTTAAGGTTAGCCATCTTAAAGGTAGTACCTCATCGATGCTCTTATTTGATATATGTATGACACATATACGTACTTATATACATATATATATATTTATCAATCAGACTGACTCTATGCCACGTTGGCGGTTTAGCGCTGCACGCTATCTCCGTAGAAAAGGCGTTGTTCCGTCAATTTACGTATCGATATTCCCGAATATCGAGAATGTGAGGAATGTTGACAGTGTCGAAGGTGGTTGAAGGTGCATTCGAGTGCTCGAGTGCTTAAACGAAGTCTCTCGGCGACTCGAGGAGGCCCGAGGTGGGCGTTCGCTACAGGCTGCAGGGTGGGGCGAGAGTAAAAGTGAGGACCGGGTCCTCCTGCTGCCTGCTTCGTCGGCGCTTCCCTACGCGAGCCTCGATCGGCGATGACCACACGTATTGTTAAGTGCTGACCGACAACAATCCCATTGTTAGTGCAATACAGTTTACCAGCAGCTGTGGGAGCGAGTGGGGAGAGTGACGGTTGTGCCTAATTGTAAACTTTTTTTTGTTATGTTAGACAGTGATGTCGTCAGACATGAATCTGTTCGATTTCCTGGACGACTCGTTTCTCAAGGTGGACGTTAAGGATGAGCTGTTTGTGGACCACAACTATGGCGACATCATCACGGTGAGTTTTCCCGAGCCTCCCGGTTCTCCTGCAATTCCACCTGCAAGTTCCTTCATGCGCTTATCAAGCGCCACGGTTGGCACGTGGTCCCCAGCGTATTTTAATCTTCACGGATCCAACACGTCATCTCTCGCGACGAGGAAGAAAGATAGATACTAGAAGAAAGATACTTGTTTAATTTCGAAATTTATCGAATTGATAATCTATCGAAGTCTATTAAGCGTTACACTGCCCATTACAAATGTATGACATATTGAACTCTACTTAAATACAATTGATGCGCTGTAGATAAGAAATACGGTACTCTAGAATGATTATAGTACACGCTATAGTATAGAGACAGTCTGTTTGATAAAATTCTTATGATCTTGTTAGACAAGAGTGTTTAGTTCTATAAAATTTCTGTGGCCTTTTTTATTGTTTATATAATCTCCAAGAAAAAGTGACTTGTTTAATCTTGTTATATATTATTTACTATTTAGTTTGCATAAGATATTCCATATGGTGGAGTAGCGATTTACTTTCTGGCCAGATGCATGTTTTGCAACAGCGTTTTGCTTGATTAAACGATATACATCATTGAAGCGAGAAGAGATGATGTTTACTGTTGCATGACTCGACTCTACATGGTCGACAATCAGAATTGTCAAGGGTGAATTGTGTCAGCTTGTGTCGCATCCTGTCTGGATTAAACGGTGCTAAAAATCTTGCATGTCGTCGAGAACTAATATCTAGAAAGTCTCATGGCGATATTTCGTCGCATTCCATTTCTTATCTAGTTCACTCAAGTTTCTTGGAATAACTGACAAATTAGCGTGAATTTAAGAGACCTACTTAAATATACTTTCAACAAAACTAAAGCAGAGCACACACACATATACATAAATATAGAAGCTCCTAACACCAATTTGTCAAATAAATCAATTGCTAATCATATTTGAATGATTCTTTTTATGTTCTATTACTAGAAACAAATAATCTAGCATTAGTTATTTCAATCGATAATATATATGTTCAGCGATTATTGCAATTGCTCGCAAATCGTAATTTTAATGATCTGCAGCGACAATTCTGTTCGTTATCAAAAGCTGCATATATGTTTTATCGATAAAGCTTAGCACACGTGAAATTTAATTCATGTTAACATATGGTACAAAATGCCATGTGCTCTTGTAATACAGATGCTAAGTGGATTCTTTATCTATTTGTTTATATTTACAGTTACCTATTAGTTATTTACCTATTATTCATATCGTTTTATCCCAATACTGCAATCGAGCTACACACACACACTTTGAGTAATTTATAATTTTTATCAGAATTTCGAATGGAACTTTATTCAGAATTTTATTACAAATATACATTCTAACGTATATTTTGTATATGTATATGTGTCTTGGTTCTTAAAATATTTTCCTTATTTATATTTTACAGGGCACAGAAAATCGTGAATAAAATTCTGTCAGGGATTATATAGGCATCGTCTAAGGTTTAAAGGCTTTATCGTCAGGTTCATCAATTAAAATCGCCATATCGCTCGGAAGATAACGTTAATGTGAAACGTTCTTTCATAAACTAGGTCATAGAGTCTTTACCGAGAATTATTCAAGAGATAATGGATATACGGAGGATGTATCTCTCTTTTGCCAGTGGCACGATTTTAACATATGGTACGCCGACTACCCACGTGGTCGCGCGTTTAGTCCCAAGTCGCTGAAACCGAGTATCACATAAATTGTATTTATTCTGATTGCCCCGCTGATGATCAAAGATTTAAAATGCGTCCTTTTTATTTACCACGTACATAACAAACAAATTAAACGCACAAATGTCGGCACGTGATCGATGCGTTATCCGCGTCTCATGTCCAAAATGTACTACGTAAATACATTTAACGATAGCGTTCATTATCTGCACAAGTAATTTTCATGCATACTGAAGCCTTTTTTATCAATTTTTTAAATACACGGTCGCTTCCTAGTAATATTCGTAAAAAAAATTCGTAACTTGTTCGCTCGAATAATTTTCGAGCGTTTTCTATATATTTTAATGTCGCGATAACGTTAATGTATTTACGTGATTGATTGATCGGAAAGATCTCTTTCGGTTTCTTTTCGAGTTTCGTTCGAACCAGAAACTCGAGAAGCCGGTCTTCACGCGGCGAATGACCTTTGAACGGGTACCGTTATGTTACGGAATTCTTCGTATAACCGCAAGTCTTAACTCTTTACCTCGGCGCATTCACCGATATAAATTTATATTACAATTCTTTTTCTTTTCCTATGATTATACATTGTCGCTATTAATCCTACGTTACTCGCCTGTTTTTTTTTTTTTAACGTAATTACTGGCATGGGATGCATTTTACATCCCAACTTTATATATTTTTATTGTTCTGTTTGACGATTTACAATTAAAAAAGGGTTCATAAAATTTTATGTATCTTTTAGGTAAAGATAAGCGCAAATGTTCTCGTTTAATTGTGAAACAATTTGCGCGCAGTATTCGACCGATAAAATTTGATTCTGTGAATTTATAATTATAGATTTCGAAGGCTGGGATGTATTTTACACCTCACGCGAGTAACGTAGGGTTGATAAAATCGTTCGCATTGTTATTAAGATATGTCAGATCTTGTGTTAGATAGAAAATTTATTGCATTGAGATTCGATAAGAAGAGGAACATTTTGTCTTTTCCAAAAAATACTCTTCTGATAAGCTCGATATCTCGCTTCACCGCATTCCTACCAATATTTCACGATAATACGTGTATTCGGCAAATGAGATGAAATGCGTCTTTTACTGACTTCGATTACATAAGCCAGATTTTATTTTGCATACTTGTTTCTCGATTTATCTTAATTTTATATTGACACGCACACGAAAAAGAAGATATATGGCTAATTTTGCGGCTGATGAATAACTCGTCAAATTTCTAAATTTTGTACTGATGTAGTATAGTACATAAAATCTGTTATTGAAAAATTAAGACGCAGACACGATGTTGGTGTGATATTTCAGGCAGAGGAAGATCCAACGAATCCCGACGACCTGCTTGCCTCGATCCTGAAGATGGAGGAGGACCCACATCTCGATTTCAACCTGATCGGAAAGGATCTGGAAACGATCGCGTCCTCCTCGTCAGACAGTGGACTCTCCAGCGCGCTGAGTCTTTCCTACGAACAGCAATTGAGCCCGTTCTTGCCGAGGACGGACAATAATGAGGACGAGGAGATTGGGAATTCTGACCTGAACAGTCCGCAAAATTTTATGGAATTTGAGCCTGCGGCCAGCCCGTCTTTAGGTAGCGTAGATAGCCCGGTCCGATCTGTCATGAGCTCGAATATCGGCTCGCCGACCACCGACCTGGCCGAAGAGATGGATTACGAGCAATCTTTAGTTGCCATTGTAACGCCAAACAATACCATGCCGAGCTTGGGCACTGCTATCGCCACGGAACAACCGGTAGTCGATATCGGTAAGATCCTATCGTGTTCAGGGACGTATGTAAATACCTACGATATTTAATGATATGATATATTAAACCCAAGGGTAACAAGAAATGTCATCTAATAACGTGTCATTATCCTGACTAATATGGTGCAATTTTAGCTTTGATAACATGTTCACGTCTCACAGATAACGATATACACTTAAGACGAGTTTGACATATACCTGTCATTGGTTTAAAGCTTCCCGTCACTTGACAATTAATTAAAAAATCAATTATCAATTTTATATAGAAACGGATTATTTTTATTTTTTAACATCTTTGTATGGAAGTTCAATACTGTAATACGTGAAAAGATACGATACAGTGTCTTGTATGTATATGTCATATGAGATGTATATGTCATATGATTGTACAGATTCAGCGCCTAAACAACAGCAACTTACGCCGCAAGAGAATGCCGTAAATATTCGCAATCTATGTAGTGGAAAGCGAAATATTCGACAATTGATACGCGTCACTCCAATGGGCTCCGGTAATCCGCGGTCTATCTTATTGCCAGTGAGTCTGAAAGACATGAAGGAAGTCCGAACTATCAAAATCATGACAACACCAGCAAAAAACTTGAAAGGCTTCAAGATCAATCAAGCAAACATAATCAACAAACCTATTCAGGTATGCGATATATGCAATGTAATGTTTAAAAATACTCTTCGATAAAGAATCTTAAAGACTTATTTATGCATGTATCTAGATGTATCGGTGTATCATTTTTACAATTATACTTCAAACTTTCTTATAACAAATTCTACCTAAAGTTAAATAAAGGATGTAATATTGCCATTTGTCTGGTTCGTCGAAATTTAATTTGTAAAGAACGCAGTTTTTCAAATTTGCTTATAACCCAGAAATAATCGATACTTTAACATTAAGAAGAAATTAGAAGAAGTTATAAAATGTTAAAGAATTTGTTATTGAAAGAGTGATGTCAAATATTTTTATATGCATTAAAACACTAATTATAGTTATAATACATGGATGTTATATTGTCGATACCGATACATATTAATGTGACTCTATTTTTTACATGTTATAATTAGATGACTATCAAACAAGAGGATTCCAACAGCGACAAAGGTTGCAATTCCAGTGATGAAGTGACGTCAGAAACGGACTCGTCTTATCCACGATTAAAATTAAATGCCGAGGAAAAGCGATTATTGCAAAAAGAGGGCATCACATTGCCCAGTCATTATCCGTTGACAAAGCACGAGGAGCGTGAGTTGAAGAGAATTAGACGCAAGATTCGTAATAAGATATCCGCACAGGATTCCCGCAAAAGGAAAAAAGAGTATGTGGATGGCTTAGAAGATCGCGTGAAACAGTGTACAGAGGAGAATATAACGTTGCTGAAACGAATCAAAGCCTTACAGTCGCAGAATCAAAGTTTGGCTAGCCAGTTAAAGAGACTGCAAGCGCTCATACAAAAGGGCAACAAGAGCGCCCAACCAGCAACTTGTCTGATGGTTTTGCTGCTTTCATTAGCTCTCGTTGCTTTACCGAATTTGCGATCACATTCCAACAATAATAATGATTTAACACAAGAGCAGGAGCAACCAGAAAAAACATCACTCGCAGGTACGTTCTGTCATTCCTTTATTAGAAGAATCTTTTATATGAAAAATCTGAATCAATAAATTGTAAATTAATAAGTATTATGTTATGTAATCATTATGTAAATCTTAACAAGATACAAATGACACATCATAATATGTAGACATGAGATTCAATACAAACCTAAGAGTATCAATCTCTATAAATATCTTTTGATAATGTTCAAACTTTTTTTATGCTTATCCTTGATATTATCACTATTTACACAGACTGTAAAACAGACCAAGTGTCAAGAAGGACATTAATAAGTCGCAGGCATTGATGAGAATATCTATAAGATTTTACATAACACGCAGTAGAAAATAAAATTAATTCTAATTTAAAATTTTTTGTATTAAACTACAGTTTTGTGAATTTAAGGATATTTAATATAAGTAAAATTGTCATTGTTACAGTATAACTCGTGTATATGTGAAGACGTACATATCATAAAAATGCATATCTATCATGAAATGTACTGGTACTACAACTGGTACATTACTATTGATTATTATTATTTGAAAAAATACTTTTACAGATTTTGTTTTCTTATAGAAAAGTTAATTTTTCGTAGCATTGAACTGTATACACAGCAAATTCCATTTGACAAATAATGTTCTCGAATTTCGTCGCAGTTACACATTGCAAAATAACCGACGCACGTGATATTTAGATTGTCAGCAGGAAACCACGAGTTCATTGACAGATTTGAAAGTGATATTTCGTTTTGTATAATTCGCGAGAAATTAATTTTTTCTGTATTTAAATAATATGCATGTGTAGAAATTAGGACAGAATATGAACATATGTATATAAAGTATAAACCAAAAAGAGAAAAAATCAGAGGAGAGGCGAGATTTTAGGTAAAAGAATCGTCAGTTTCAAATTCTAAATGTAATCCTTTGAACGTATCATCTTGTTCACAAAATTAATAATAAAAAACCTATATATGTGCGAGGACAGTGAAAACTGTAACACACTTATGGGATCGTTAAAAAGTAGTCCTACTACTTTCTAAAAGGGGGCAGGAAAACACTGATCCTTTCACTGATTCGTTTATTATTGAGAGAATTCTTTTTTCGCGTGACTTATATAGACATCCCTATTAAAATAAACTGTCTTTTAAACGAAGCATAGTTTGTTTCTTTTTTTCATTTAATAAAAAATATTTCAAATAACACTTTATAACTTTCAGCGATAAATAATATGTTCTTATATTTTGCATTTTTATGATATCAATATGACATTAATCCTCTATTTTTAAAATAAAATTTTTTAAATAAAAGAATATTTTGCAAAATAAGTTATTAATAAGTTCTTTTGTAACTTCATTTGTTTTACTGTTTTGATTTTTTGTTATTTGATTTTCACGAGTGATATTAATGCTTGTTACCTTTTGTTTTTGTAACAGTAATGGTTTTCGTATTTCATGACTTAATAAAATTAATAATAAAAATTTTCTTTCTCTAAAACACAAAAGTAATCATTCACGTGCTCTTGTGCGACAGATTGTAGAACAGAACAGATTCGAAATATTTAATGAATGTATCTGCATATGTAGTTGCTGATGGAATCGTAGCGTAAGGCGTAACCTGTGTCATAATCGTAGTCGAGCCATATTCTACGAAACAATTGTTTTAATTTTAGGTCGCTCGAGAACTTTATTGTATACGAAGCAGCTAATGGATGAAGAACTACAGCAATACGGCGAGGAGTTGTTGCAGGAGGTTGAAGGTCTTCTAGATCACGATTACAGCCCAGTAATACAGATGCCTCTCTACAAACGTCCCCGCATTGACAGTGAAACTACTCCTAAGTACGTCTCTTCCATAAACCACGTGGGAGGAACGCTTGGCTTAAAACCAGATCTTGCTATCTCAAAGACGAAGAAACAATATATCGAACCACCGCTGGACGACATATGGCCACCGCCGAATCCAGGCGGACAAAAGACGGTCAAAGTGGATAAGCTCGAAGCTCTTACTAATGAGCTCAAGATAAACATCTCCGATACCGAAGGCACCAGGACAGTACTTATCAAGATGCCTCATGATAAGTAAAATAAAATGTGTTTTCTTTTTTTACAGCGATAAAGTATAAGTATCTTTTTTTTTGTTTCGGAATCCACAATGATTAGAAAATATTTTACAGCGGCAATAAATTTCCTCCAGGGTTTTAAATTATATTTAATTATTGATTATTCAATTTTCCCCTAAAGATCTTTTTTATTCGAAACAATAATTATGTTTCTAAAGATTTAACGGTTGTGCAATTATGAGATAATTAAATTATTGCGAATAAGTAGTATCTACCCATGGATATAACAATCATTTTCAAAAGCCAGTTATTTAATCGTATTTTCTAAATGTAGCCAATACATTTTTCAACAGACATCGAATTATATCGATCTATTAACATTTGAGCAGTGTTAGCTGTTGTTATGGGAAATGAGGGATGAGGGAGAGAATACTTTATGTGTAAAATTTTCTAAGAACTTTTATGGATTAGACGATATTAAATATTTACTTATTTATATGAAAAGCAGTATAAATATTAATGATTATAATTATTATCGATGTTTTAAAATAGTTACATACATATAAGGAACTTTTTGTAAATAATTAAAGCATATACACATAAAATTTATATAGGTACTACTATTGCTTTAATTTATATAGGTACTACTATTGCTTTAATGTTAAATGACAACTGGAATAAATATATCTCTAATTAAGAGAAATGTAAAACAGATATAAGTAATTTACGATTAGATGTATATAAAATATATTCACACATATATGAATACCCTTGTCATAAAAAATAATAAACCCATAATAATATGATAGGTATGTTCATCATATGGCATGATATATTAATCATACAATTGTCAATAGTTATAATGATCTCGGTCTTTGATTTCACTTAATCCTCAAATTTTCGGTTTTACGTACGCTTGATTTAACATTGTTTAATTGAAACTTTTTTATCTCCTAACATATTCATATATTTTTTTCTATCTTACTTACATGAATAATGCCAGTATTTTTTTAATAACTGAAAGAAAAAAAGATAATTGGTGATCAAATTATCGATAAATTGTATGTGTGTGTGTCTGCATGGGTGTATGTGTCAATCACGCTTCTACATGTGATATTCATCCTTTTGAAAATGTTTAGAATAATACAGCATAAGTCACACCATTTCATATATGGCATATGCGATAGTTGTGTAAGCTACCCACGCAAAAGAAGGATTATAGGAAATGATAAGAAATGGATTATCTAATCCAATGATTTTGCAAGTAGCCGATATTAAAGGTGAGCAAGGACATGGCTTAGTTTTCGCCGAAAAGACTGTATTATAAGTAAAGTATATATTGGAGTAAATATCGAAGTAAAGTTTACCTAGATATTTTATTCCAAATTTTTTGTGAAATATTATTTGCCTTGCATACAAAACGTGCTGAATAGGAGTTTTTTTTCTATTAGAATAAGTTAAGAGATATATAATGAGCTACGTTTCATATATATGCTTGGCAGTATATGAAATCACATATACTAGGTGCATGAAAATGTAAATAAAATATGTTATTGATGCATGACAAGTCATTTTGTAATAACTTGTACTTATACACTTGCTCAGAAATATCGACAAGAAATTAATCGAATCGTTCATGTTTATAATAAGAATATAAACCTTGATAATTCTGTTTATTTCTGAGTATAGTATAGCTATATTTTTATATACATATAGAACGATAAAATGGTTTATGTAATATGTAAATGTACTAAATCACTATATTATAAACTTTATTCAATGTATCGATATCAATAAATAAAATATATGTTTCTGTGTGAAAAGTTTGTCATGTTCTTAGGATTAGTATTTTTATGTAGAAGTTAATTTTCTAACTTATATACACGAAATTGTATTAATATTTTAAAGTTAGTTGTTATATTATCTAATTTATTATGAAATCTATAATGTATTGAGCTCGAATCATAACATATACATTTATGCTGAGGAGACATTCAAAGGTCCGTAACAAAGAACATTTATGATTCAATAACTACCTATTATAGTAAGTAGAATATGATATGATTTGATAAATGTAGATATAAAAGTTTTATAATAATTTAAGTAATATTTATAGTTCAATAAGTAAGTAGATCATGTAAATCGAGGTAAAGAAATGTCAAATGTAAAATCACAAATTTGCCCAGATTTAATAAAGAAAATTAAGAAGGCAAATTACATCACAAAAACTGCAAGATGAACAAGAAAGAAAATTAGCGAGATTAAAATAATAATCGCAATAACGATAACATAACCTAACTTACCTAACCATAATTTTGTCAAACTTAACCTAATCCGAAGCAGTTGTATGAATTTCGCGCCACTTCTCTGTTGTGGTCCTTTCCGCGTGTTTCTGTGCTTGATCTTCGTGCATTGAAACGGGTTATACATTATTCCAACGATAATAATTAATATTATACAGTATTATTTCAGTATATTTAACGAGCAGAAAATCTGTAGTAATAAGTAATAATTAGCGGACCTTGAAGTTGCACGTGCATAACCTTATATATTCGAATTAATAACGTTAGAGCAAGAGACCCTACGCTGTATGATCTTAAAGGGCTAGTAAAGGGCTCCTAACTCACCCTTGGCACGAAGGAAACTCCAAGGAAAGAAGTTGACATTAAAATGGGTGACATTTCGGATTTGCTTGACTTATTACCAGTCTATTATTCAAGATTGTTTCCGTTTGCTGACTATCACAGGTGGCTGAGTTATGGAAATGGTAAGATTTTAATTTTTCCTTTGCACGTATTTAATATATATTTAATATATTATTTAATATAGTAATATATATGTAATACATGTATCTAACAATAGCATATTTTTTTTAATTCTTTTAGCGGGTACTTTCAGCAAGAGAGAATTCTCGTTCACCCTCTTGGATGATATTTATATACGCTATCAGTCTTTCAATGACCAGAAGGGATTGTCGGACGAGATTAAAAGATTGCTGCCACATAAAATAGATATAGGAGCAGTTTATAACGTTCAGTAAAGTATATCGCAATTTACTGTACAAGAGAGATTGTCGTATTTCTTCTTATTGTTAGTAATGGTTTTTTTTTGGAAGATCAGGATTTATTTCTGGTGTATCTATGATTTTGAAATTTTTAATCTTAATTTTGACCCCTTTAAGTAATTCTAAGCGATATATTTCAATGATCTAACATGTCGCTATAGTACACTTTATTCCTAAGCAAAATGTTAGCAGTTTGTCAGTAAATTTGAATAGAATATTGAGCGACGAAGGTGCGACACAGACAGAATAATTACGCTATTAAATAATAGAAATAATAATCAAAAAAGAAAGTTTAATAATTATCACATTTTAAATCTATATTTCATCAAAAATGTCACGTCAGCTTTAATTTTTATGTCATAAGAGATATCAGTATAAAAAATAATAAAATTTTCAAAGAAATAAGGCATAATATGAATAAAATTAAGCGTTTATATATTTTTAGACCGAAAGATCAAAGAAGAGGACCGAATTTTCAGCCAGTGGAGAGAGAATTGGTGTTTGATATAGATATGACTGATTACGACGAAGTAAGAACGTGTTGCAAGGGGGCGGACATTTGCGGCAAGTGTTGGAAATTCATGTCGCTTGCTTGCAAGATATTAGACAGCGCGTTGAGATGTAAGTTGTATCTATATATTATCGCTATACTCTGCCTGTAACGCTAGCGAATATTCTGAAGTAACTGACAATGAGTAATTTGCTTTTACAGTGGATTTTGGATACAAACACATTTTATGGGTATTTTCCGGCAGAAGAGGTATTCATTGTTGGGTATGTGACTCCACGGCGCGCACTTTGTCGGGGCAAGTACGAGCGGCGGTTGCCGAATATTTGCAGATTATAGGCGGAGGTGAATTCATGAAGAAGAAAGTACATCTCACCGGCGATAAAATTCACCATTCCGTCAAGTATGGTTTATATATCGCTCGTAATAATAATTTAAATAGAAATCGGGAATATAGAATAAAAAGAGATATTGTTTGTCACAGGCGTGCTCTTGATATAATCGATCCTGTTTTCGTTGAAATGTGCGTCAGAGAGCAGAATATGCTGGGCACGGAAGAAGCAATCGAAAAGTTCCTTCCGATATTGCCTACTGACGAAGATAGACAGGAAGTAAAGGTGTTGTTCGGTAAAGAAAATACCAGTGAAGCAAGGTGGAACGCGTTTATACAGTACATCGATTCTAAACGAACGGGGGTACGATTATATCTGTAATTTTACAGATTCTACTTCATTATCGCATTTTAATTTGGAACATCGAAATTAATTAATTTACTTAAATTTCAGGGCGACCGAAAGTGGTATTTGTATCGTCACTTGATCGAAGAGATAAAATTACAATATTCGTATCCAAGATTAGACATAAATGTCAGCAAAGGCTTAAATCACTTATTGAAGTCGCCTTTTTGCGTCCACCCGAAAACTGGCAAAATTTGTATACCATTCAATGCGAGTGTGGTGGATAAATTTGATCCTGATAAGGTCCCTACAATAATGACGCTGATAGACGAGATCAACGCGTACGATGTAAAGGATAAGGTTGAAGAAGAGACATACGACTTAAATAAAAAACGAATTAAGGATTACAAGAAAACGAGCTTGAACAAGTCACTGCACGTTTTTCAAGAATTCTTACGACACTTGGAGGCTGAGCGACGGGAACAGAGATTAAAAGGAAAAAGTAAGCGCACTATAATTAGCGAAATTATCAGTTTTTATACAATTAACGATCGTAACTTCTAACATGTTTGCTTTCAGTTTCAGCCGACAGTATGGAATTTTAAGAGATCTTGCAACGATAAGAAACTGCCTTCTAAAAAATGCTATTATATATTCGAGGTAATAATATTATTTATAATGCTTTAAATGTATTTTCATAGAAATAAAAAAGATACATTTTTTTATTCTCCAAATCCAGCATCTCCGATTTTACGTATCATAGTCTCTATAGTCTCTCCTGATAAGTTGCTAAGTAGTGCTCTTACAGTGTGGGGCATAGGGTGGGGGGGGGGGGGGGGGGGGGGAGGAATACGTTGCTTGAAATCTGGATAGCGATCGAACAAAAATCGTGACTTTCGAATTTTTCCCGCGAAACCGAAACGTTTCGTTTTTAAAAGTTACTTTGATGCGCGTTAATGAGATTTCTCCTCGATCGTGAGGCGTCTACTCCACTTCTCGGATCAACGAGATGAAATTTCGGGCGCACGGACAAAAGTGACTCGCTCTTTCACGTGAATCACCGTGAAATTCCTTCGCCCGGTGCCTCGTTCCCGTTAAATCGGATGCACGTGTTATGCTAATATAAGCCAAGTTAATTGCTTCAGCTTGCCTTGTTCTCACGAAGGCATATTTAGCCACGCCAGTTTTTAATTATGGATCCTATATGCTTTTATCATATGGCTTATAATACAGAATGTTGAAGCGGGATGGAGAAATAGTGAAATTCTTTCTTTCTCCGCTCTTCGTCGCAGGAATTAAATAATTTAAAAGTGAAAACGATGTGGCTATTTGATAGTGATCCATATGAATAATAAATAATATATATATAATTTATTTATTTTTTTTTTACTGTCGGCAATATATGGCAATATGTGATTATTTCTATTATCGTTGTAATTACAATGTTATTATATTTTCGTGATGTTTCTATTTGTACTTGAAAGCTGTTGAAAGAGTTTGGGAGGTGATTTATATACAACCAATTTAAAAGAAAAGATCTAAAACTTTAAGGGCGTATAATGTTCATTGACATATTTAATAAAAAGTTAATCAACGTAGGTCGAAAAACGTCGAAGATAGAAATTTTCGGTTTTGATAATATCAGTGATTAACTTGCGTATTGCATTCAACGCAAGTTTTGGATTCATATTATTCTATCTTTTATGCAAGTCAATTCTGATCATTCTGCATGTAAAAGCATTAGAATCATCGGATAGTGACTATCTCGTGAAATATATTACATCGGCGATATTCCGAATATTCTGACACAAAATATAAAATATATTGACAAAATGGAAATAAATAGAACCAGAGGAGAAGTTCGATTTGTGTAAAAAAAAAGTCATAAAACGGATCTGCGCAAAAATGCAAGCGAATCACTGACATTACCGAATATCATTTTCATTTTTGATATACGTTTAATCTTTCGACTCACGCTGATTAAGCATTTTTTTACTCCCCTTAGTGAACACTATACGTCTATCTTGGATCATTTTCTTTTTTTTTTTTTTAATATCCTCTATATGTACGTCGGCAATCAAGCCCGTTAACAGGATATCAATATATACGTGTATATACGATATACATGCGAATTTTTTGTTGGCCCAATTATCGGCCTGTGCAAAACGTGCAAGTATGCTGTATCAATGAACCACTATGATGTCGATATGTCTTTTTTTTTCGTCTGACTACGAAGTTTCGTCCCGTTTCACGGTCGAAGCGTGGCTGAGAGAAGAAACGCATGCGGCACGGGCTCGCTCGGTGCTCGTTAACAGCGCTGTTAAAAAAATTAAGTAGTTTATAGTTATATCGATGTCTTTCCCGGTTAAAGTAGTCCTTATTTATAGATTGAAAGTATTTTTGATTGATCATGTCATTACCCGGTAAACATTTTTTAAATATAAATTACATATAAATTAATAATAATTTATTGTTATTTAAATATGTCCATATATGTTTTCTTTCTCTTGTATAATCTCTGTTCCTATATATAAGAAAAATAATTTAAAAATAATTAGAAAAATAACTTTTGCATCGTTTCTTTTACAAAAAGTAAAATTGTGATTGGATTATACAATATTCTGTATATAATCATATTTTATATACGATTATTACATTTATATGTGACTATAAATATAATAATTTCTTGTAAAGAAAACATATGGACATTTTATATATGTATAATTAATATTTATGTGTTTTTATATGATAAGTTTTTACCGGGTACTTATGGAATCGATGAAGTGTGCGTAACTAACAATAAGAAGATATACGTTTGCACGAATTAAAGAGTAGAAATTAACAGTATCATATTTTTGTTTTGGACCTGAAGCGGGCCACTTGCGCACATCTCATTACACGAGTTTATTTAAACTAATATCAAAATAAAGATATCTGATTTTTTTTTTTGCGGAATACTGCAGTATGCAGCAGTTAATAATGATAAGCGCGCTCGACAAGTCTTAAAATTCAAGCGCAAAGCGCAATTAACTTTTAATGATATTCGAGACTGCGTGATGCGCAATCGATATTTAAATTATAACACGTGGTGGCGATTTGCTCCTCTTTTTTTTTCTCTTCATCATCACGAAACGTGCAGCGCGCCCGTGCGTACGCGCGTGTAGAAAAAAAAACGCGTGCACGCTGGCCGATTTGAAATGTCCTGCAACGCCACACTGCGCTTCCACAATGCGGAACGTCGAGTGTGTCTCTTCAAGTGTAATTTATATATACCTACTTTTATATACAGGGTGTTCTAAAAAAGAAGGGCCAAAATTTAGGGAGATATTCCTCACACCTAAAGGATGAAAAAATGTTATATGAACATGGGTGCGAAAACGCTTTTTTCAGGAGTTAGAGCTTCTTTTCTGAGTACGGCTAAATGAGGTTGTGACCTTATCTGCCAGGCAGAAATCAGAAAAATTTGACCTTTAATGTTATAGTTACTTGTTTACATAATTATTAATCCTAAATTGTTTCTTGTGTTAGTAATACAGTCAACAATATTTTCAACATAACTTCTGAAAAAATCGTTTCCGCACCCATGTTCATATAACATTTTTTCATCCTTGAGGTGTGAGGAATATCTCCCTAAATTTTGGCCCCCCTTTTTTAGAACACCCTGTATATAAAGATTACAATTTGCTGACGCCTTCTGCATGGATAATTAAATGGTCCCCGTAATTATAAATTCATGTGCGGAGGCGGTATCGTGATACCGTAATACCCCGATTACGATACCACCTTCGTGAATAAACGCGTTGAAAAATAAATATAAATAACATTATTGCGTGCACACAGCTACACAGTAAAGACGGGAATGGACATTATAGATGCGCGTTACCGCCTGTAAATGTAATTTCAGACGCTCGTAATTTCTCAGATCGCGTAATTACGGGCATCACGCAGTGATAATAAGGAGAGCACACGTTGCTGCGCGTTCTTATCGCAATAAACATAGCTATATTTTTCTTTCTCTAGGAAATCGTCCGCCACCGTTCGCTCGTCGTTCGGAAAATATATTAAACTCGATTGTCATTAACTTTTATTATCGCGATCGATTATGATTATGATTGAATGATTTTTAGGTCGAAAGCGTTTCAGAAATATTTATAGTTTCGTAACATCACGAAACTATCCGTAACGTTTGTACGCGATTTGCTCGTTGGTCTCTCACGTTAAAATCAATTGTGCGTGAAATCCATTCCATTTTTGCTTGAAAATCGTCGCGTGTACTTGATCTGGTTAATAATTTTTCGTGGTGTCCGAAATGGAAACGGACAGACGCTAATTTTGGAACCGATTGTCATTAATTTTTATCGTTGATCGATTAGTTCGTCGGTCTAAGGCAATTATGATTGAATTTTCAGATCGAGAGCGTTTTAAAAATATTTATAGTTTTGTAGCATCACGCTACTAAGTACTGGCCGTAACGTTTGCACGCGATTTGCGCGTCGGTCCCTCTCGTTAAAATCAATTGCGCGTGAAATCCATTCCATTTTTGCTTGGAAGATCGACGCGAAACTTAATCTGGTTAATAATTCTCCGTGACGTCCGAAATGGAACGGACAAACGATCCTTTCGGAAACGAAACGACGTATTTCCGCGCGCGCACTTTCTCCTACTAATACGCCCGAGCAGTCGTATACGAATTTATAATGGATTTTTGTATACGATTTCTCTCTCGATTGCCTATTTAATGAATTTTCTTCCGACGTGCCAGTTATATCTCTAAGAGATTGAGCATAAATTACACATAAAAATTCCCAAGTTAGAGTTACATACTTCGCTTTCGTTGGCGCAGCCTGTTACATTTTTTTTCAAAATTGCACTGTTAATTTCGTAATGTCAAATTATTATTATTCTCAATTTGAGCCATTTTTAACCATTCGCTGTAGGTCGCCGCTGCTCTCATTCAATATATCGTTAATTTAACTAAACCAATGAAGTTAAAATAACACTGTTTTGTGTTAAAATAATAACTTTCGACACACATGGTGTAGTTAAAAATAACAAAATATTATTTAACTCAAGGTATTGGTTTAAATTTCATCCTTTTTTAATATTTAACAGTTTAACAAGTACAAATTAAACATATCGTTGGACTTTATAATGGATTTTTGTATACGATTTCTCTCTCGATGCCTATATACTTAATTATAATTTCCTTCCGACGTGTCAGTCATATTTCTAAGAAATTAAGCACAAATTACACATAAAAATTCCCAAGTTACCTCGCTCCCGTTAATGCAGCCCGTTATATTTTTTTCGAACTAAATAAGTGCAAATTAAAAATCAGTCGGTTTTCGCACGATAATTAAAATTCCTAATTGCTCGATGAACGGGAAGTGCGGTACCATTATAAAAGCGTAGAGCGTTCTCACCGTGTGCCAAAACTTTCTCGAGTGGCACAACGGGAAGAGGAACGGGAACAATCGCGATCAAAAGACGTGTATTTAGGCGGCGCGGTACCGCGTTGCCGCGTTTTCCACGCTTGGACAATTCGATTATCCGGTATTTGGAAAGCGGACGGATCTCGACCGTCCTCTTGACGATCACATCTCCGCGAGGGAGATCACTTGCTTGTATCGCCTCGCGATATATCCGCGTATATTTTAGCCGCTAGATTAAGCCGACCGACGCGATTCGAGCCGCGCGCGGCTCAACGTGTCGAATAAAATACAAATAACGTCACGCTATCCGAGTTTCACGCGAGAAAAAACCGTGTCACTCCTGTAGCTTTTCCCGTAAATACAGCGGACTAGATTTTTCCAGATCTAGGATAGGTAGGTATGCCGATCCACTGCCGGAGATCACGCCTCCGTCGCGTTGGTACACGGTCGAAAGCTGCTATACGAACCGCGCGTATCGTCGTTATTGCGTGTCGGAGAAACGTGTAATCTGACTTTAAATGGACATTCTCGTATACGTTTGGTTTCCGCACTAACGAATAGCTCTGTGCGCCCGATTACGAATACATCACGCGTCTTCGTATTTATGATAAATCTCAGCGTTGCCGTCGTTGATTTTCGGTGATTTTAATACATGTATGGGAAGCCAGGTATAGCATCGCTCTCATCGAATTGTAATAAGAAATGTTGAGAATTATCTGCATTTAAATAATTATTTATTACTAACAGTTGTTGGGAAGTTTTTTTTTATCCTCGCTGCTTTTACAATATATTCGTTGTCGCGGGGACCAGAAATTTCTTGCGTCAAAATGCAATGACCGCGCCGAGGGATCGATATAATTTGTTGTGCGATAATTTCTGACTATAGAAACTCTATTTGCGATATTAGAAAATTAGATTGGGTCTGATAAACGCGAGATTTCACGGTGAACATTCGCGCGGAAAGCATTTTGAGGAAGCAGAGACTGTAGACGTGAATCTCGAAACACAATTTCCCTGCAGTCATGAATGGACATTTTTTTCGCTTTAACGAGAATAGCTCTGCTCGCGCGATTACAAATGCGTTTTGGGAATAAATCTCGCGTTGCATTCATTTTCGATGATTTTTACTGCGAAAACTGATAGGCATCGCTCATCGAATTATAATAAAAAATATTCAAAATTATTAATTACTTAAATATTTCCAAGGGAATCGTCTTGTTCTCGTTGCCTTTGCAGCATTCGTTGTCACGAAGATTAGAAATTCCTCGCGTAAATGCAACGACAACGTGCCGAGGAGTCGATTTTAATTGAGTGCGCGGTAATTTCTGGCTCTTTATTTACAACTTCATTTATACAACTCTAGAAAATTAGATTGTGTCTGATAAACGCGCGATTTCTTAGCAAATGCGGAACGGCACGTGCGGAAATAGCACTTTAGGGAAACGGATCGCGGACGCAAATCTTGTAATCTTGAGACACAATTCCTCGGTCGAGACCGATTTGCTACCAATCATCGTTCATCATCATCTCGTTCGGTCGGGATTTATACCTCTCTTCTGCCTTAACGCGCCTTCATGAAAGTTTAACGAACCAGAGACGGCACCTCGCTATTTCGATACGAGTGTCGCGCGTACGGTATTCCCAACGAGAATTTCACACGACGAATATATTCGTACCGTGAACTGTAAACTTTATACTGACTTAACCGCTCTTACGGTTTTCGCGAAACCAAAAGATCTTTCGCTCTACACAAAAAGAAAGAAGTGTCAAGTCAAAACTTATATAGATACTCTTATATAGATATGCAATCTATAATCTTCTTATAAGAATTTCAACATTTTATTTGATTTTAATTTTTTTCCTAGGTTGAACTATAATATATAAATGACTTCATTCAAGAAAATTTTCAACGTTTAACGCAATATAATCTCATTTCCAAGATTATAGATTATTATACGAGTATATAAGTCTTGATTTAACACTTCTTTTCTTCTGTGTAATTTCGCACTAACCGTCTATTAATCTTCGTGCTATTCTTAATGGAATCTCCAACATTTGTATTGTTGTTTCGATTTCCGATAGAAAAGACACGCCGTAGATATTGAGGGTTGAAATGCCGTAGACTCGTAAGTCGAGGCAAATAGAAAGATTTTTTATTGGACTTAACTGGCTATCTTTACAATGTTAATAACTGTGAATTATTCAGTGGCGAAGTAAAAGTTATACTTATTTGGTTTCCATACTTTAAGTTTATTTTTGTACTTCATTTCTTTATTAAACTGATTGAATTTTGTATTCTTTCTTGAGGTATTTTATATGGACGTTTTCAAAATAAGGCAGCAGTTAACAGATGAGAGCATGGTCGTTAGCCTCTCGTGCCACTATACGCATTGTAAAATAGATCATATGTACAGTAGCAATAGCGGTACCCATTGATATAGCGAGAATGCGGAGAAAGTCGATATACTGAGATCAAGGAGCCAGGTAAAGGCACAATATCGAAGACTTCACGATGATTAATCGCGAAAAGAAAATTAAATTGGTTCGATCGAGCTAACGAACCAATGAATGAAAAGGTACACGTTGACCTGATGATGCGAGCGATAAAATAAAACTTACGTTGCATAAATCTGATGTATATATTTGAACGTAAAATGTATTAAGCTCGAGTTTGGAGGGAAAAAATAGGAAACGTGAAAATTGTGTGGATCTCCTCGAGAGGAACGGCCTTGAATTGTATTCCTGAAGATTGTTCCTTACCGCTTTATTATCTCGACACGATAGGATCGAAATAATGTTCTTTCTTTCCTTTTGAAAGGAATTGACATTAAGAGCAAAACGATCTAAAACAAATCTCACAATTAATGAAAAGAAAGGATACGGAGCTAAACGTGTCGAGTTAATAACATAATTACGAATTAATAAATATATTTTACGTGTACACACACGCACGCACGTACGTCAAATTGACGAAAGGAAAGAGAGTTGTTGGAGAAACCGTGAAAAGGATTCGGCGGGGTGATGCATTCACTTATAGTAAAACAATTCAACGGCAGCTGGTACGGGCCTTCGATCATTACGGGCGCTTCGTTCTTGAAGAGCAAAAGTGTCATGAAGAGTGAAGATGCGTCAGGAAGAGTGAAGCGTCGAAAGAGGTGCGAACGCGAACGAAAGTGTGCCGTTCGTACAGGCCGACGTGCGTGTCTAGGGGGAACGTTCTGTTCTAGGGGGGAGCCGTGAGTTCCTCGGAACTCCAAGAAGAGTCCGAGTAGCGTATATGTGCTCGCGGGGTACGACGTTTGCCTCAGTGGGGGCAGCGACATAAGTACAGACGATCTTAAGAAAAGCCCACATTCTGGATAGCAGATCGCAGACCCGCGGAGTCGGTGAACTTGTGCGATACAAATTTGTGCGATACCCCTGCGAGAGCCCTTGCGCGCTCAGCTGACCGAAGGGCGTTGGGAACGGGAGAGAGGAGGGTCAGGGCGCTCGAATGTATCTTGGAAAGGGCTGCAGCATCCGCGAACGAAAGGAAGAGACGTTTGGGACGGACCTACGCGTTGTTACCCGTCGTATCGTTTTGCCTGCGAGACTCGCATACGCGGTGAGTACGCGTGAGTTTCTTTCGCAATTTCTCGAACGTGAATTTCGAACAATTGTGCTCTGAAACGCACGATCATGATGCTTAATTGCGGGGTAATTGCACGGAAATT
The DNA here is from genome assembly GCA_035220615.1 of Leptothorax acervorum. NCBI lineage: Eukaryota > Metazoa > Arthropoda > Insecta > Hymenoptera > Formicidae > Leptothorax > Leptothorax acervorum. The sequence goes on along the minus strand of JASTWQ010000126.1, from coordinate 413,520 downwards.
TCGTGAAATTGGGATCGCCTCGATCGGAATGCGCGATGCGGATGTAACGCGTGTGGCGTAAAAAATAATATAATAGAAAAGTAATGGGAAGAATAAGATCGCGAGGTAAAATAAAAGCTCGCGGAAGGAGAATGCTTAAAATATACCTATACACTTAAATAATTTGACGAATCTTGAACCAATTTAGATATACTTATTTATCTTACTAGCATCACACAGTATATAATTTATATTAATTAAAATGTGCGTGTGTGTCACCCTCGGACTGGCAGTTGATCGGCCAAATTATAGTCTCGTTGCTGTGATTGCACGCGAGTCTGGCCTATGCAATTTTTAACACAGTCCAAGATCGTTATCAGCGACATACATACCAATTATCCATGTCGTTATGTCATTTAAATATGTCAACGGATTATGCGAAAGAAAAGACATGATCGAGCATACAAAGACAATAATTTGACCGCTAAAGTTAAGATTAGATTGTCGCGTTTTAAGTGAGACTTAATTAATGCTTTTATTATAATTATATCATTAATCTTTACGTTTTTATCGTTATAAAAGACCTTCACCGGCACGATACCACCCACGCGATTATTCGCGTACAGTAGTTAGTAGGTACGATCACGTGCGACCTTTCGCGGGTGATCGCCGCATTAGCGTTATGTCGATCACGATCCCTATCGCCGTTCCATCGATTGGTATTCTCGCAATGTCCATCGATCTGTCCGGACAGCTGGTCAAGCATGGGAAAAGCGCGAAGAATTCTTTTGATTTCGATCAACTTGGCGATCGACATCTTCGTGACGTGCGCCGCTCGTGAATGATAATGAAAAGCCACCTCTTCCGTCGTCGTTGTTTCACTGTCGCTATCATTTGACTCACGATCAACGACACCGTGTATTTTCGAGCTATCGTTTCTAAATTTGACCGTTTCTAATTATTAACTTTATGATGGAATACGCGAGAAGCTGCAGTTATTATAAAATAACATCTGATTTATATTTTAAGTTGCAAGTCAACCATAAATGATTCCGTTTTATTTCTTTTTTCAACGCTGCAAGGTTTAGTGTAACGTGACCAATCGACCGGACGACTGACCGGCGGACAAAATAATCTTGAATTCATACAGGGTGCTAAAAAAATGTTGACACTTATATGGAAGTGACTTTTTAGAGAAACAGAACTGATAACGCAAGATATCATAGTAACAAATATAATTTGTCTTCAAAGACAAATCTCTCCACCTGTTCATCATTGCCATGCACATTCTTGGAATCTTTTTCAGGTGGTCTCTAGAGCCCTAAGTTACTTCCACATAAGTGTTAAGATTTTTTTAAGCACCCTGTACTTTGGCCTCTTGTATCTCCGCTTTATGCATTCGCCAAAAATTATTGCCAAGTTGTTCCTCGGCAATCGTCTCTGCTCCTTCCTTTGCAAATCGTCGTTCACCTATGAGAATAATGCAAAAGCTCACTTTTATTTGCGGGCTCGATCGCTCGCTCGTGAGGTGGATTGTAAAAAAATCGCTCTCGTGTACCGGACGATTTTCGCATTCCCTATGCAGTGTAACGAAACGGCCAACCGGTTCGGGGTCCGGATTAGAGTTCTCTAAATTTCACCTTTTAAAGATTCCAAATGTAAATAACTCATGCGCTCGTAATAAATGGTCAATTCCTTGCGGTAAGCCGCCAAGAGTCAATGGTAGCTGCGGCACAGAGGAAGGAAACGCTTCATGCCTCGCAACATATTACTTTGCCGTGTGCAGCATCTGGAAAACGAGGTGTAGATTATTTCACGATTTATGTACTCTCGAAATTCGACTCGGCTATCGTCGAGAACTGTATCCCGACTTTTTTACGCGGAAGTAATTTAATCCGGCGTAATTCACGAAGAGGGGGTGGGTATTGTTTTAATTATTTATCATAAAATAATATCAATTGGAATTATGTGCGTCATAAAATAATTGCTTGATACATATACTTAGATTTGATCCCAAAATTCGCTTTATACGACGATAAGTTTCCAGAAACGTGATTTCTTTCTATGAATACTGATTGTGAGAGGATTGGAAACGAGGTGAAAGTTTTTAGATAGCAGGACATGAGAATAAATTGTATTGATTTTTAAATTGGATGTTACTTCGTGCGGCATTTGTGAAATTGGAATCTAGGATAGTAAGATGCGATCGTTGAACTTAAGAAAGATGAGATCTCAAGAAAGGGAGTGGTGCAGAGCATTGCAATTTAAAAATGTTAATTATTTTACGTGGGATGCAAAATGGAAAGTAATTTACTGAAAGTACAAGCTTCGATTGTTTGTGCTTGCATCGTCGATTAAATAGATTTTTTTTTACAGTTGAACGTTTTCTTTTGGTCATCAAATAGTTTTTAGTTGAAGTTAGAGAGGTAGGTTCTGATAAATCACTGACAATTTAGGAAATGAGCTAGAAAAAATATATATAAATATTGAAGCGGAATGTGAATTTTGAACAAATAAAGATTAATAATTGAAGAAAGTAATAAATAAGTCGATATCGTAACTTTTGCAAATAATTTTACGTAACATACCTAACTATAATTAATAGATTTGGAAGGATCTTGTTTCCATTTTAATTTATGTCTACTACGAGATAGATAAAAGGCTCACAGCAGTAATTTGAAGTAGATAATCCATATATCGTAAGTCTAAATGACTCCTGTAAATGCTACACTTTGATACTTTGATATAAATATGTGCGAATAATAATTTAATAATGTTGCCGCTAATCTAAATTCTCGAATAATTCTATCTTAAAAAACGACATATTTAAGACATGCACACAAGCACAAATCGTTGCTCTATCTAGGTTAATCGATTCGTGCATAAGATCGTTTACAAATATACCGTTGTTTTGTGTCAGTAATGTTTTGCGCATCCTTAAAAAATAATAAATGTAGTTTATCTTCGCAAAAAGTGTAAGATGGATATTTACGAGCAGATCAGGATTCTCGACAAAATAATTAATGGATCGCCGATAGCTTAGAGATTGTAATGCCGCACAGTGGTGATGATTAATACGCCATACAAAATACACTCATCGAAAGATGTTAATTTTTCAATCACGAAGAAGCATAATTCGCGTTATAACCATTTGAGAAAATAGAAAATTAAAGATTTTTTTCAGATTCTTTTTGCGAAAGTTCATGCATGAATTTATTTTTTCAATTGCATGGAAGAGTTGGAAAAGATTATTTGGTCTTATAATTAAAAGATTTATCGCAAAAGATGTAATTTTATTTATAAACTATGAAAACTTGAGAAGTAAAAGATGAATGAAGGTATGAAGCTGTGTTAAGATGATTATTACTTCATGCCGGAATTACAGTTTCGCGTTAAATCGAGAATAATTCGCTCGTTGGATAGCACTTTTTCTGTTAATGACATGTTTGATGGAGAGGTTCGTTTTGAGAAAATTATTAGAACGTACATGAACCAACTTGATTTAACTTCCTACTTCACAAAAAAATATATTGTATATAACAATATACATACAATAAAAGATTTACTTTTTATTTAAAAATTTAATTACTGATTTCATACATTTATATTAATTTCTATAACATGTAATTTTTATCTAAAAAAGAAAAATATTAAGCTAGTTTTCATCTGATTTCATTGATCATAAATTAGACACTCGACATTTACATTGAAGATATCGCATTAACGTTTCATAACAATTCGAGGAAAAGTCAATCTATTGCGATCTGATTTTAGAAAACATGATTAACTAATGTAAAGAATGGCTATAATTTGACGAGACAGCCACTTCTAATCGCATAATGGGTCCCATGATTGTAGCGAAATCCATTTTACAAGATATTCATCATCATCTCTCTGTTTTTCTCATTGACCGACTATTGTCGATTTTTCACTATGGCTTCCCGTCATCAATACCAAATTAATGCAAAAACTGGCACTTTATAATGATTATTGCAAGAGTATAAAAAAGAAATTTTTTACAATCTCCTAGAAGATGATCGTTATAAAGTAAAACTTGCATGAACAATTTAATAAAGTAACATCCTGACTTTGATCTGCAAAGACGTTTGCCTACATATAATAACATAGACATTATAAAAGTAGATTTGATTGTGTAGCAATAACCACAATTGTACGATATTAAGAGCATCAATGCTGCGTGCATTCAGCGATATAAAATTTCTCTATAATATTTCAGAAAATTACTCTTTCCTTGACTCATTAATAATACAGCTTAATGATATTTTATTTTGTGAAAGAACCGATGAGAATCGCAAATCTATTGGTGAATGCGAGCGTATCGGATGGTATTAATGCTCCCGAATTGTATAGTAACTACATATATAGAGTAGCTTTTTTTGTATTTTAAATATGGATAATGCAATAATATTTAATATTATAATTATTATTTGAAATAGAATGTGCACATTAAATTAGTTTGTACCGCAAAAGAATTGTATATTTTCAGGTTTATAGAATCTTAGGTCGATGTTTCTAACGGGCGACTACTTAGTGCTTACTGAACCGTGTTGGTATGCGTCAAAATAATTTGTGCAACTAAAATTATTCCAAGTTGGGAAAGGTACATTCGGGATATGGGGTTACAACGTCGTGGTACGTTGGCAATCTCATTATATCGTGAAATTACTTGCAGATCGTGCTGCTAAACTCCGAAATTAACAATCGGGTACTGTTGGCTCGCGGACACAATCGGCATTCCTCAAATCTGGGATTCCTCCCGATTCGCAGGTAACAATTGCGAACAGTGTACGGCGAACGGTGCGGATTCGCTCGTACTCGATTGTAATCTTGAAAGGAAGCACCTGCAGTCTCGCGGAGTCCTTCGTCGCCTGTCGGTGTAATTATTAGAGAGCCTTGTAAAGTTGCTTATTAGGAGATATCGCCTGTTTAGAATCGCCACGTGCGAGCGCGAGCCGAACGGCGATTCTAAATAAGCGATCTCGTATCCTTCGTTTCTCTTCTTGGATTACCTATCTGGGAAAAAATTTTTTATATAAGAATATGTATAATTATACATATATAAAATATCTCCATGTATGTTTTTTCTCTTCTGTATAATCTCTGTTTGTATATATAGAAAAAATAATAAGAATAATTGAAAAATAATTAGAAAAATAACTTGCATTGTTTTTTTTTAGAAAAATTAAAATTGAGATTATATTTTACAATATTCTATATGTAATCATATTTTATACACAATTATTACATTTATATGTGATTGTACATGGGTAATTTTTTCTTATTTTCTTAAACTTTACTATTTAGAAAAAAAACTACAAAATTTAAATTTAATTATTTTTAATTATTTTCAAATTCTTCTTATTATTTTTCTTGTATATAAAAACAGAGATTATATAAGAAAAAGAAAACATACATGGATATATTTTATATATAATTATACATAAAAAATTTTTTTCCGGGTACAAAAGTGCAAATATTACCGTCATGTGGAACTATTTTTGTCTAGCGGCAATTAGGTCTGTGGAATACCAGAATTACACCAGAATACACACATGTACGATTTATTGTCAGAATTAAAAAAGATCCACGCATAATCGAATTTCATAAAAATGATTAATCGAAAGATCTCGCTTAACCAAAATCGTTAAAACCGATCAGCACAAAGATCATTGACAGATACGCTTTATGTAGGATACACACTATGTAGGATATATTGAGAATTTATTGTAAAATAAAAACTTCTTCAATAGCCTATGAATCACCCGCGTATGTACAAGCTTCCGCGCTACATCCTGCGAAATTCCACGCTGTATCGCCATATCGCGCTGAAATCAGTAGCGTAAAATTGGATGATTAAAGAAGCAGCGAATAAGAACGAGTATCTCGTGATAGCTATCTTTTCTTCCTACGTGTTTTATGTCAAAGAGCGACACGCGTCAATGATGATTTATCCAAATTTATCCAATTATAAATTGAATCGCCACACCATTGATTACTTCATTCTCAGTTGTACTTGTTTACATAAACTTGTTCAAGTTTTAGCCGTGAAGTCCATTAGTCATTGCTGTATTTATAATACGCTGATTCACGATGAATTATTTTTACCGTTTGTTGCATCTACACATTATTAAAAACGAGACGCTTGAGGGGAAGAATGCACTTAAAAATGATCAAAACACTAATTTTTTTTAAAAGACATATTGTTTTCTCCACATTTCGAGCAATATAAAATAATTTTTGAATGTACTCAAGTGTGTCTGAAAAAAGAGATTGCACAACAATTGTATTTCGTATACTGGATCCTTGAGCAAATAATGAGCAGCAGACAATGCATTATTGCCGTGCAAATATCGAATAAAAGTTTCCCAATTATATCCTACTTCGATATATTGATATTCAATTTTCTATTTGTAGCCTTGATTTGAAATAGACAAAGAGAAGGTTAAATCATTGTAAGGGATATAAAATTGTGATGCCAAATAGCACTGGAAACTTTCAAAGTGCTCTCTAAAAAATTGTTTTTGATTTTTATGTAATTCTTTCTTAAAATGAAAAAATATCTGGAAAATATACTGAACAAATTTTTGTAATTCTTTTAAATCTCTTCAGAAATTAATAATTTGATTGTTTTTAAAAAATTCTAATTTTATCAAAAGTTATACAAGCAATTAAAGTTGTAAAAAGAACTGATTTCTTAAAAATTATAATTAAAATTTAGAAAGGGTTTATCTGCAAGAAGTATTGATCAAAATTTAGCCAGTCATATCTGAAAATGAATAAAAGAAGATGACTCGAATATGTTGACTCAATGTTAAAAAGAACATGATAGATGATTTTGATGATCCTATGATTTCGTAACTACTCCCCTTTTAAAAAGTAGACGTTTCGAAAACATGATAGTCATATTTGGCTTCTCGCCGTTACATTCGTCATTTCTCTAGTTACGTGTAGCAAACGATTGAAAGAAAAAAGAAGAAAAAGAAAGATCGGGCTACGTGATTTTCACCGGACATAACATCTTCCTTCGCTCGCAGAGCGAAGAAATGGCCCCGTTTCCGCTTCGCGGAGTATAGGATTAATATGCAATTATTCGGGTCAACAATGGGATCCCCCGGCCACGTCCATCACTCGATACCTAACTCTCTCCTTCCGTTGAGATTGAAGGCTGATGCCCGTATATGCCGGGATAAAAAGGGGAATCTATTTTGTCAAGAAGCGAAGCGCGAGATATAATGATACAATACAGAAAGTACGATTGTACCTACACGCGTAACGTTTGGTGGCCACTGCCACTGACGTATTGGCGAACAGTGGCAATTTTACCGGAGTTAATTTCGAGTAACTACGTTCCGCCAGAGCAAACCATGCGTACGCTTCGATAATCACCGGACGTGTCGGAAGACTCGGAAGAGGCCAGATTCCTCTTCTTACTCCGCACAAATGTTCGATAATTATAATTAGCTGTGAAAACTATAACACAATCGCATTATAAATGATATATAGAATAATTCAAGTTTTGTCAAAAGTTGAATTCGTTGCTCCACTATCGGATCTTCTAATGAAAACGGATTAGATAGGAAAAAGAAATAGGTCGGTGCGAAGAAAATAATGAGAAGAAAAAGCTAATCTCGTAATATGTGACAGAAAGCGATAAGCGTTTTCCTGTTTTCTTCAACGCTAAATTATATACAAGCTAAGTGTCTCCGGGTATCATTGATCGCAAAATGATACGTTCCGTTAACCCGCAGCAACACGTACGCGACTCTCCGATCAATGTCTTCATTCTAAAGGAAGCGTCTTCACTTTGGATCTGTGGATCTTTCGCTTTTTTCTTGGTCTTACCGCTTCTAGAGCGATAGGTAATAAACTGCTGGCAAACGGCAACCGAACGAATTAAAAATAATCGATCGAAACTGTTTATTAGCAAGCTGTTCGCGAACAGGTGTCCTCACCAGAAATCAGGAACTCTGGTAAAAACGCATCTTTTATATAGAAATATTATTTCTATCAATTGTCGCGCTTTTCTTTTATAGATATCTATCTATTGAATTTAGATATAACTATTATATCATCTCGATTACGTGTGCGCGTTGCAACGTAATCGTGCGTTTTGTGAAACCGAACGTTTGTAATGCTCGCCCTGGTCTCACGTATGCCACGAGAGAAATAACACATTATTATGTAGCACTCACAGTGACACATACCGGTGCTTTGTTTCAGGGAAATAACGGTCCGTATACGCGTAACGTACAATGCGTAATACGATTCGAGCGATGAAAAATTAGTATACATTAACGGTATACATTACGTATAACGTATCGAATTTATCTCTGCGGCTATCTTAATTGTATCTGTATTATCCACACATATCATTGGGAAAATAGTCCAGATAGTTGTAGAGAAATGTCTGTAATTCATAAATGACTCGGTAGCATATTTTTACCGCGTTTGTGTTTTAATTAATACGTCGACGTGAATTGAGAGTGTATTAAAAGCGTGATCTGATTGCAAACAAAACGAAGCTTCGGTTATGCACCGATGGAAGAAAACGGTATTTAGAAACAATTGCGGAATGCAGCATTCGGATATTATTATGACAATCGTGCTTTATCTTATTGCGGTGAAACTTACGAGTCGATGAAATTCCTTCAATGGGCGATAACGATTGTCCGCAATGGACGATTCAGCACACTTTAATTGGTAATGGCAGAATTAACAGTTACAGAATTAATAGACCGTTAGACAAATATTTCTTACATTGATGTGGTACATTGCGGTTATTACCAAGAAACATTAATTTTTATAAACTACTTCAGAAATATCACATTTTATTTTTCTCCAAAACCAATCTAAAAAAAAGTTAGCAACTTTTTCAAAGCAGCAACATTAACATTTTATTTTTAAACTGAATTTAAGCTTGTAAATTAATTTAATTAAAAATTTTTAAACTTTAAAAGTATAACGTTAAGATGTCTAAGTTATCATTAATTGCGAGTTCTATTGTATACGATTGGAGTAACAAAGTAATTATAGTTATATGTAATATATAGGAAAAATAATAAGAATTAAAAAATAATTAAAAGAATTATTTTTTGTATTGTTTTTTTAAAATAAAAAGTGAAGTTCAATGTATAATCACATATAAATGTAATAATTGTGTATAAAATATGATTATATATAAAATATTGTAAAATCTAATCTCAGTTGCAATTTTTGTAAAGAGAACAATAGAAAAGTTATTTTTCAAATTATTTTTCAATTTTTCTTGTTATTTTTTTCTATATATGTATATGCAATGAACAGTGATTATACAAGAAAAAGAAAGCATATATGGACATATTTTATGTATAATTATGTGTGTATTTTTATATAAAAAATTTTTTACCGAGCACCGAGCAAGCTATTATTGAAGACCGACAATCTTATGGAAGTAATTTGTGTGTCTGTTAATTTAGACAGTTGTATATGTATATGTATAATACTACATAATACATATAATATTCATAATGTAATACTAATTTATAATTTATTATTATCCTGATATTTCGTGTATACATATATATACATATATGTATATATATTTAGGCTTTAATATTTGTCATTTTTAATTCAAAACTGCAATTTTATCGTTATCATCCGGGTTTGATCACCGTACGATGATAACTGGAGAGAAGATATATGTATGTATAGTTTTGTGGCAATATACATATGATATTATCGTCGTAAATATGCGCATTCTATTTATAAAATATATATACAATAATAAATTATGGATTTAATATTGCGTTAAGATCTATTTATTTATATGTTGCTAATCAAATGATTTATATCCATAGTCGATAATATCGATATTCTTCAATTATCTATGGGTAATGTATATTATTTACAGATTTATAATGTGATTTATATAACTATAATACATTCCAACATACAAAATATAAAGAATTTACCCGAGCCAATTTATGACTAATAAGGTTCGATTAAAAACAGCTATAGCTCTCCGATAAATTCTTGTGATTTATTCAAGCTGCTTCGGTGGATAATTGAAGAATGTCATTATCGACTACCGACATAAAATTTTCGATCGTCAATATTTTAAATGCCTAGCTAGATAATTAATTTATAATGTGATAATTTGTAATTATTATTTTATAGATGCTTTATAAATAAATAAACATATTTACGATGCAATAATATTGCTGCTTCTTTCCGTAATTATCACCATGCAGCATAGATAATCAAACGCGGATAATAGAAGCGCAAAAATTTAAATAAAATCGAATATTATCGTAGATGTACATATCTATAAAAAACATGATGATAATAATAAATCGGAAAAAGAATATTATTTTATAAGCTAACCGTCTAAATTTTGGCAGTCACAGGAATTTTTGTACGATTATTAGTTCTTAACAGTCATCTTGTCGGTGCTAATGCAAATTAAGTTTGCAATCAAGAAACTTGCTAAAGCAAATCGATTTATGTAAATAAAATAAAGCTAACCGACTGTCAGTAGTTAATGAGCTCCATAATGATAGAGTTATTAGGCTGCGTGATAAACGTTTATTGAGAGACGCCTTTTCATCAGGTATCATTACACCTGTATCGATTGTATTGATAGTACTAACATGACCGATGAAAGAGCTGTCATTTTCTCCAAATTACGAAGCGGCAGATAAGTGTCTGAACAGAAAGATCATTGAACATTGATCGAAAAGGTAAAACATAAAAGATAAACTGGAAAATAGAGAGAGGGAATAGAGGAAGGCTCTAAGATAACGTAATTAAAAAATAGCGCATTATTTGAGCGTAAAATTATTAATGTATATTCCGTGCTCAGCGAAAGTTTAGTCTAGTTTAAAATACATAATAACTCGGAAAAAATTTTTTCATATTATATATAAAAAAATAATTATTAATAAAATAATTATTAATAAAATTATTATATATATAAAAAAATGCTTCATGGGAAAGCATATAAGGCACACGAATACTCAAAACATAATATATCTAGAAAGCGCTTGCTCATCAAAGTCATGGATAGTTGTGAAAAGAAGTAATTAACGTTGTCTCACGATTAGTTGGAACCATTCGCCGAGGGAAAAATGCGAACGGGTCAATTTCTGCAGCGCGCTCGGTCAGCCGACCTTCTGCAAGGTCCTCAAGAGAGTGAGCACGGGAGGACTTCGCGGCTGGAATGCGTGACTCGACGATTTTATAACCCGCTTTCAATTACCCTTCTTGGTGCTCCTGTTTCGTTCGCCATTGCGCCGCGGGGAAGGAGAGGAAGAGGGAAATACCGCAACGCGAGCAAAAGGCGCACCGGAACGTCGAAACGCCGCGACGCGTCGCGTCGCAAACGCGCGTTCGTATCCTTACCTCCTTTCTTGCCTGCCCACCCTTTTTCACGCTCCTCACGGGGACGTGATTTATTCGACGTCAGATGTACACGTACAATTCGCGCGCGCAGCCATGAGGAATAAGGAGATCCGATAATGGTGTGCGATAGCTAGACAGGAAACGCGTCTTTCCTAAGGACATCCACCCCAACGAGCGGACAATTTGTTTTGGCTCGTTTGCTCGCTCCGCTGAATTCAGAACGATAAGATGTCTGTGAGACATTTAACTTGCTATGTAAAAGCAGCAGATTTCTTGCTCGCCGAAATAAAATCATTTCTAATCTTATTATAATTACAGCATAATATGTGTTATCATAACGCTAATGTGACAACTGGAATTGACGTTCATTATGTACTAACAATTTCCCTATATAAATGAATTAATTTATTGTTTTCCAATAAGACTACAATATTTTTATTACTCCATTTTCATTATTCCATCCTCGTTCTAACTTGCGTGATAAAAAATTTAAATGTTCTCAGTCCAATCATGTGTGAAAGATCGTTAAAAAAAATTTTTTTAAAATCTTTTATTATTTTTTCAATGTAATTCTTTTTATTGCAATACATATTTCATAACACGAAATTATGAAGTATATAAATATGTAGAAAGATATCATTATAATTTTACGCTATGTGTTAGGTTGAGAACTTTTTGATTTTACTACGTTTATTCTCGACATGAGAGAATTCCGTAAATTTGTCTTGTTACAAAAAATTTGTTTTCACATACATCCGTTATGATTAAGGCAAACGAGTAAAAGTATAATTATAAAGATAGAATAAGAGGTGCTTCTGGATCACTCGTAGAATAGAAATTTTTATTTTTATCTAGAAAGAGACACTAAGTAAATAATAAAGTACCCATTGATTAATTAATCGTGAGGATTGTTTCAAATGCACACATACATTGACCCTATCTGATATCTTTACAAGGACATGTTTATCCTTTTTCAGACCCCGGCACACGATGGTACTGGTCCTGTTGATACCTATAATCGGATTTGTGGCAGCAAATCCTTTCCCGAACACATTAAATGACCGATTAGTCCCTCAAGTCCAAAAAGCGCTTTCGCTTTCCACGGAGAATCGTTTGAACACGCTGAACGACGGTCCGGACAAAAGAAATGAAACGGTAGAAAATATCAAAGAGACTCTATCAACCCCGGTGTATACAGTTCATCATCTCGCGGCTACCGAATCGGAAACACGTGGGAATGAGGCAAACGAGAAAAGGGTGCAAGGACGAAAGCATAAAGCTATGTTTGTAGATTATCCTTTGATATCGCATATCTTGCATTACCCGAGGGTGCCCACGTATGAAATCGATTACAACGACAACTCGGAGCTGACAACGCAGGACAGATCGTCGGGCGCGTCTAAGAGATACCAAGAGAGCGATATCTTCTACATCCGACTCCCGCCCATCCCATATATGCTCGTACCCGGTCTCGGCTACATCTCGCAATCGCCTACGTACCCGGGCGCTTCCCTGAAGCCCCAGATACCCCTCGTGCCGCAACTAGTCCAGCTGCATCAGCAGCTACACGTGAGACCTGCGCGACCTCAACCGGCCTCTCAGCAGACCGTTAATCCCTTCATCAAATTGCCTATAGACTTCATAAGCAACGGCAAGCCCACCTCCGTCTATCAGTGGCAGCAGAAGAAGCCTGGCAAGAAGCCAACCGACAGTCCCATCACGAACCTGGACAACCTGTCGGCCGACTTCGTGAACAACGGTAAGCCGACCTCTATTTATCAGTGGCAGGCGAATCTCAAGCCGGTAAAGAGGCCGGATGATTCGCTCAACAGCCTCGATATGGGACCCTACACCTTCAACGGCAAGCTGACCAGCATGTATCTGCTCGAATCGGACGACTCCACCTCGATGCATCAGCCCGTACGACATTCCAATTACCAAAGCGCGTTGCACGACTAAATTCATCTGATTTACGTCGAAAGTTGGGAACAACCGCAATACAGAAGGGATTTGTAATGTCCCTCCGAGGCAGACGCGAGTGACAAGTATTCCACGAGTTGGTGAGCACATTTAATGTCAGTCAGTTTCAACCTTGGCAGGAGCAGCCGAGTGAATCTGACTACGGTGGTGACCAAGCTTATAGTAATAATTATTCGCGATAATAATATTAATATCGAAATAATGTTTCAGATTCATAACTGACGTTGCATAATATTCCATAATTTATAGATATCTATTACCATCATTATATATTAACTCGTCATTTTATTGAATCCGTAATTATTGAATGTCACTCGCGTACGGAAACACTACAAAATACATGAAAATGTGGTATTACAACGTTAGAGATAAATAATGTTATAAGTTTCAAATTAAATGAAAAGTTTGATTGCTCCGCATAGAGAATTATTAAAAACTATTTTTAAAAAATTAAATAAATAATGAGCGAAAAGGGGAAGCATTGAGAGTGTAACGCGGTGCATAAGTCATCCGTTTAACGTTGTTTAATTAGTAATAAGATACATAATTCATCGAACCATTGAGCCATCTTCAGCGATGCGGTAGCAAGTTTCTACTGCTAAAATAATCTCGCGTTTTCTGACGAATCACAGATAAGTGCTTCCAGATTTTCAGTCAAAATTTCACGCGAAGAGATTCGAGTGAAATTTTGGATAATATTCCTAGTCTTATTACTAATTAAAGAATGTTAAACGGACCGATAATCGAGTAGCACTCTCAATGCTCCCCTTTTTCGTTACTTGTTTAATTTCATATTATCGAGAGTTTTTAGTTAATTATCTATTTATTTTTAAAATATTCTTTCGCTCAAGTAGCGTTTTAACTGAAGTAATGTTTTTAAAGAGAATTGTCATATTGCATTGTGTTGTTATTATTGATTATAACTTGTTAAACAGAATTACTTGAATAAAGATATCGTACTACCCGATTTTGAACAAGTATTGTACAATAATACTTTCAATAAATAATTAATATTTCACGAACATTTTATAAAATGTGCAAGATGTATAATTTAAAGAAATATTTATTTTTTAATTTTATATGTTTAAATATTTTTATTATATATATTATATGTATTATATAAATTATAATATTGTGTTTAAAAAAGTGTGTAAAAGATTATATTATTTAAAGCCGTTGTTTTTGTGTACATTACCGAATATTTATATTTATTGGTCGACGCAATACTGCCAATACTCGTGAGTTTGTAAATATGTGAAATATATGTAAAAATGATTTTATATATATATAAGAACGAGAATATACGTATCATATTAACCCCGCCCGTGGTATTCCGGCAAAGTGAAAAGCATATTTCCTACACTTCGTCCCTTACAGCATCAAATATTGACTTGGGACATGGGTTTGGTCAGATTGTCTGGACTATATCCTGTCTGGTTGCAAACATGCGCAATTCATTCAGATTAGACGCGTAAGGGGATTCAATATAAAGATTATTTCGATGCAATCTGACTTTACCACTCCATGTAAAAATATTACGTCTGCTTATATATATGTGTATGAGTAATATGTGTGTCGTGCTATCATGCACATATAAAATATATGACTGAGTTTTATACGACATAAATACATATATTAATTGTATGTTATTTCAATATTCTGATAATATGTATATTACGTTATTATTTGTTAGATTATTTTGATGAAAGATTTTAAATCATTCTACCTTGAAAGACTAGAAAGATACTAGCAGTAATGTAACGATGTTTATTTGGCAAATAAATTATAATTAATGCCTTCATTAAGTAATTAACTTTACATAAATATACCTGTAAAATACGGAAATGCAAGTATGTCGAATCTTGTTGAAGTAATATTACATAAATACATAATTAGGGAAATTATGAGATTATATCGTTTATCCCTCTCGTTTACATCACCGATATTTTTATCACGAAGCTGTTCACGAGATGTAATCGTCCAAATACAGGTTCTGCTCGTGTTACACGCGAAACGGTAAAAGGTTGTAATGTAAGAACAATCTTCGTCGGAAAAAAATATTCTCCTCAGTATCTTGAATTTATACGGTCAATTACCAAAAAAATGTGGTCCCAGAGGCGAGCGACTCGTCACCGGCGCGGCTGTTGCTTGCAGATATTAAAGTAAATGCGCTGTAACGGGTTGCGAGGGTTCTCATCCAGATACAAAGTGGTCGAGCAAGGTCATAAACAGAGGCCTGTAGATCCATTAGTTTCTGTGTTTCTCCGCGTCATCCTAATGATTAAAAACTCATTCACAGCTCACAGCTGTACATTCAATTTGGAAATTGTCGCAACAAAATGCAATAAGAATGTCTAAACATTGGTAAACTATAGATGTTCAAGTTATAAAGTTTTAACAGTGAATCTTCACTGTTTGATAAGGATTTTATTTGCCGCTATTTTTATGCGTGAACTTTTTTATATTAATAATAATGCTTGAACGTGTAAAGGAAATGATTTGTATTGAATGAATAACGAATGTATCTGCATAGATATTAAACTATGAGGATACAAAGAGATATAAGCATCAGCAACACGCGTACATAAAATTTTTACAAACATGTAAATACTGAAGCATCAGTTATTATTAATCTGTAATGTGTATCTGATTGCATATCGGCGGAAGGCATCCTATATCTTTAATGCGTTACGGAATAAATAAAAGGACCGGTTTTCGCAATGTGGTTCGATAGCAGCTTTATTATCCGATCCAGATTATGGAGGCAGTTTATTGGATCACCACAGTCACAATTAATATCGCAATTTTATAAACAAATAAGTATGGTTATATCATGATGATTCAAGTATGGTTATATCATGATGATTCAAAAATGATTTAGTTAATGTTAAAAGGTATAATTCTATGTAGGTAATTGGAAATAATTTTTTATGATACTCACAAAAGAAGATCAAAAATCTTTTCAAACAAATAAATTTTGTAAGATTAGCGCCGCTAATATTGATTATAAATACGTAAAATATGTGGGGTATGTGGATTTTTTCAAGTACTTACCAAAATAAAGTGTACAAAGAGCTATAAATACCTTTATTCGTTATACTGGATGCCTCATTACAATCGAGCGCACTTACGATATCTAGAATATAGAAAAAAATATATTTAACGCAAAAAATTCCCCACGTTAATGCGCGTAGGTGGAGAGATTTACACGTGTAAGAACATGCGTATTGTCCAGTCTTAATAAAGAGTCTACCTACAATTATATGGAAACGTCTTACGTTGATCGAGTATTCGCGACATACTCGATCGAGGATTGATCATGTTTACGTGATTACACACGGACGACGAATGCGCGTGAAGATGCGATAGTCTGCATATTTATTATAT
Organism: Leptothorax acervorum; assembly: GCA_035220615.1. Lineage (NCBI taxonomy): Eukaryota > Metazoa > Arthropoda > Insecta > Hymenoptera > Formicidae > Leptothorax > Leptothorax acervorum. The sequence continues at coordinate 396,774 of JASTWQ010000126.1, read as the reverse complement.
TTATAAAAATATATTATACAATGTTAATTCATTAATAGAAAATTTGATTGCAGGATCATAAACGATATCCTATCCTCCCGGCGGGAAGAAACAATTCGGCGATCGTGTACCGAAAAAAAGTCTTACGTTTAATCAGATGTGTTTAAAAAAAAGACGGAAGCTCTAATATCGTGTTAAGATCGAGCTTTAACGCGTTAGCTTTTCTGTTCCGTAAATCAACGTCGCGTAAAATCCTTATATTAATCTCAGTAAAAATATATAGCATTTCCTGCTTTTCTTTAAATCTTGCATAAATAAAAAAGCAGACGAAGAGATAAAGAGAAGCGTACGTTAGATATATATATATTATGTAATTTGAATGTCACATAGTAATAGTTTACTCAATACTTATATCATGTGTAAATAGGGTGAATAGCCATCCAATGCAGGACAGACATGGAACATTCAGTCGTAATCTCAATAATACTATATCGCGCTTTTTAAGTTAGCAATACCGGAAGTTTCCGCAAACGCACGAGTAAAACAACAAATTGTTTCTATTCTCGGCTTTCTTTTTTTAAGTATTTACTCGTAGGTTTTATATACTTGTCCCTACGATGAAATCAATCGACGTAGCACTAGAGCCACGTTTCTAGAAACATGTCAGACAACAGACTTTCAAAGGCCTCGACCACTGCTTTTAGTGCTGAAGAACAATCCGTGCATTCTGTCCTTGACTGTCGAGAAGAAGTTGGGATAATAAGGTGGGCTCATTAATTGTCCTTGTCCTAGTTTTTTTTTTATATTCTGCCGGGAAACAATGCTATATCGTGCGGCATCAAGTGTTCTTCTGAAATCGCGTCATGATATGACTGACAGAAGAATAAGGCGATCATATTTTTATTAGCGTTCAGATTTGCTTGAGGTAATCAACGTGTATTTGATCGTTTCAAACAAGGAAAAATAGATAAAGCTCTAGTGAACACTAAACGCTAATAAAAATATCTTTCGCTTTATTCTTTAAGCGTTTATTTTCGCCAATCAAAATTATCGCTTTTTAGGTCTCTCCGTCAAATATAAGAAGCATTGCATGATTCAACAAGCCCTTTCCTAATTGCAACAAGATCTTTTTGTATTTAATTCATGTCTAGAGTGTTAACGGGAATATAATTCAGCTTCTTCCATTATGTGATATACAACGTGGATATTTTAGTCGGTGACTAAACGCGCTGTGACGGGGCAACTCTCGCGAAACTCTCGTCGCCGAGAAGAGCGTTTCGAATTTCAAAAGTCACACATAGGACGGTATTCATATAGTCAGATCTTATATTTAAGATCGTCTCAAGTTTATCTCCAGACGCTGTTCAGACTCGTTTTATTGGCTACGGAGTATCTGAAGATGAACTTAAGACGATCTTATGTATAAGATCTGACTGTACCTATATGAATACCGACCATAAAAAATCTTTCCTGATGATCTTCAGTCTTATGAATATTTAAAAACCGTTCGATACGTATTATTTCAACAACAATTGGTGAAATGTTAAACAAGATTTTTTGTTTTAGCCAAGTTGTCCTTTAAAGTGAAGTTTTAAGGAGAAATAGATGCATGGACGTCATTTTGCGGAAATTTTTGGTGTTGCCTACGGATACAATAAATACTGATTACTGTATTTTATGTTAGCAGATATAACGCTCTTGTGGAAAATATGATATGCTCAGATTCCTCATCCACTTGTCAGTTAATAAAATACAAAAGTTTAGTTGTTGCAGCAATGAAAATATAAACATCATCCGTGATTTCGTCGCAGTTCGTAGTATGGATTGCCCAAATATGATATCGTAAAACCAAAAATATACGAGTTAGCTGCCGATGATGAAACTTGTACTTGCATTCCTAACTCAATACGTCTTTTCTAAGTAAAGATATAATAACGAAGTATATTTAACAGAAGTGGAACAGTTTGCAGAATGCACGTGGTCTTGAATGAGAATGACTATAGGCATGAAAGTCTCTGTTTCTCTCTTTTTCTTTCTCCCTCTCTTTCTTTCTTTTTTTTTTTTTTTTTTTTTTTTTTCACATCTTATCGTTGTCAATTCGAGAACGGCGATCTCTGATCCTGTACAAACAGAGTAGTATGCATCTACTTAAGCTAACAGGCTCGCGAGTCACTTAAGATACCACGATTATGCACAGTTACACGAAACAATCGCGGATTAAGGTAGAAGGGGATGGTAGTATACTGGCTTGCGACTCTTCTCCATAATGTAGAAAGCCTTGGGCTTGCCGTTTCCGGGGAAGTTCTTGTGAATGCTGGTGGAACCCGTCTTGGTGGTGATCGGCGCGTAATACGACATGGCAGCTTTTTTCCTGTGCTTCTTCATCTTCGGCACGGTGTTCCTCGAGCCGTGAAGCTCATTGGTCAGGTGAACCCTGTGCACATTCAAATCGTCCAGTCTGTACGTCTTGTTGTCATTCTTTTTCGTCGACTTGAACTTAATATTGTCGTTGTCGTTGCTCGGATAGTTTAGCCTCTTGTCATTGTTCCTGACGTGTTTCGTCACCGATGGCTTTTGGTGCGAATGAAGTTTGTTATCGGCGGCGCGGTACTCGTAACTCTTGCTGGTTGAATCGAGCGGATAAAGCTTATCCAGCACGGTTTTTGCAGGCGACGTTTGCTGCTGTTTCTTCATATCCTCCAGCCTTTTTCTAGCCTGATCGATCCTGAGTTGACTCAGTTGAAGGCGCTTCTTCTCCGTCATTTTCTTTACGACCGGTAAATTCCAATGATAAATCTTGGCGGGTTTGCCATTTCCTTGGAATCCCACCGGAAAACTCGGACCGGTCTTGGTCACTTTGTCGTCGCTGACGGATTTGTGAGGCTTCGTGATGGTGTAGTACGGAGGACTAGCCGGAAGCTTCACGATGTAAACGTGGCTGTCGCGGTGACCGTGACGGCGGCTGTAAGCCTGATGTATGCGCGTTTGCGAGCTGAGTCCCGGTGGTTCAGGTCCGGCTAATCGCTTCTTGTGATGCCCATCGGGTATTTGAAGGGGTGCCAGCCCGAGTCGGTTCAGGACAGCCGCGTTGCTCGTATGAACCGTCTCGAAACTCTCCTCGGAAGCAGTCGCAGCGGCCTGACTACTGAAGAACATCAGTAGCGAGCCACTTAGAAGAAGTAATCTAAAATAAAAATCATATACCATCGTGTTATGTGTATATACATATATCTTTCCTGTTGATGTGAAAATGAATCGAATAACGAATAGCAATGGATTAAGCCAAAAACCGCTGATAAGTATAATCGTAGTCAAGAGAATTATTGTTTGTTGCGTGCAATTGATTCGAAAGAACTGTATAAATGAGATTCCAACGACGTCGCAAATACACGATTGCCCGCGAGATCTAGATGAAGAAGAGGTAAGTAGGGGTTAGGAAACGATTCATCATGAGTCACGATTGCCACGTCGCGCGAAACCAACGACAGAAATCATCTAACCGCGGGCGTTAGTTTCGAGAAGAGGACCGTGGGTCCACGACCGGCTCGTAAACCCGGTTACGCGTGGAAAAAAAGATTTTAATAAGGTAGAATTTCAGAGCGAGCGTGAAAGTGATGACTCTCTGCCAACAAGGCGTCTAGAAATTTTACGAGGTGAGAAACCGACAATGCAAAAACATCATGGACGATGAATACGCGTCAATTTGCCCCGGCAGTTAAGAACCGCACGTCGCCGGTGAACCGCGACGATGAATTACCCTTCCCACTTAATTACTCGTTACAAGGATGAAGTATGTTAATTATTCCGCGTCTCTCTATGATAAGGGCGTTGTGCATGTCTATGAAGGAAGCACCGTTTCAACAGCTCATCATCTACGAATTATTTTGATAATTTATTAAAAAAAGAAGAATCTTTCTCTCTTGTAATTCAATAATAAAATATATAAAAGTTATTATAATGAGGTATACATTTTTAGATTGAAAGAGAGAAGACCCTGGAAAGTGAATTTGTAACATATGTAATAACACAAGCAAATAATTATATAGAATTACGAAGGGCAATTCTCCGTTGGAGAAAAAGTAATGAAATATTCAGTGACTCGAGTGACTATGTTTGGTAAGGCAATGTCCATCGGTCTTGGAAGTTGGAACGTCCGTCATGCAATAGCCATAAATTAATATGCCAGCCGGACGACTCCCTCGTTGTGAAATTATTCCTCCGTCCAGCAAGGTACTTGACGTGGTCATTCACAACGACATGACGCTCGTGCTGCATCTAAAGGAGTGACTGGGAGAGAAAAGGTGAAATACGACGGTGGACAAAAGAGGTGGAGAAGGAAGAGAAAGAAGATTGCGTTGCTTGTGCGAAGGATGATCGAATGTTTTTCCATAACTCAGTAATTAGGAACGATTAATAAGAGACATGTTTTATATCACATGCATACAAATAGGCTACCGCTACATTAGCTCTTGCTGCAATTGTGACTTTGAGTGAAATATGATAATTTACTAAAATTTTAAGTGGATAAAGGAAAAAGAAGCAATATTTATAATAATATCATGTGCAATTATCGCTGCAGCACATTTGACGCATATATATGAGAGACATTGTTGTAAAATGTCGAACAAGGTACTATTTTACGAATAATTGTATAATGTTCTGTAAAACGGGCGGTATTAAATAAATGGACTATCCACGATAGAGATCTAGTAAATAATGTCCTAACATTTTTTATTTTATCCATTACGACTTCAATTAGAATATAAGTAATATTTAATTTATATCAACTAAAGTTAATATATGTAATTACATTTCAAGTGATCAGTCGCTTCGATAATACTAATATAATAGTAATTATACGTGACTAACATACCATGCATTATTTGAGATAAATAAAGAAACAGATTATGTTAAAAATAAATAAGTATCCTTTTTTCTATATTCTTTCAATGATTCTATTCACGTTCAAATACAGAAAAGCACTTGGACATTCGAGGAAAACAATGATGCTGCGTTGCGGGAAAGCGCGCGCCCGCGCGTCTGCATCAGAAGAACGCGGAAGAGGATCCGATGCTCGAAGAAGAGAGTTCAGATTAGCCCGACGAGGGGAGAGAGCTCGAGGAGTGTGAAGAAGAGGAATAAGAGGAGCGGAAAGTAACCGCGGAGTGCGGGCACGTGCACGCGGGTATGCGTGAGAAAAGCTCACAGTCGGAAATCTATAATACGTATCGGTTGGTGCAGAGAGACGGAGAGGTAACGCCTGGCCGGAATGACGAATGAAAAGGGATACCAACGTTGGCATCTCGCAGCGATCGGAGATTAATCTTCATGATCGTCCATCCGGCCGGAGCGCGCGGGCTGCCCGTCTTACCACTCAACTTAACTCGATCTAATGATCAATGGCTATCAAATCGTTCGATTCCCTTTCGATAGTTATTGGCTGCGCTAACTACGCTAATTCTCGCCGGCATCCTCCGCGTCTCGTCGACGTTACACGCGAGGCATGTTAATCCGTTCGTACGTCGACCGTAAGGCACTTCAAATATTTATCGAGAGACCCGAGTCCACGGTCTGCGACCCCTTCGCGCATGCGAGGTGTGAAAAGCACCTTTCGAGAGAAGTTGCTTCGACGCTCGTATATACGTTTGTGGATCATCACATTTCGCGTACTCTTGCTATGTAGTAGATAAGACTCTGGACTTGACAATGTATACCGGGTTCTCGTGCGAATATTACACGCGCTACATGCAATCGTAATCGTGTAAATGAGATAATGTTTTTCTGTAGGAAATGTATAGGACTATCATTACATTAATATGAAGCGATTCTTATCTCTGTACACGAGATAAATCTTCCGCGTATAATATTCCCTAATATAGACTGCAAGAACATGGAAGAAGCGCGTGTCAAGTGATGCATGCGTATCGAGAAATACAATTCATCGGGATGAACAGAGCTATTTATTGATTAACTATTATATCGCGACTATATTTATGAAACCACGAATGTGCTGCATATTCCGCATTTTGCAGAGCATTATTGCCGATACATGCTGGACCTAATAGAGAGGAAGAAACAGTTAGGACGTTATTATCCGTAAATTTCAATGCATGGAATTCCAATGCATGGCTTCGACTCGAACACGAACATTTATCATTTTAACATGATGCAATTAAGGTTTTCCTTTCTATCTAAGATAGATCTTGCCATCCATCCTATACGGAACCGACGAAATCTATTCGCTTTCAGACCCAAGACAAAGAAAGTTGATGGGGTTTCTGGACTTTAATTTCACGCGATGGTGCTCTTCAGATTGCGCGTCACACTATCTTGTGATTTACAATGTACCATATACGATTACATAAGAGAAACTTAATATGTATATTTAGTATTTGTTTTAGAAGTTAAAATACATTTTAAAAAATATATTGATGTAAAAACATTAATATTTTTGTATTTTGTCTCAAGTACCGTTACTTCGCTCGACAATTTAAACTTATTATGATGTAATACGAGAGGTTTCCAATTATCCAACCCTTCAAGCCAAATTGCCCGTTTTTTGACATTCGTTATGCCAAGGAAACGATGTTTTGGACAAACATATATCCTATATAATGTTCTTCAAAACTGCGAGCGCACGCAAACACAATTATATCAATTATCAGCGTATTGGTGCATGTTGCAAATTACTCCTCGGTCTTCTTGGCCTGCATTAATTATAATTTTACCCCCTTGCAAATAGTTTGAGAGCTTAATCATTCATAATTATTTCCGCAAATCTACAGCTCACGCGAATATCAAACCTGACGTGAAAATCAAATTATCAAATTACGTCCCACATTCGCGGAAGTGAAATTATAAATGTTGAAATAGAATGTTGAACCGATCTTTCTTAGAAAGTGCAATTATCTCTGTAAACGTATAATGTAAACGCTGTACCCCGTATTACAATTCAAGGCGACATTCTCGTTAAACTGTGGCAACTGTTTGCCAAACAAAAAGGTACGTTCATAAACTCACGTGTTCTCGCAACCGGCAGTTGAATATTGTCTTTCCCAGAATCCGAAATGGTATTCAAAATGTAAGCAGCAAACCGGTTGATAACCGGTTCGGTCACTCCAACGAATTTTGGGAAGAATTTCCATGCATTTTCTATATAAAGCGTTCTCGTGCAAAGCAGAGTTATAGTTTCTAAATGTTATAGGAAACAAATTCGTCAGAAAGCACACGCTGATCGTCATAGACTATCGCAAAATCAATTTATTCCTTATTGATTTGCTGATCGAAGCCAAACCGATATTTGTAGATGTCGACGTGTACTTTCCCGTAAATCGTACGATCTAATAAGGTTCTGACCAAAAAAGAAATACACTTTTTTTTCAGACACGGAGAATGCCATCAGGTAATATCCTCTTCAATCTCGCGCAGCTAGATCGAAGCGACGAGAGATACTTGTTATTACTACAAGTGCCGCGATCGGTCCGGCAATTTTGCATTACTGGTCGGTGAGTCCAACATGCGTAAAGAAAAAAAGAAGTTGAAATCGGTAGAGGAGGAATGAATTCGCGGCAATGGTGGCCGCTGGAACGACATCATCGATTACGCGCCGTGTCAACCTTATATAGCACTGGCATTCCCTTACGGCTCATTAAATTCACAAGGCACTGCCAAGAAGGAACGACACTGGCGGAGCAGATAGAGAGACGTGGAGGAGAAAAAAAAAAGAGGTCTAAGAACGAGAGCCGCGGAAAGAGGTGGATGGCCACATGCCCGGGCAGGCATGTCCTTAAGTTCCAGGCGGATCTTGAATGGAGGGATAGCACGGAAGTAACGAGCGACATACTTCTTGCCGTTTGCACCGAGGGGTAATGACGGGCGCGGAAGGGGGAACGTCCAGTAAGACGTATTAGCGTGAATGACTCTCGTTAGGAAGAGCCGTAATAACTTTACTTCCCATATAATCAGAGAGACCCGCTTTGATCCACGCAATCAACACGCGCGCTATGCTTTATCATCCTAGAATTAGTTTAACCATTAAAGTCGCGCGGTATACGCATTATTAATTTAATCCGAGAGATCTGAGAGATTTACTCGCCAATTAGTGATTTGCTGTCTGCACGCGGCGATTTAGATTGCGATCACGGACGATATAGCGGGAGAACGATGATATAGCCGGTAACTTTTACGGCGCGATGTTATGCGCGACAGTTTTTGAAAATGTTTCAAGTGTTGGAAATAATGGCAAAATCTAAACGCCGTTACGGCTAGTTGTTCTTGCATTATTGACGAAATAGAGAGCGCAAAAGAATTAATGTGCCAATGCACGAGAATGCGAAATTTATATTGTTTTATTTTCAGTAATTCGAAAATAATCAATTGCAGCGACATTTGGATTTTATACTTTAATAATAATATATATAATTTAATAATAATTTATAACATAATCTCTTTTTAATGATATAGAAATATAGATTTCTAGATAAAAAACTTAATTTCTATTCCAATCCTAATTCTATTATATAAATATGTATATAGTTCAAAAATTAAAATCTATCGTATTGTGAAATTTTTTGCATTGTTTTCTTGTTACAAAAATATTATTAAAGATAATTATTAAATTGCTAAAATTATTGAAGTCAATTGGCAGGAAAATCAGATCAATTAGAGTCAGGAAGCTTGTTCATTATAGCTGTATCATATTATACTTCTTGCGCTTGTAAAATGAGATGTCATTTCAAGTGCGAGATAATTAGACGATAATTAGAGAAAAAGAGAGGTAAGATAAAAGGTACAAACAGTTTAGCGACAAGAAATAAATCTTGTTAGTTCCCAATTAGGGAAAAGCAAATGGAAAAAAACGCGAAGATCCATTGAACATAAAATAACGCAAGCCACAGCAGACTTAGGCTCTCTTGGCTATTGTTTCGGTCACGTAGCCCTTTCGCCGTCTACGCGGAAGGAGCTCGAGTACCTCAAGTACATAATCTCACGCATTGATCCTTTGTCTCAAAGGATCGAGGAAACCAAGTCCCGACTTGGAAGGTTGCCTTCCTCGAATAGCTGGAAGCTGAGACTTCGCCAAAGCGAATCTCTGGCTGCAGGTATTCTGCGCCGTCAGACGCGCTAATTGGCGCAGTTACATGCTCGCGGAGACATTTCTCTAATTAACTAATTGGATTATTACGCGAGAGCCATAAACATTGCGTTATCACGGTATTAACATTGCTCTATCACGAGAACATGACGATCATTTCGTTAACGTTTCGCTGCGTGCGTTAACTTGTTACTGTCGCTTTAATCGTGACTTTGTAAAAAAAAAAAGGAAATAACTTATTTGTCATCAAGCGATCAGTGCAAACTCGTCCTAAATGAATGTGGACATTCCGGAGACTGGAATCCTAGATAAGTTGTATAATTGGTTTCAGTGCGGACCTAGATCTGGACCTAGACTGGAAGTCAGACTCAGCTTTCTCGAGTAATGTAGCGTTGCCAAGTTAAAAATTTGTTACCAAAAAGGGACGACGTTTAGTCGCCCCTTAAAGCAATCCTAATGACTTCTTGTAAATTTATGTAAATGCTTAACTGATAAAATAAAATAGCTAATATATCAAGGAGTTTCATAAAGATATTATGTACAAATCTTGTATATAAATAATCTTTATAATTTTCTTTTAAATCGTCTAACACGAAGGGAGAAAGAGAGGTCTAACGAATGTATAGTATATCGTATATCTTTTTTTTATTCATTTAAAGTTCCTAATTGATAATATTAAAGTAATGGATGGCAAAAATTCTCCGAATTAGCTTTCAATAGTTTCATTTGGATATATTCGTTGAATTCCCTTGAAGTCACTTTTCTCGCTTATTCTCTTTTTTGTCCCTTTAGACGGAATAGTTTTTAAAAGAAGCAGAATTTTCAGCGATAATTTTTTCATATCAAAAGTGGACCAACGCGTATGTCAAGATTAGTGTGACTGTTAGTCTTAATGCCAGTCAATAGAGAAGTGATATGATTTTGAGATGAGTTTCTGATGCTGTCGCGTCGTTTAATTTATTTTAATTTCATTGAAAAGCATGATTAATGGAGTTTCTTACAAAATTACGAGATGAACCGAATAATTACTAAATAAACTAATATAAAAATATACTGATACAAATGTGAAATGGCAACATTGTACAAGTCCAAGTAAATAATGTTACATTTATCTACTGGTACTCTTATGTAGTAGTTGTCCCTTTATAAAGAATGGTCCATCGAACAAGGTGCAACGTAGGCACCTCGTTATATACGTCGGGAACGTGACGAGCGTGAAGAACTGTTTTAACGGAGTACCTTATACGTCGGCGCCGATCATACGAGGAAGTGTGAACGATCTCGAGAATCTCGTTCTCACGCGCACCATTTTCCATTCCGTTCAAGCTTCCGCCTGTTCGCACGCAGGTGCGATCGCATTCTTTTGATTATTGCGCAAGAGACTATGATAACGAAAAATTATGGAGCTATAATAATAAACTTAGAGATCAAATTAGTCGCTAATTTAATAACAAAGGTTCATTGCATTGATTAATGAATTTTCAGCAGTTCTTTCAGAGCAATAAAGATACAACAGATATGTTATATCTATCCTAAATAATAATCTCAAAAGCAGCTGTCAATTAAACAAGTTGTTAATTAGACAATTAAATTACAAAATTTACACAAAAATATTGTTATTAGGCTATCAGATCCAGCTCGAAGATGGCATCTTCTCTATTTTAGTGTAAAATTAAACAATAAAACAAAAATATCAACTACAATTCAACAGAAAACTGAGAAAACAGCATTATTAAGAAAATTTTAGAAACCAGGCTTAAAAAAAAATCTGTGTGCATATTTTTTTGTAATTCAACAAAATAAAGAAATCGGTTGTTTTATTTCCACAATTATGAATGTAAGATAAAATGCTTGGCTATATACATAAAGTAAAATTTATTATTTTTCTTGTTATCTGTCTTTTATTCTCGTTTATAATTTTAAACGACAAATATGTGCAAGTTTGCTCATTGAATACTTGGCATATTGGAGCAATGCGTGAGAGAGAGAGAGAGAGAGAGAAAGGGAAAAAATATCTGCCTAGAACAGCGCAAAACTCATTGGCTGCTCGGTCGAGCACGTGTCTATTGACAGATTGAAAGAAGAAACATAAAGAAATTCTATTGTCAACCAGGGGAGTTTCTGTGCACATTCTTTTTACAAGAAACGGTCATCCAGTAGTAGATAACCTTCGAATAATTGTTCGCTAATTTTAATAATTATAAGTACTATTTTAACGTTCAATTACTTTCATTTTTGTTCGCAAGCATTTGAATTGATCTAGATTAAAAATTCTTTGTTCTAGTTGATCTTATGAAAAAAATGTTATTACGTTATAAAATATTAATGATAAAAAAAGTTGATTTAAAAAGTCTCGACATAGCATTGATATCTCTAAAGTAATTGTTCAAGTTTTGAAGTGCTATGTCGAGACAATGTCGAGAGCAGAAAAATACACATTATTTTTCTTTTTAAATATTTTATAGATTGATGGAATATATTCTTATATATTCAACTATAATAATAAAAGAATGCACACACAGAGAAAATGTTGCATAAAGCGCATTCTGCATTCGAGATCGATCGACCGCGCACGATCATCCGCGGCCGTTAATCGATAATATCGAGCAGCGAAAGCACAATAGGAAGAAGGAGGAAGAAAGCGACGATAAAACGAGACCAGTCTCGGGGGGGAAGCCACGCCGTAAAGAGACGAGAATGTAAAGATGAAGAAGAGTCTGAACTCGAAGTTAGCCAGCCGCGTCCGAAAGATTCCGTTCAATATTTTTTCTTCCTCCGCTGCTTTCTTCTCGCCGTCTTCTCTTATTTGTCCCAAGAATCTCTTTTGTCCTTTCCATTCTTTTTTTTCTTCCCGCAGGTTCCCTACGACAGGACTTAACTTGTGCTCCGATCGAGCCGCACTCGGCACGAAGAAAAAAAAAACAGAAAAAGGTTTGACCGGTGAACTGTCTATCTAACTCTAGTTAGTTAAATTGCCGCTGTCTGATTCGTCAAACGTATCGAAGCGATTGACTCGAGTAATTGATGCGTATTGTTATATAAGTGGACTGCAAGTTGTGCAGTATAAATTTATTTTTTATTCTGTTTGCTTTTATTTTCTAATATATATGTTCTTTTAAAAGAATATACATTCGCATAGAAATCCGCAGTCTAATTATATAAGATTCACACGATATAAAAACATTTATACGTTGTTTTTGCAATATTGCAATATTATTATTGAACGTGCAAACAGAGAGAGAAAGAGAGAGAGAAAGAGAATATGGTAAAATTTTATATACAGAGAAATTCTCGATTACTCATGTTATTACTTACGTATAATCTAATTACGCGGTCGGAAATCTGTACAATGCCTAGAGGTCCAGACTCCGAATCGTTAATTTCGCGCTAAGCCTAACCCTGTCATTACGTATCTTCGGCAATAAACTTTGATTATACGCTTCGCATTGAGGAGGAACGCCGAGAGGGAAACTCGAAAAGAGGTAAAAGAAAGAAAAAAGTGATGCGAGACACCGTTATCACCGATAATTGGAGACGCATATGCGGTATAGCTTCGGAGGATTGTTTCGTTCTGCAATTTTGGAGCCATCCAAGTTCGAAGATTGAAAGTTTACGGAAATAAAATTTTTATCTGCTTCTCTTTCGTGATAAATTATCAGCTAGATCATCTTTACGCTTTTATTCTTTTATTCATTGTATCATTAAGTTTAGAGAGATATAACTGAATGTAGTATTCATATAAATAAGTCTTTTAGATAAGTCAATCATAAAGTTACAGTATAAGTTTATATACTATACAAGAAAAATAATAAAAAAAAGAATTAACAAATAATTAAAAGGATAATTTTCGCATTGTTTTTTACAAAGAAAATAAAGGTTAAGAAAATAAAAAAATATTGCCTATATTATAATTATATATAAATGTAATAATCATATATAAAATATTGTATAATCGAAAAGCAAATTTTACTTTTTGTAAAAAAAAAAAAAAATAATGCGAAAGTTGTCCTAATTATTTTTCAATTCTTCTTCTAATTATTTTCTTTTATATGTATAAACAGAGATAATACAAGAGAAAGAAAATATGTATTGACATATTTTATATATAAAAAATTTTTTCTTGGGATTATAAATCGAATATATGTTATTAATACGTGTAGATAAAATAGCCGAGGGGAACCGGTTAATCCGCAATTTAGCGATAGAAAGAAATTAATGGTTAATCGATAACCTTCTACGCCACTTCAACTATCGTTTTGCGGTCAATTGAGTTCTATTACGTAAAAACATTAACAGGATTTTACACAGCAGCGATTTGTCGATCGCGACGGTTCAACAATCTCTTAAGAGATGTACTGAAGTATCTATCAAATGGCACTAATGGCCCTAGTGCTGTGTCAAGCCGCGCGTGCGAGTCGAGTGCGTGCACACGCATTAATACTTGAGTACGCGCACGTGCTCGTATCGAACGGTCGTTCAGGAACAACCTATTGATGCTTATTAAATCAATGTCAACGACCAGGATTTAAATAACCTCGAGTTACGAATTAACTATAATTTATTCCTATAATAAAACAGCATAGCAATCGTTTTGTCAATAAAATTACTAATCATAATTAAGCATATACCTATTGTATCTCGAGAGCATTTTGAGGCAAGTAAAAAATATTTTAATTGCGCATATTTCGTCAAAAGTGTTTTGCAATTTTTCATTCAAAGCTGAATAAATCGCACGTATAAAAAGTATTGTAAAAAAAGATTTGCGTTTGTATAAAATTTGAGATATTATTAATTCCAGGTATTGCAGCAAAAAAGGTCTATATTAATTCTAGATTTCTTGCAAAATTTCAGAGGAAAATGTAAAACCGCGCTGTTCCAATCGAATATCAATGATATCGAGGGATTTCGTGCAGAAATTTCGTGGTCCGAACGATCCTAGGTGCTGGAGATTATTCGTCTACTCGAATGGGAATATTTACTCGGTTGTTTCCCACCATCGCGATCGCCTTCGCTTTGAGACTGCTGAAATATTCATGAGTTAACTAGCCGAACACGAGCGTGTCCGACGCGCACTCCGAACGAATCGCACAGACTCCGCGCTTCTTCCCTTTCCATCCATATCGACTCTTTGACCTCAGCACCATTCTGCATAACGGTGCATCGGCCTGGACGTTTGCCTATTATGTCACTACATTCGTATAAGGATGTTGTATGCCGTAAGTTCAAACCTAAACAGAAGTTCCTTGAATTTTTCCGCGGCGACGATCAATCTTCGCGGTGAGAAAAGTACGGTTCGCGTCCCGATGATTCGCCACCTGATGAGATCTCAGCCGCAAGTTACTTGCACGCGTGTCCCATAAATACGGGAAAATAGACGGCGAATGAAAGAAATTAAATTGAAGAGATTTCGCGTTCTCTTTGATGTGTGCACATATAAAAGAGACACGGTATACAAAATGATAATCGCGTGTATATTCCAACAAAATCTAATATATAGAAACGGTATTTGAATCATGTTTATAAATTGGAATGTTTCTCGAAAGAAGTCTATCGTCCGTCGTCATCGTTCACCGCGTCATCGTCGTGATACCTCGTACATGTAATAACGTTATCGCTGCAGGATTTAATATGCCCGCGTATTAATGAAACGCAGACGTATCATGCGTACATCGTTGAACATTCGCAGACGCAGTTGTGGCCCGCAATTATTTCTGTAATACGTAGGAGTATCGTTTTTCCTGAGCCTCGTGTGCGTGCGATAATCCTGTACCAGGCCGTTATTTGCGATTCGTTCCATATGAGGAGAATTTCTGTGTTTGCATCGTCATGCTGTTTCTGATGTTCGCTGCATCCGCGCGGTCCGCTTTACCACCGACTAATTGCCATTAATTACTGGGCACGATTTCACGGAAGGAAGAACGGCCACATCGTGCCTGGATGAAGGTAACAAAATCGCGAAGATTCCGACTTTTTTTTTACATAAAAAATCTCCGTATTTCTGCGTTCTTACATTTTATTGATCAAACGTACATTGATATTGCCCAGATAGCACAGTGACATCAAATGCCGTCATAATGCCGTCTTAGTGACGGAAACTTGACGTGTTGCCGTCACTAAGACGGCATTATTACGGCATTTGCCGTCACTAAATGTCACTTTGCTATCTGGGTGCATATAAATTTTCATAGCGTATTTAAACTTTATGAACAAATTCGATTCCCACGTAATAAAACGTGTAGAAGACACTAGAAAGCAGAAGATATTAACGACGACGACAATCTGAAAGAAGAAGAAGTGGAAGAGATAATCGAAACATTTAAAATCGACAAAAATGTGCGTATTCGTGTTACTCGCGTGCCGATCGGTGTTCACCGTTAGACCCGCATTTACGATCTTATTTATGCGTCTGCTTATATGTACGTCGCAGGCAGCACGTACGTATGTGCCGGGCACGTAATATATGTCGTCGGCCCAATCGAAATGCCACCCCATGTTCTATTCACTCCTCTTTTACTCGAGGGTCTCCTAACCGAACCTAACCGAACAAATAGACCTGCTGTCTGGAAATGATCTCAACCTGCTCTTTTCGTTCTCGCTTTCATTAACAAGCTTTCTAACTCTGCAGATTAATCTAATTCTGCCAACCAACTTCAATAATTTTTTATCTTTAATGATATTTTTATAACAAAAAATAATGCAAAAGATTCCGCAATGTAATAATTTTTCATTTTTGAACTGTATAATACGTTATACAATAGCAATTGGAAATTATGTAGAAATATGTTTCTATATCATTAATAGGAGATTATATTATGAATTAACAATTAAATTTTATATCTAATTTATATACACAACACACACATATCGCGCGCAAATATTGTATGCGCATAGGGAATGCAGTCCGCATAATTTTGATAAAGACGCAATGTTCCAGATGTACTTGTTTTTAATAGACAATTAAAAAAAATTCTGATATAATAAAAGCATTCGTCTAAAATTTGTATACTTATGCATAATGTGACTTTTACAATTAAGAACACACTGTTAAATATTAAAGGATATAATAAAATTTAAACCAATACTTTAAGGTTTAAGTGAAATAACATTTTGTTATTTTTAACTACCATGTGTGTCGAAATTTATTATTTTATAATTTATAACACAAAACAGTATTATTTTAACTCTATTTATTTATTATTAAATTCTGTTAAATCAACGACATATTGAGTAGGAGCAGTGGCGACTTATAGAAATGATTAAAAATGATTCAAATTGAGTATAATTTGACACTACAAATTTAACAGTGCACTTCGTGAGCGTTAAGTGCTCCCTTTAATATTTTACGTGCCGCGTCCAAGAAATTAATCACATATTTTTATGAAATATGTTTCGTCTTATAAACAGGATAGTACCAGCATGTATAATAACTTCCATTTATATCGCGAGGTCATCCCGCTCGAAATCTACTCGTGTTCCTTAACGAAGGAACGTGAAGATACGTAATTAAGAAAGCCCGTGTGTCGCGGATGAAAATTACAGGGGAAAAACTTGGCGCGAGGTTCCGTAGTCCACGGATGGGGATGTTTATGCCCTTGACATGCACACGGCGCGCGTGAAAAGGAAAATGAAGCGCGCGCTCCGCACCGTTAAGAGTGCGCCTCATAGGGGCTATTTCTTCGGGTTTATGCGCTTGCACCACCTTCCCTCTCTCGCTTATTTTTTTCCCCCTCGCGATGACGACGCCCAGTCTCTTCCACCCTCTGTAGTCGGTGATTAACACACGAAGCGGATGGTGCCCTTACCGGCGATTGCTCGCGCGGAGAAAAATGACGCGAGCGAGCGCGCAGTAGCGCGTGGACGACCCCTGACAAAAAGGAAAAGAAAAAATGCACTTGTACCCCCCCTATAATGCCAAATTACACGGCCTCTCGGAAATTCGTCGCGTCGGTATAAAGTGTAGCTCCCAGTCGGATATTAGCTTGAAACGGCGCGACGTCACGCTACACACGAGAATTCGTTATTTAGCTGCCAAACGATCTCGGGGGAAAAGATTTTTTTTATACTCGGAAGTAATAACGCGCGGTGTCGCTTGATCGTTTTTATACGAAGGGGTTCCAAATTGAAAACTTCTTGTAACATTTCAGTAAACATAAGTAATACGAGAATTTTTATCCACTATTTAATTGCCGAATAATATCGTGGAAAAGATTCTTTTAAATACTCGGAAGTAATAACGTTTATAGGAAAAAGTTTATGAGAAGGTTCCAAATTAAAAACTTCTTGTAACATTTCAGTAAACGTAAGTAATACGACAATTAAAGATTTCTTGTAACATTTTAGTAAACATAAGTAATACGAGAATTTTTATCCGCTACTATTTAGTTGCCGAATGATATCGTGGAAAAGATTCTTTTTAATACTCGGAAGTAATAACGTTTATACGAAAAAGTTTATACGAAAGGGTTCCAAATTGAAAACTTCTTGTAACATTTCAGTAAACGTAAGTAATACGACAATTAAAAATTTCTTGTAACATTTTAGTAAACATAAGTAATACGAGAATTTTTATCCGCTACTATTTAGTTGCCGAATGATATCGTGGAAAAGATTCTTTTTAATACTCGGAAGTAATAACGTTTATACGAAAAAGTTTATACGAAAGGGTTCCAAATTGAAAACTTCTTGTAACATTTCAGTAAACGTAAGTAATACGACAATTAAAAATTTCTTGTAACATTTCAGTAAACATGAGTAATACGAGAATTTTTATCCGCTATTTAGTTGCCGAATGATATCGTGGAAAAGATTCTTTTTAATACTCGGAAATAATAACGTTTATACGAAAAAGTTTATACGAAAGGGTTTCAAATTGAAAACTTCTTGTAACGATTCAGTAAACATAAGTAATACGAGAATTTTTATCCACTATATTTAATTACCGAATAATATCGTGAAAAATATTTTTTTAATACTCGGAAGTATAATAACGTTTATACGAAGAAGTTTATACAAAAGGGTTCCAAATTGAAAACTTCTTGTAATATAACATTTCAGTGAAGTAATACGTTAAAAGCGTATAACGCGGTGGATTTTCGTTTTCTTTTTCATCCGGCGTTTCATTTCATCCCATTCTCATTATTCCGGTATATTCGCGAATTGTTTTCTTATATTTCTTCCCGATATTTATGTACCATTATTCGCTGCATTGAACACGATCATCTCACTTCGCTACCGTATTATCGATATTAAACCGCCGAACTACGTTCATCGAACGTCACCACGCTTTATTACGGCGGATCATCGGAGCGTGACGGCTGATCGATGATGCGGTCGGTGATGCAATTGAAAGTGCGATCGCACGATCCTCGATCTACGCGTGTAAACGTATAGCGCAAAAAAAGAAAAACGTAGAAGCTTAATGACGATTTGCGCATCGTGTAATTCGAAAGCCTTATACAGCAAACAGCCTCGATCAATACTTTCTTGCGTTTGTCCGATTCCATTCCGAAGTTAACATTGACCGAACACTATCCGATAGACTTCGAATTTGCATCATTCGCAATGTAAATTCAATAAGAGTGACTTGCAAATATTTGCAATAACTTTCCTTGAGCTCTCGGACGTAAGGAATAAAAAAACTGTCGCTTTAATATATCATATTCGTTAAATTAAAGCAATACATCGTGTAATAAAAGCTGCCTGAAAATAACCATCTGTCTCCGTTGCCCAGAGCCCAGAGCCTGAAGAAAAAGAATGCAAGCGGAGCCCGGCGCAATAAAGATAAAAAGGAGGAAGAGGGAAGAAAAAATGAAATGAAATGAACAAGAACGGAGCGAGACGGAAGCGGGACGAGAGGGCGAACGAGCGGCGTGGCCGAAGAGGCGGAAAGTCAATATTGCGCGCGATGGGATATACGTTGGAATTATTGCTGTATTAAAATTTATCGGATATCGGAGGTGTGCGTCTGGGTAAACTTACTTCATCGTTTATGGGTTTCCGATATCCCGCGTGAGTTTCGCAACGAAATCGCAATGAGATCGCGAACGGAATAGTTGGCGAACGAGCGAAAGGATTTTTCCGGTTTGAGATTCAAGCTCGATAGTCGCGCGAAGGTCACGTGCGTCTGATGACCGTCGAAATCCGATGAAATTCCGAGCGAGACGAAACGGAGATTAATGCCCTCCTGCCTCGAATACGTTCCTTGCCTCGCACGCATTTAGCTTTCGCAGAAAAGGAGAAACTCGCGAATGGATTTTTAATATTTTTATATACCTAATTGTAAGTCACATACTAAGAGATTTTTAAATTAAAAATTGTACCGGCAAGTCTAGCCGGCGAAATTTTTGCACGTGTTTTCACCAGAACGAGAGTATCTTTATACAAACATCGTGATAAACATGTGAAATGTAGGTGCAACAGGAAGCGTACGTGACGTTTGCGTTGACTACGCTTCGAACGTGCTTTAAAGAGGTACATAATGTGGGGAACGTTACTCCAACTGTCAATATCGAAGAAAATTCTGAGAATATTGTTAGTAATGCGAGACACATAAAACAATACATTTGGAAGAGTCATGTTTTTAATAAACTCATTTTATTCTGAGCATTTATGATTAAATTGGTTGATTTTGTCCCTTTAATATTTTTATAAATTACTCTTACATATAAAAATTTGATTTATATGTATATACAGGAAAAAGAACAATTTGCAATAAAGTTTTATCGAAATTTTTCACTCGGTATAAATAAAAGACGTTAATATTTGAATAAATTAAAATAATACTTTAACAAAATGGATTGAAAGGTAATCTTTTACTTTGGATTAAAAGATAATCTTGGTTAAAAGACAGTCTCAAATTAAATAAATTAAAAAGAAATCTTACCTAAATTCTTTGCACATATTTCTCAACGATTTACGAAAACTCACAACAATAACGATATACTGTATTAGTGTGTTGCGCGAAAGTGATTTTAAATCGATATGTTTGTAAAATGTGCACGACACCGGAATACTGAATCGACACGAATCCGATGTAAACGAAACGAGCGCGCGACGACGACTGGAGTCCGCTGGACTGTCGGCTGACACCAGACGAGTACCAGAGCGAGTACCAGAGCGAGCGGAGTCGCACGAAGTACGTCGGTGAGTACCGAAGGTGGTCGAAGTTTCATTTGAAAAGCTGATTGTCGCAAGCGATGCCGCGAGTCTTTCGTTTGTAATCCTTACTGTGCCCAAATAAGCACTGTGCAATAAGCAGATCTCTCGTTTTTAACCATTTAAATGCGCAATTTTTCGTAGCATTCTGAGTATTTTTTAAATAAATAATACCTGCTTAAGAAATCATAAAAAAATATTTAA
This sequence comes from Leptothorax acervorum, assembly GCA_035220615.1. Taxonomy (NCBI): domain Eukaryota; kingdom Metazoa; phylum Arthropoda; class Insecta; order Hymenoptera; family Formicidae; genus Leptothorax; species Leptothorax acervorum. The sequence continues at coordinate 376,343 of JASTWQ010000126.1, read as the reverse complement.
AAAATTAACCCTTAATGGTCTTAACATATATTAATTATTTAAAAAATTCTTCTTTACTAATTTAAACCCCCCTCCCCAATGGAAGGAGGGCAAAGAGACCTTCGATCCTATACAGAAGAGAAAGAAGGGCTAGAAGGGCCAGAGAGGGCTCTTTATAGATTAAGATGTGCAAAGCTACGCATTTAAGAGTTAATTACATACCGATAAATTTGTATATACCTGATAAAAAAATTTTTATATACAAATATGTATAAATATATATAACTATATATATAAAATCTATCATTAATCATATCGGTTATCCAAAGTGAAGACACGTCGTATAATTTCTCAGTAAACTTATGGTCCACGAGTGGAACTTTGTAAGAGAAGCAATTGAAAAAATTCTATGGATTTAACGGAAGTTATATCATATCAGATGAAGCTGATAGCATAAAATTTGTTTCTTTTTAATATTTTCTAAAAATATATACATATTTAATATTTTTTAAATAAATTGATATGATACTCCTATCAGGTATCTTTACCGCCATTATATTAAAATTGTGTATAGAGCATATTGTATTACATTACATACGATAGCATTTCGCTTCAATTATTTCATTAAATTTTAAAATGTTTGCATTATACACGAAATACTGCAGATTCGAGTTACATTAAATTAATACCATTGTTATGATATTGCATCAATGTGCTATATTTAAAAATTAATTAATGATTATTAAAAAACATATTTCAGATTAAAATCTAATTCAAAACAGATATTTTACGATTAGTAATATATAAAGATACTTTTAAGCTTTGATATTGTTTACTTTGTATCTTAATACTGAGCCTTCGAACAATTTTATATCATTTTTAACACTATATTTTTTAAATAAGACCTTCGAAACTATATGTTTATAAAAATTTTTTTTCATAAAACGACCTCAAAAGTCAACTCCTAAAGACCTAAAATATTGGACAGTACTGAAACACCTGGTACGATTCACCATGCATATCTATCTTCTGCTAATGAAATGGATTATTAAATACGATCATGACTGATAAACAAAACAATAACAAAAGCTTAAGACACGTATAATACGATTTATCCTAAAATATATTCACCGATTTGTTGAAATTTTCAAGTAATTTTCAGTTTACTGGACAATACATTCCAACGACTCATTATCAAAATGTTCAAGCAACGCAAAATAAAATCCTGTAAAAAAATATCTAGAAACCATCCCAGTGAAATATCGTCTAATAACCTATCCTTATCGACTTCAAACGTCAATAGCACTGCGTGAGTAATATTAACGAACAGACGGAATTATACAAACAAAATTGTCTATTCGCATGTTCTTAAAAACTGAAATTATAATATAATAGCAATTTCTTTAAAGTATAATCCACTAAATAAGCTTCTATTAACTGCAATAAATATTTCGTCTCTCGGAATCAAACGCGAGATTTAAAAAAGAAATAGACAAGAAAAAGACATATTAAAAAATTTCAAAAATGCAGGATGTAATAATATTTTTCTAATGTAATTTAATCTTTTATGAAAACATTCTAGAGCTTACATAACGGAATAATTTTTATTACGCAATTTTAAATCGATTTTATTTAATTTCACTTATATCACTTTTTAATTTTTCTCTCTGATGCTCCATCAGGAAGTCAAAATGTATGTTTTCAACGATTTCATCAGCGACACCAAACGAAAATTACAAATCATCTACGACGATTAAACAGCCGCAATTTAGCACAAAAGCGCCTAAAAATGCGGCAGTGCATTTTGGAAATTTTTATGGTCTTTGGGATAATGTAGAAAAATCATATTGCAATAATTGGAATAATCATCTTATAAGAGAAGAAACAGCGATTAAGAGACCACACCGATTACAGTTCACTAGGCAGATGGTGAACAAGTAAAAAAATTTTTTTGCTATAAAACTAATAATACAAAATATTTGCAAAATGTTTCAAAGAAACTTTTGAATGGGAGACTTTCCTTTGCCAGATTAGAGAGGGCAACTGACACGGAAGATTACATGCGACAAGTGTCGGTTCTTCTAAAGAAGACGGTAGAGCCACCCGACTTTAGATTGAATCAACTTCCATCTAGAAATTCAATTCCTAACGAAAGTCGAAGCTCCTCGGATTATCCACTCTGGTACAAGGAGCCTCATAAGATATCGTTAGTGTTCTCAAATCCTATCACTCAACTTAAAGCATGATCAGTGAAATTTTATTATCAAAAAGTAACATGTATATCGGCAAGAATACAAGCTTTAATAAATAATCGGAAATGAAATATATGGTATATATAAACTCATCAAATTCAAATATTGAAATACGATCAAATGTTATCTGGCTTGACAAATTTTAATTTTAATTCTTGCATTTTATCAGTTAAAAATTTCATCGCAAACTATTGTCGTATTTTTTATCCCTTTCACTGATTCGAAGTGCATTTCGCGCAAATTGTCCTCGTAACTAACTAAGAGAGCAAAGAACAGCTAGATCATCTCTCGGTGTAAATCTCTTTTATTGTACATATGTGCATGTATAGATTCAATCTATATGTGAGGAAGCTGTTTCACTTGAGCCAATACAGCATGCAGAAAGATTTATAGCAGTGAAAGGAATATCCACACAAAAAAAAAAATATGCTATTTTTATGGAATTACTTAAAATCTCTGCGTCGATTTACTAAGGATTGCTTAATTCATATACCAGTATCTGACTATGCTTTCATTTTTATTTAAAAAAATGTAAAGTATATTCTTTCCTGTATTTTACTTTCTTCAAGACGATTTAATTTGATTTTAGGCCTTGTTATGACTAATAAAGATTAATTGAAAAATACATCTTTTATAATCGCTATTTTTTATAACAATGAAACAATACAATAATCTATCTTTTTTCTAAAAAAAAAAACATAGTAATTAATGTTATAACGGCACATGGATTGAGTATTCAAGTTGTAAACCGCGAGACTTCATTTCAGTATTCGTTCTGACACGCTAATTAAGAGTCATTAGTTTGCATCGTGCTATACCATAATTAGGCGCTGCCGGACTATTACGAATCCCGTTGCTGGAATAATTAATTATGTCTAGAAGAATCAGAAAGGTATATACACGTGAAAACATAGTTAGTCTAATTGTAAGTTTTAAGTAACGAACAACCGGAAATTCTCAATATGCAATCACAGTTGTATTTTTTCGTTTCTCCGATTGTTTTTACACAACGTCTGCGACGTATAATAAGTAAATACATATATGTGAAGAAACAAGAAATATCCACGCGACTTAAAGTTAATATTTCTAGTAAGAAAAACATAAAAAAAATAAATTAATATGATTAGAAAATAGTCTTACGCAGCTTGTTTCCGAAAAACGAAGGGTCTCGTGTTATCAAAGGACCGACATACGTATTGTTTTCGCTTCAATGAAAATCCAAGGGGAGAATATACGGTAGGGTGGTACTTATCGATTATTCCGTCCACCGGCGTAAAGACGAATTCCATGTATCTTTAACGAAAGCGAACACATCCGCTGAACCGGGGAAGCCAGAATCGCGCGATCAGATGTGTTTGTTTTATTAAAAGCGAATCCTGTGAGTAGACCGAGGAATATGCCGACTTTATCTTTAAATCGTAATCATATAAAATATGGCGATTCAAAGCAATGAAACGAGATTTTAATCCACTTTTGGTATTTAAATATATTCGCAAAAGAAATGCGAACGCAATGCTCGATATTTAAATATTTGAAAGCTATGATCTTCATATTTATCTGCCTTACACTATTCGTGCGTAGAATCTCGGAAGATAATTTAAATACAAATACCAATTACGCAATATATATATATATATATATATATATATATATATATATATATAGAGAGAGAGAGAGAGAGAGAGAGAGAGTGATTTAAAAAAGGTCCAAAAAATTTTGAGACATATAGTGCTTATGGAAATAAATAAAAATGTGCGTGTGTAGAATCAATTATCGTACTTACATTTCTTTTTAGATTTGCCCTTTTTAAAACAACCAAGTAGACACGTTTTCATATATATACATAGATTTATTCTTTTTCTGCAAACTATACAGCATGGTCCACGTGATTGAGAATCATGTAAATAAATTAATGACTATTAAGACCATTGAATGATAGAACAACATGTATGAATACGTGTGAATGTAACATATATACCCTTTATAAACGTACATAAAACTCCTGTAGATATTACTTTGTATGGTGTGAAATGGTAATTGTGCAATTCAGATTTATAGTTTCATTTGCATACACATTTGTCAGCTGTTGTAGTTCAATTTGAATTTAAGCGACAATCGTACATCCTGGAAGCCATGTGTCCATTCATGAATATAAATTAAATCAGCGCCAACTGGCAGCCATTTTTCAATTTTATTTAATTCCTTACGAAATTTTAAAAATGCTTTTTCTAATGCTGAATCATTGTCAGCGATGATTCTATGGTAAAAGGCCAAAAGTGTTTGATAAATCTTTAAAGAATTTAACCTGAATGTGATATGAACTTCATTCACAAGTTATTAACATAAAAACACTCGAAGATGGACTGATACTTTATTCTTTAATGCATATTCGATAGATCAGAGTGTATAATGTCAATATACAATTGTTTAATTATTTATAATACAACATGATGCAAATATTAAAAGGAAAAAAGATTTAATTATTCACAAATTCCTTACAAACACTCACTGACAATGAGTTTTAATCGTTTATTATTGACATTAATGATATGAGCTACTGTTTTAATGGCCCCCTTGTCACATTAATTAACAAACAGTCAGTGAGGCAATATACAAAATATTGCAAAATTATCATTGCATTATCTTTTAAGAACAAGTTCTAAAAATTTCAGATTTACCATTTCGAAAAATATAATCCCATTTTAAAATAATATAAAATTACATGTAAATGTAACATAATAATGGAATTAAACAATATATTATATCTTTCGAACGGCGCTACATCGGGATGTACAATGCCGCTCAAATCAATTTCATAAGTTTTAGTTGCCCTGTTCAATTCTTATCAACGAAACCATTATTGGCAACCAATTTTAAAGATGTAGAAATTGCACCATTGCCGATGATTATGAATATTTCTGTAGTGTTGAATCAAATTAAAAGCGCGGAAGTACAGTACAATACAACAACGATATGTATTTTCTACATTTGATAGATATATTCTACTATATTCCACGCAATATGAATGACAATTCATTCTTTTCCTCGGAGTATGGCGCAATTAGCTCCCGTCCGATTGATACTTTTGAGGCCTTCCCTAGGTCTTCTTCCATGAGTAATACATTTCCAAGGGTCGATTAACACGCCAGAATTTATCGTTCACTTGTCGTAACGTTTGTGAGCCACTTAGTACCACAAGCTGCCCGGGCGAAGGTGCGATATAGATACAGAAATTTAATAGCCTATCTGATTCCGATAATTCGGTATCCAAATCTAACGTTAAACGCATTGCCAAATATTTGCTCAAATGGTCCACTGCAAAAACAAATAATTCGTTATTGGACAAAGTTTGCTTTCTCATTTTATAATCTAATCCTAATGTGTATTTATAATATTTACAGCTTTCTTAAATCTATTTCTCTTTTTAATTATATACTTGCGAAATATCTCACCTGTGGCATTTGCTGTTGTTTTTATATAGCGAATACTGTTCTCCTTCAATGCTTTTATTAAAGAATTGTCACCTGCCATCTCTGTAGGATGTGGTTTAAAGACAAGTTCAATTTCGTTAAGCATCAAAGGTTCGCTGGGACCTTCACCTTCTGTGTCAACCATGGAATCGCCGCCGCCGGTCTCAGCCTCCGCGCTAGAGGAATCATTCTCGGAATTTTGAAGACTTTTCTGCCGTTTTGACGGTTTTGGGATTTGATTCGCGGGGTTTGGCGACGGTGTCGTAGAGTTTCTAGATGTCGTTCCTAGATAAACACATGTAAAAATAACTGATGTAATAAAAATTACAGGTTTATACAGATTGTTATAACATTATCAAAAACTGTCGGGCTGTTTGATTTAAAAAAATAACTCTGAGAATTAGTCATACCTCCACTATTCAAAGGTCCTGTCGCACTCTGAGAGGAATCACTTTGATTCGCCATATTCGTAGATGGATTTGGCGTTGTAGGTGCGCTAATATTTGGTGTATTGTTGTAAGACGTTGCGTTGCTCGCATTCTCAGATTCGTTGGCATTCTTTCTGGAACGTTGTGGACGATTTTGACTTTGTAGCTTAATGCCCTCCGTAATAGAGTTAACGAGCGCGGCCTGCGAATGCGACTTATTCAGTTTAGCCAAAACTCGTTCCTGATGAGCCTCGTACTCGTCTCTGCTCGGATAGATTTTCGAGATTAACAGATCAAAGTTCGGATCCGGTCTGAGAGATCTTTTGGAAACCAATTTCTTTCTGCACGTCGGACATTCCTGTAAATAACATTGCAAATATGTAAAAAGTTCATTATGAGCAGCACATAAACTCTTTGTATTTCAGTATAAAACGGGTGAAACTATTTGTAGAAAAACAGCATTAATTTTTATTAAAGATACTTAACTGCGTTATGTAATGTTGACTATAAAATTCGTGCAACAAATATATTTTTAACAAGTAACAAGAGTTTTGATAGCACAATGTGGTTAACGTTATATCACTCTTAAATAACTAGTAGGATACACAATTATACATCGAACGTTCGGTTCTGCTTTGAACCATTATCAGCAATACGTGAGAGTTAAATCAAAGTAATCTCACATTCTCCGGCGAGAAATGTAGTATAATTTTGTTACTGTTTTACACATATATGACTACGTTTACATTAATTGGGTTTAGTAACATCTTATAACTTCTTAAAAAATATGCTGGTTTACATAAAGATTTATTTTATCTCCATTCAAAGAAATCTTAAAATCTTAATCCTGTATAAAAGAAATACAGCAGACATATTTTTATAATTTTATCTTAAATTATCAATGCAATCTAAACAACTTACTTAGCGTTCACACATTTCTTTAAAACCAGTCTACATCTCTTCATAAATGGATGTAAAGTAATAACAATTGGTCTTATAAAGTCAGATTTAACTAACATTTAGGTCAGTAAAATTAAATTGTAACTACTGATGTTATTAAACTCGATTAATGATGACGTGTAAACATAGTCTATGAAGTAATACGGTCCCAGCAAAAGCAAAAATCTCGACAAGACATTCCCATAAACGAGAACCGGGCAAATGGCATACGCACGTTGCATTGTTTATATTTACGAATTCACAATTTACAAAATGTAAAATTGTGCATCTCGTAGAGAGTGTGGAGCGGTGTTATCCGCAGCGTGGTAAATACAAGTTCGCCGCTTACGTCAATTAGCACGTACTTTGTTACCGCTCCGTAAAGCCGTGATAATGCAGTCGGAGCAAAAACGGTGGAGGCACTCCTTGGTGGTCATGGTCTTTTTTAGCATGTCCAGGCAAATTGGGCACATGAGCTCGCTGTGCAAGCTCCGCGGGCTGACCGCGATCTCCGTGTTGTCGGTGATCGCGTCCTGCGGAGTGCGGTGCAGCTCGTAGAGCGACAATTCCCATGTTTTGTTGAGGCCGACCTGTTCCGCGGACGCCATTTTGGGATTTACACACGACGCATATGACTGATATGACCCGTACGACGTGTGTGTACCAAACAATCCGGACTGTACGCCGCGCGCGCGATATTCCTCTGCTCCGGAGCAGCCAGTACTTAACTGATGCTGCACTAACGTTAAAACGGAGAAACACACTCCATCACTTTGCCGCGCACGCGCATGTGCACCGCGACACGTGACTACCTTGACATATGCAGCGGATAGAACTGAGAACTTGAGAAGCGTGCCCGCGCGCTCCGCGCTTTTGGAGTGGAAACACTGGAAACCCGTCCACTGGCGTCTCCACGCGTGCAAACATTGAATTACGTAGTCCACGAATATACCGACAGGATGTTACACGTGGTCGGTAACAAATATTTTCAACAGTTCTAATATAATTATGTAATAAATTTTTAATTTATATATGTAATTCTGGCTAGGATATATTAAAACTATACATATAATATTATAAAATATTTATTATAATGAAATTATTGTAATAAAGAATTGTAAGCAAAATTGAAATTGTGATACTAATGCCGGATATACAATACACATATAAGTACTACACGAAATCGACAGAAGAAAAAAAACAAATATATATAGCGATCGAGTTACCTATTAAAAATATTATGTAATAAATATGTATATTATGTATATTACGTAATAAATTAAAAATTTATTACATAAATAATGATATGACAATTAAGTAATATTATATATACATATGTAATATTACGTAGCTATACACAATATACTGATCGAGATTTATAATTTATTACATAATACATAATTTTATTCTACATATATAATAAACATTACAAATTCTAATCCCCCCGTGTTTCTACCTACCCGGATTCTTATCTCTATATACATATATGTATTCTCTACCTATATCCATATTCCTATATGTTCCTATTCCTACGTCCTACCTAACCATATTTCTATTTACCTAACGTGTCATATTAATTCCTGCCCACCCGAATGTATTAGTTTTAGTTTATTTAATTTATTATTATATTATTCAGTATTAGTTTATTTAATATTTATTATTTAAGATTAGTTTATTTAATTTATTATTATTAATTAGTCGCGATCACGAATAGGGAAATGTGCGTATATAAAATTTTAAAAAGGTGTTTAAAATATTTTCAATTCGCGGTTTTAATTATAGCGAATTATAGTTACTGGAGACGTTACCTATGTCTCCGATTACACATGTACATTTTTGTGCAAGAAATGTTATCTGTACATTAAATTAAACTGGCGGTGTTGGACACCAACCTACCTTGCAGTGTAGACAGGAAGGAAAAATACTCCTTCTATTGCCGGCTGTTCATAGCCGGCAAATGAGCGTAATGATTTTACGCTCTAGCTCTTTCCCACGATGCACGAAACACGATCGCGTCGCGAAGGGCCATTTATAGTAATTAAACCAATTAATTACGAAATTACTAAAATCTATTTATTACTTTATATATGTATACTATAATTTATACGCGTGATTACATCTTCGATTAAGAATAAAAAAGACTTTAATCAATCAGAAGCTATTAATCTTGAAAAAAAGCTTTTAATCAACCACGTATAACTCGAATAAATACGATTAAATTTCGCGAATAATAGGAACTTTACTATAAATATAATATAAGCATGCAAGACTTTAATAAAAATACAAAGTACATGAGTGACAATTAATAAACGCGAACTGAAAATCTAAGGCCCATATTTTCGATTTATCGTTTCGATCGAACTCTCACCTCAAGTAGGTAAGAATAAGTATAAAATTAATGACGTGAGATCCGAAAGAGATAATAAATTTCGCGCATAATATTGTGCTAATTTGAATATTTTGTGAACTTCAGCAAATACAATTTGAATTTTTATAGCTACATCTCATTATTATAAGTATATTCTTCAAAATCTCGAATATTTAAATTAATGCAAGTTCACATTACAGGGCCCAAAATGTGATACGATTGTAGCACAGGTCATCGAGATTCATGCAAGACTAATCAATTTTAAAACAATCGCTACAAAAAATGCTTATGTTTCGCGAAATAACATTTATTGGATCTCACGTCATATCGCTTAAACTGGTTTTTATACCAGTTATTAATACATATGGATAGAATGTAAAAATTTAGGCTAAAATTGATGCTTTATAAGAACAAATAATTTCAATTAATATCTAAGCATGAACATAAAGATAATTTTGTAAACAAATTACATGGAATGTATGCCAAATAGATTATATATTAAATGATTAAAATATATTGCAAGGCACTTCTTTATTTTCGTTTTTGATATATGCATACTGAAAATATTTCTAATTGTAAGCATATACATATTGCATTATTTTTGCACCAATTTATATAATGTTTAATCCTGAACGATATTTTGGAAGAGAAAAAATGGGAGAATAAAGCAAAGTAACAAATATTGCCTATTTCGTTCTTTCATTGCAATACTATAATATATATCTACATATTTAGGCAATTGTATTTTTTGATTTATCTATTTATATTTTATATATTTCATATTTATTTAATTTAATATACATATATATATTTAATGTATTACATTAAACACATAATATATAATGCATATATATAATAAATCAATTTATATAATTTGTCCAGGATTAAATATGTTAAATCCTAATCTGTTACTGTCTATCCATTTTAAGGCAGCGAATCTATGTAATGTAATATATATGTAATAATTTGTCGTAATTTAACAAACAAATATCTCTGCAATATTTTTAACGTAATTACTGTCATGGATCCGTTACCTTCATTATAAAATTTTTATTATCGCTCACCGACCTGAGCAACGTCGCTACGATGATTCTGTAACAAACAAATATAAAATCCAAATTAAAGCAGAACAGAAAATAGACAATATTTAAAAAAAATAATTACTATAAACACATAATATTAAATTCTATATTTCAGTTCATTATGTAAATTCTCAATAAGATAATTGTAATTTTTTGAGAATGTTCTATTCATTGGCTGGTATTCATAGTCGGATCTTATACTTAAGACCGCGTCTTAAGTACAATCTTAAGATGTCGTGGACCAATCACAGAGCCGTATTAGCGTCTTAAGACATTACTTAAGACGATCTTGAAATAAGATCCGACTATGAATACCGGCCATTAAGCAAGCTTCTAGGATTAAAAAAATTAAAATCTTTTCCTCTAATTTTTATTTTTTGAATAGCTATCCAATTGCGAAAAAATAAACGACCCTTCTGCATAAAGTATAACATGTAGGATAGATCAATTATAATTTATATTTACCGTATTGTTGCTCCACCGGCGCGCGGCGCGGGCGCCTGAGCCTCTCTCTGGCCGCATCAGCTCCTCCTCTTAGGCTGCTCGGGTTGTCATCTTCGGGCGAGGCACTTTTCACTGCCGACATTCCTGCGCGATGTTATTATAGTTATTATAGCGATTCGCGAGACACGACACTCCCGACGTTTGCGAGATTCTAATACTGTATTTCAAACGCCGCGATAAATTAAATTAATCACAAACGGATCGTGCGGAAATACGCGATGCGAAAATTTCGACGTTTATTGGCACTCCCGTCCCGCGTCACTTACTTAATTCGATTTCCCGCGAGCGAATAGATTACGCGAAGCATCTGCTTGATAAATATTCGATACTCGCGTGAATCACAACGTAAATGTTATTTGCGCGCGAGAGATAATTGCGTATTGTACAATATACGCGAAGAGCAGTCGAGCGATGTTGACACGAACGGGCGATGTATATATCACGGCGTTTCGTTAAATCACTCGATATATGCGACAATATTCCTCGGCTCTCTTTCTCCCTTCGGAGAGAATCGGAGATAAATTCTACGACAATTCCGGCACAGTGTTCAAGGCGCGACAGGCGAGACGTTCACGAGATAAACGCGACGGAGCAAGCGACGCGGACGTTCGCCTGGCGAATATCACAACGATATATGTATACTACAAATAATTCACAAGTTACCGTATCTTTGTCTCGACGTGCCCGACTTGAGCGAGCGATTCAGTACGCGACACATCCATTCCGACGAACATTTTATGTATACTTGCGCCTTGCGAATTGCGAGCACTCAGCACGCCGATTACTCTCGCACGCGCGGAACGAGGAACAGGTGTGCCAATACTGCCAATTCGATCGAGGATCGAGTAGCACAGCACTGCAATGGACGCGCGGAACACGAACTGACTGCACACCTGTGCGAGATTCATCGAACGATAGCCTAGTGAATTTCGCAAGTAACGGTAGCCCGAGCGTTTACGGAAACAATTGGCAAGGCCGCTTGCCGACAAAAACAATCGCCCGCGCGCCGATATTGAAGGTATGTCGTTTACGAAGCGCGAGAATTCATTAAATTCATTCAACACCTTCAACGGTCGCGCCGAGTATGCTGTATGCCGCGTACAAGTGTACAACGCCGCGGCCGCTCGGCGCTCGCCGGCGACTCGAAGCTGTCGACGAACGTGATTGGTCGGTCCGGGGGGCTCGACTCGCGAGCCAATGGCGTTCGACGTCTCACCTGACCGTGCCGGCCGGCCGGCCGCTCGGCCGTCGGCGGACATCGGCGGACGCCGTCGCTCCTCGGCGTGCGCATCACGTGATCACGTGATAATACGCGACGCGGTCATGTCGGTGCCGTGCGATACGTTGTCGATCGTGCGTAATTTCTCTTTCTCGCGAACGCAAAGTGATCCGGTTGTGAGTGTTAATAAACCGAATGTACGCCGAATACTCCGTTCCTTCTCGTGTCGACTGAAACGAGCGGGATGTCGTCACTGGACGATCGAGATAAATGTCGGAATGCCGTGCTGTACGCCGCGGTACGTGCCACCCTCCCGGCTGTGATTTGGCGGGTCTCCTGCAGTGCTCCGTGATCGGTATCATCGGTGAGTAAATTTTTCATGAGAGATAAATGATCGCGAAAGCGAGATGCATCGAATCTTAGTCGTAGGTAGTAGAATTGTTGTCCCGCGTGTCGCGGTGGAAGGATAACCCTCAAAATTCGCGTCTCCTGCCTATCGTTTCGATTCCGAATTAGTGAATTGCGCGGGAAGACGTTTCGATAAATAGGATAAACCTCTCGCGGGAATTAATAATCGAATAATTGAAGAGAACGATCGCTTACGTGTTTGGTGTTCTCATTTTGCGTGTCGCGACCGCGAACGAGCGCGAACGAGGGAGCGAGCTTGCATTGCTTGCAGCGTGTGAATATATATGTATATTGAGAGTGCGAATAAACTACTGAAATGTGTGTCCTCTCGCGGGAATTAATTAATAATCGAGTGATTGAAGAGAACGATCGCTTACGTGTTTGGTAGTCTCATTTTGCGTGTCGCGATCGCGAACGAGCGCGAACAGGGGAGCGAACTTGCATGGCTCGCAATAAGCGTGTGAATATATCGGGAGTGCGAATAAACTGCTGAAATGTACGTCCACGAATAAATTCCGTTTTTCGTCAAAGAACGGGCCCTCGTTAACGCAATTCATAAATGTTTATAAATTTATTTGTACGTATACTTCTTTACTTTTCATAATCTCTACAGAAAATTATTGTTAAATTGTATTATTTATAAAAATATCTTCGTGATTGTTTCCGAAGCGCGGTGATCGCGCGTGCTTACCATAAAAAAAAACAATGAACCGTCGCCACCAAAATATTTAAAAATTATAAAATATTATTTGTTGCTTATTCCCCAAATTGCTCACATAATTTTTTATAAACGAGCCTATTGCCGCGCGCCGCGCATTTCGCGCTCGTGTTTTGCGGATTTATTAACAAAAATAGAAAAAAAAGTAAGTACAACGTCAATTCGATCGAGAGCGTGTCTTTGAAATGGAGATATCGCTACGAAATTTTTTTCTGATAGTTAATATACTCGATAATATGTTACGATACGTACAAAATCAATAGCTGACAATTTATAATATCAATTTTCTGTAAAATAGATATTATAAGAAATAAAGAAGCATACGTGTTTTGTGCGGATTAATTAGCAATAAAGAAAAGAAAGAACAACGTCAATTTGATTGAGAGCGATTTGAAATACAAAATAAAAATATTTTAATGAAAAATGTTTTCTGATAGCTAATACTAGAGAGGAGCCTGAGAACGGCCATGGACATGATTTGGCTGTGAATATTATCGCAAATTAATATATTTACAACAAATTAATATAATTGATATAGCATGGAAGAGAACCACAAAATCCTGGACATTACCTATGGGATTCATGGACATTGGCTACGTAATTCAATATCCACATTTTATGGGCAGAGAGGCGCTTAAAAATAAACAATAAAGTAACAGCTAAATCGCGCCCATGGTCGCTCTCAGGCTTATCTCTGATATAATTTAATAATTCTACGTATAAAAAAATTTTTTGGGATTCTTATAAGAAATTAATTTTCTTCATATTTATTAAAACCAATTATTTTTTCTTAATTGCAGATTGATATTTTAATTTATGCCATTTATTTTAATGATATTTTAATTTATAATTGTACCATTTTTTATTTAATTACATAACTTTAATTCAGCCATATTATTTATTTCATTTTTTTATTTACCGCAGAGATAAATTAAATATTTTAATAATATTTCTGATCGTAATAAGATAATATACAAAATGCATGTCTAATAATAACTGTATCATTTCTCGTGGGCAGATAAAGTGAGTGAAACTGAATAAGAAAAGTCTTTCACCGATTTTCTCAATAGTTAATAAGAAATTAATTAGCAAGTGAATTATATAATTAGAAAGTTTGCTGTAAGCCATTTTGCCGATCGAATTAATCGATAAGATTAATCGGAATTTAATCAAAATAATCCTTACTCTAATAACATATAAAACAAGCTTTTTAGCTTATTTATTTTTACATTTTTTTCAGAATTACGTGGGATGGTAAGACCAAGAAATCGGATCCTTCGTTTGTAAAACGACTGCCCCACCATTAAAGCTGTACAATTTATGTGAGTAAACGTTCGCAATCAAGTCGCATTTATCTTGTTCGGCAACAAAAGATTCTGCTTTTCTCGATGAATTACTATGCGTAGCAATTATTAAACTATTAGAATTCAAAGTTGTATTCAAAGCTCTAATGGTTCTGAAAATTTTGAATATTATGAGTTTCGGTGTTCATAAATGACATTAATAAAATGATAATAAACAGTGTGTAAGAAAAGTCTTTTCTAAACAAGATTAAATAAAGTTAAGTTTTAACAAAAGTTAAGCATACGAACTAAATTCTACTATTTACTCCGCATTATTGGCATTTAATACATCTATATATTTTATAAAGAACTAGTATTTCTCTCTGTTTAATTATTAATTTCGGCGTTCACAAATGACATTAATAAAATGACAGCGTAATAAGAAAAGTCTTTTCTTTAAACAAGACTAAATAAAGTTAAGTTTTAATACAAGTTGAGCATATGAATTAAATTCTACTATTTACTCCGCATTATGGGCATTTAATACATCTATATATTTTATAAAGAAACTGTAGTACTTTTCTCTTTGTGTAAACTCTTTTATATGCTTTTCGCATCTTTCGTATCACCATTCTACGACTTCCCGTGTGCAACGGCTAAGAAAGTATATAAATAATTTTGAAATAATACATTTGTGTGTGGTGTATGAGCTAAATTTAGTACTTTAGAAAAAAACGACTGTCGGCAGGATAATGGCTCATGCGTGGGCATAATATATGCATAACCACAGTATAAATAATATAACGGTATATAATTCCATGTAAGATGGGCGTAGGCTAGTAGGCTTGACCATTACTATGCACTTATAGATACATCTTCTCTTCGAGAGCGACTGGAGTAGATCCATTCGCGAGCAGATCTAACGCGGCAAACTGGACCGACAAGACCCTCGCCTTTTTCTATTGACCCTAACTGTAAGAGATTGTAATTGCAGCTGTCCATGCAAGAGGGAGGGTTTCATCGCTTATTTTCTAATGTCCCATTTCCATTCCTCGCGTTTGCCATCGTAAAAGCAGTTTTTATCATGCGGTATCTAATTCTTTATAACGATGACAAAGATACATTATATTTTATATAATTACATCCAATATTATCGAAAATATTCCTGTTAATTTTCCTTATTTTTTGTAATAATACTATAATCAATTTGTTATAATATTAAATATAAATTGAAATTAATTAATGTGGATAAAAAAAACGAAAAATATTAAGAAAAAATATAGTAATGTGGTAGAAATGAAAAGAAATTTTTTAATAATATACAAAGAATCTCGCGTTGTGTTAATTCAGAGAAATTATTTGTTAGCTAATTTTAATACTTAATTACAACTTACTTATTGCAAAAAAATTTTCTCTTACACTGATTTGTCTCGCGCTGTCTTTCATGATTGTTAATTAATTTTATATACTGAAAAGTATGGAAGATAACGGTATTAGAAGATAACGGTCGGTATATTTTCGATGATTATCGAGGTTGATCACTGCTGAACGAGAATTCGTCTCATTATGATTAAACCACTTTCGCAACGTTGAATACCGCGTCTTAATCGAAAGAAAATTAATAATTAGCTACCGGAATTTTATTGAATCAGCACAAAGGAATATTGATTGTTCCATCATGCTCATAATCAATGTTCCTTTATGCTATGATTGTAGGTCGTGCCATCGCCGATTACAGGGCGACGTCTTGTCCCACTTAACGGCGATGTCGCTCCGACAACTTTTTAAGTCCACTTAATTAGTTGCCTACGGCAGAATGCGACATATCGGTCGTTCTCTCCTTCCGGATATTCCGTACTAGTGACCGTTCGATAATATCTATATTTTACAGGGAGATTCGTAAATATTTGTTTTCTTTATCTTATATAATCTCTGTTCATATATATAGGATAATAAAAAAATAATTAGAACAATAACTTTTGCATTGTTTATTTGCAAAAAGTGAAATTGCGATTGGATTATATAATATTCTATATATAATTATACATAATTATATTTTATATAAGATTATTACATTTATATATAATTAACTTTTTCTCATTTCCTCTAAACTTTACTTCTTATTTAAATAACGCAAAAATGATTTTTGTTATTTTTTCAATTTTTCTTATTATTTTTCCTGTATGTACGAATAGAGAATATACAAAAAAAAAGGAGAGGACATATATGGATATATTTTATATATAATTATGTATATTTATATGTATATGTTTGTATTATGAGAAACTTTTTATCGGGTATGTGTAACGTACTCTGCTCGTAGGACACCTTTTGATATATCTGTGTACATCGTCACGGTCCTCGCGAGATCATACGATAGCGGCGAGTAAATGTAAAATCAGAGATGGTAGCTTATATGACGCGTAATTTACACCGCGGGATATAACTTTCGCTTGAAATCTGTAATACGGCGTAACGCAACATTAGACGACTTAGGCAAGATAAGCTAATTAATAATAATACACTCGACCTCTCACGCATACGTCTTCGATTTTGTTCGATAGATAAGTGCGAACGAACACATAATATTTGGATATTTGTGCAGTAATTTGAAAAATTAATAACAAGCCGAGAAATTGTCTCTCTTTTTTTCGTTTTATCTTTTTTTTTTCAAATTTTTCAATATGATTCAATATACCGTACAAAATATTTCCCGTTACATCTCATTAACCCGGTTCTCGGCATATTAAAAAAGAGAAACATGAAAAACAGGAACTGGATTACAGCCGCGACAAGTTTTCCGGTAGACAGTTTTCCCGCGGAAGAATCTTACGTAATATAGGCGACCGCAGTCTCGTATACGCTGTCCAGAAGGGTATCGTGATACAAAACCGCGTTCGCATGGATATTACAGGCATTACATACGTTTTACATTCCTTTTTTGATCGTCTTCTTCTCTCACGGAATTACGGTTCTGTTTTACGTAAGATCATACGGCCGCGATGCTAGATAGCTACGTGCATAAATTAATCCTTTGTTATGCACAGTATAATTTCAAGGCGCAACGTTGCACATGCAGTTTCTGGATCGCGTTGTATTTGCGGTTTCTGTATCGCGCATACAAGAAGCCGTTCGAAAAGGTATCAAAGAGAGAGAGAGAGAGAGATAGATATCGGATTTCACTAACAGGCCTTTCTACTCAATTGCTTATTGTTTCCAGATTTTTTAAGACTAAATTTCACTAAGCAGCGTCTTTATTGCTTCCTTCCGATATGTGTAAAGATAAACGACAGCCGCGTTTGTCGGTCGCAATTTAAAATTGCTTTATATATTTTTTCCCGAGGAAAGGATGCTAAAAGACGAAGCAGTTCCTCAAAAGACATAAACAAAGTCATTCGTAACGATTTACTTGGTTGAACTTCGTTCCTCTCCGCGGCAATCAGTTCTGTTGGACGTCGATAATTATCATTTCTTTCGTCTTACTTCCCCGTTCCCGACATTGCACAAGCATCCGGAAGTAGCGGCGTTCTTGCCGCTTGATACATGGTTACATGTATCCGCTCAACCCAGGTCAAGCGTGAATCTAACCCACTGGTATTACTGCCGGATCTTATCCTGAGAAATCACTCTGGATCTTACTTTTCAAAGCAGACGGGAAACGACTGCCTCCGAAATGCGACACGATTATAGTACTCAATTCGTAGCCTTTACCCACGTCGATTTCGCATTAATATCTCTTGTCGGCATTGTATTATATCGCAAAAGATATATTTCATTAGATGTAGTTGGTTGCCATGCATGCATAGGTCGGTGATCTCTTTCTTCTTAGACCGAAAATAACATTTAAGGCATATCTCGGATTTAGTGAATCACGATTTCGTTCAATTTTTACAAATTAATAAATATTCTTATATCGAAATTTATGATTTAAAAAAATTTAAATTTTTAAATAGAAACTTAAATCGACTGTGGAAGATTACACAAATTAATAAACACTCTCATATTGGAGCTCTCTCTCTCTCTCTCTCTCTCTCTCTCTCTCTCTCTCTCTCTTATATGATTTAAAGAGATTTAAATTTAAATAGATTTAAATAGAAATTTAAATAGACTGAAAGACCGTACGCGTTGCGCAGAATTTCTGTCGAACGTTAGTAAAACGTAAGTTCGTAATCGATGTGCACGGCGGTAGCAATAAATTTAATTAATATCGACGCGGATTTAGAAACAGCTGCACGCGCGCATCGCGCGCGATATGAGAACCATTATGGAATCAGGCCTTATCTCTCATTACCATATTCTTCACGAATCACGGTACTTCCTTATTCTCAACGTTGCATAGACACCCGGAAGCGACTTCGTCTCATATAGAGTGATACACGAGTGCAGACACTTATCTCGGGTCAGACCGCGGATCTAATATTGTACGCTGGGATCCTCGAAATTTTATTTCCGTGCATCAATAAGAAGAGTCGCGAGCTTGAAGCTAAAATATATAAAATTCTGATATGTAGTCTTCGGTTATGGAATTTGTCAACTTTTCAACTTCGAGCTGAACTTTTCAGTACCATCGATGTAACATACAGACGATAAAACCTGTTCGACCCGTTGGAAAATTTACGTCACTTGTTAGCAGGTATCTGTTTACGTCTTAACTGAAAGCTGAAATACAAAATGCGACCTGCCATCGACTGACAGCAGTGTATTCATGATTGATGCTCGTAATTATCCGCAAATTAGGTAATAATATATTTATATGTCGGTTAAATGTGAAATCGATGTACACATTCAACTTTTTTTTATTTCCGGAGCGATAAACTTTGACTTTTGACAATGTTTTTGAACGAAGCATACTTTTATTTCTCTCTGATTAATTAATAATTATCATCGCGCTTGAAAATTGATCGAGAATAATGTATCGGAAAAACTGTAATTTTGAAATAGTATTTTTGAAATCTGTTCATCCCTGGCAAGGACATTCCTTACGATCCCGCGATATTCTTCATTAACGGTCGCATGATTACAAGCTATGAGAATGGCGTTTCTTGTGGGCTCTGTCTGCAGCGGTACTTGATTACCTTTCGTCAAGAAACCTTACTAGAGCCCGTAGCGAGCTGACCCAGTAAGATTGGAAGCGTAAGAAAATAAAATCCGCGACGTACAGATTCAAAATTCGCGGAACAATTGACAAATTGTGTTTACTTAAATTCGAGTATCAATTATTGCGATTAGTTTGACTAGCTGTATTTTATTCAAAGTACAACTCACTCATTTGATAACTCTCCTCTTTTGAAGATATATATATTTATATCGGTCAAATTAGGTGTTGCTAATAGTTTTAATTAATAATTAAATCACTTTGCGTGAAATGAAAAGACGATAATTTTACCGTATACTTTATAATACTTTAAAACGATATTTTAACGATGAATTTACCGTATACTTTACGACATTTCGAAATGATATTTTAACGAACGAAATTGTTGCGCGCGTCTACAATTTTGTAGACGGATTTGTCGATAATTAAATCTCGACTACTCCGAGGCTGGCTTGCATGAAAATTTGAATACATCAAGCATCTTATTTACTTATGAGCTTTGCAATAGAATAGCTTTTTCGGTTTTACAAGCTAACTCGCGGTGGAACGAATCTGAACAGCCGATAAATGATTTTAAAAGGAGCCTCTTTCATCCGTCAGAAAATCATAGACCGAATTATATTTAAGAAAATTTTATTTCCACATATATTAGTAAAAATGTATAAAACGTACGTCAATGTAATCAAATTATATTATCTAACTATACTTTGTTGTTAAAACATAAACAGAATCTTGCACCAAATTCTTTCATCGTCTTATAGTTAATTTTTAATTATATACTTACTCTAATTTATTATTATCGTGTCTGTATAAACTATGCTGGCAATTAAGATTTAAAAATTATTAATCCATTAGATAATTAAATATCATGTTTTAAACTTGAAATAAGATGTAAAATGTTATCTTTAGCATTATCTTATATATATCACGTGTTACGAAAAATTTAGAATAATAACTTAGATTCTTAGAATAATAGACGTTTCGAATTTATCAAAACATTCGTCCCTGCGAGAGAACCGTTCATTTCCGTTCCACATAACAAGGAATTGTGATACGTTGCGTGTCACGTTACGCCCAACATCGGCTCGTTAGTTCTTAATCGAAATCGCATCCTTCGATCTCCCGTCGTACCACGGTGTCATTATGCATTCATCCAAATTGCGCCAATTAACCATTGCTGGAACAAATTTCGCTTTTTGCAACGGAGAAAGGGTCGTTAGATACCACGGTGCGTTCCATATTACGTGCGACCAGGCTTGGATTTAAAAATACGGGCATTGGTATGTTCGTAAGAAAGAAAATAAGAATAAAACAAAGATTTCTACGTATAAGGATAGAATCTACATTTTTACATATTCGACTTACGCTCCATGAAAAAAATTAATTGATTTTAACGGAGCTACATTAATTTAACATTTCCAATTAAATAAATTAATAGTAATAATAGTAGATTTGTGCGTGCAGCAAAGAAATGGTGTTTGAATGCAATTGTCACGTGATAAAATAATGAAATTTTTTTCACAATAAAAACTATTAATGTATCAAATTTTCTTTTTTATACAAAAAGATTTGTTGAAAACTTCAAACCATTTAGACTAAAATAACTTTAATAGAAGATTGTCTGGTTGCTCCATTTACTGAAGTTATTATAATAACTTTTTTCTTTCTATTTATATTTTTGTTATTCTACCGGACAGAAAGAAAGATTTTTGATTGGCCACAGCTACTCCGAAAATTGCATGTATAGTTGACGTAAAAGCGATGAACCTTTGCTTTAAATATCAACTGCAATTAATTATCCGAAATTACTGCATGTCTGTATTAAAAATTCTCGCTGGATTAAATTCGTTTATAGAAATTGGTTGTTAAAGCAAATTTAATTCACTGATAAATGCAGTACATCTCTAGCAATTATATTTCGCCGTTGCAGCGAAACCAATTCGTTAAACCAAATCGTTATTACGCGCGCCAAATAACGTGCGGAGTCGGAGAAAAATAATCTTCAGCGAGTAAAATTAATATCATTAAGAAATCGTTTCGCTGTCAGTAATCGCGTTCGGATCGTACGAAATGTGCGAGGATCGACAATTTTGCAAAACCGATCGGAGACTCACATCAGGCTGCGGCAGGCTGCGGCAGGAATGCGTATATAGCTATAAACAATGAAAGATACCGTGTCCTAAATCGAGAGTCGCGTTAACCGAAGGCGATTGAACCTGACCCAGTGAGGCGGGGTCCCTGGTCGGTCCCCTGGATTCCGAGGTATTCGAAGGAGCGAACGGGCCCCACGATATATCAGCGCGCCGTAGGTCGCGACTTGACCCACAGTCTGAAGCTGCGAAGCCCACACGGTCTTTCTCTCGTCTCGGGCTGAACGCGAGTTTATGGCGGAGTGCGGAGTAAGATCGGCGGCCACGCCGCGCCGAGCCGCGCCGAGGAAGAAGACGAGAGGACTCGCTGGAGAGGCGGCCGAGAGAGGCGACGTGCACACGTGCACCTCGGGGCATTCGCGGGTTGGCAGTCGGCTCTTGAAAGCCGCCCGGTGAATGCCACTCGCGGGCTCTGAAACGCCGCGTTTTTGCCAACATCTCGGTCGCGCCCAGAAGGGTTCGTGTCTAGCGGCCGCGCCGTGAAAAAGTTTCGCACTACTACTCGGGAAGATATTACCGATAGGGAATCTCTCACGCGAGAGAGGGAGGAGGTGGAATGGGGAGGGAAAGTGCCGATATTTTGAACTGATCATCTTCACGGTGGCTGTAATGCACGGTATTGAATGTTCGTGCGTGGCGGTGGGATGAGAGGAAGAGAGAGAAAGAGAGAGAGAGAGAGAGAGAGAGAGAGAGTAGTGCGGGGGCGGTGTTGAGTGTGATTTTTAGTAAATCCCTCCGATGGCAGCTTTGCGTCACGTTGCGGCGCGGCGGTCTACCAGTCGGTGTTAAAATTGATGCCATGGATGGGATAAATGACTTCTACTGAATATCAGAGAAAGAAAGAGAGAGAGAGAGAGGAGAAAGGGAAGGAAGGAGGAGAGAGACAGAGAGTTCAATAGTATTGTCTTGGCTTGGAACATTTAAAATTATTCTTTGTTCCAATCCTCTTACACAAGAATGTTACTGAATACTACAGTTGCATTAATAGTTTTGTCCCACGAGTCTATAATGCTACATATGGATGTGAGTAAAGTGCTCCGTAATCGTTGAAATATTTTTGAAACAATAGAGCATTATGATGTCACTATGCTAGTGAAACGCGTTATTCAATTAATATTAAATTCACATGTGTTATCTTAAAGAAATCTGTTTTATTGTTACATTGTTTAAGCAACGATTTCAGTGTCAATCGAATTATGTGGATTAACTTCCCGCGAGAACGATGATTTATACACACACGTGTGTTATGTATATACATGACATACATATACAGAATGTACAAAAAATGTATGATAACAAAAACTATGTATTGTTAGGCAAAATTTTATGTATTTCTCATATTTAAAGAACAAAAATTCGTTGTGTTAACACGATTTTAAAAATGCTTTATTTCTGAGACATTAGCATTTATTATACCTTTCCATATGACGCACTGCAGATTTCGCAGCTCTATCTTCACGGTATTTTGAAATTAAAATACCGTGTTTTTTTAATTTAAAAATTTTAAATGTTTATAATATTTATCTTTAACTCTGATACAAACCTCTGTGTACTGCATTAGTGACTTCCAGAATCCAGACATGTGAATATTCCCGATATGTTGCGGATCGTCTCAGAAGCTATACCACAACTCGCTCACTTCAGTTATCCAAGTAGTCAAATAAATTGTTTTAAGCTTTGTTAAAGTAAGCTCTGTATGTCTGCCCTGAAAGCCTGGATGGAAGTACATGAAGCTCTAATAAAAGCATCAATAATATCAGTCGAAACGTTGATGGAGAACTGTTGTTGATGATTGATTCGATATAACAATGCCTTGTGGGTTTCCAAATTTAATATTTCAGAAACTAAGCATTATTGGACGCTTAGTTAACATAATAAATTTTTGTTCTCTAAATATTCTCTAAATTCTCGATATTTTGGTTACATCTTATATAGATGTATTTGTATACATTGTATTACTTTGTACATTCTATATTTCTGTATATATAGCAGAAAATATATACTGACAGTATTAGAACCTTCATGAAGCAGCGTAACAACAACGATTAATTCTACAAATTTTCCATGCTGTTTTCTGATTCAGTAGATCACTAGGTTTTCCAACAACGATTTCCCAGTGGCATACTTTCTTGACAATTCCAACTCAACTCATTGGCATAGTGACACGTTACAAGAATAATTCATGATACATAAAACGATACCGGATATAGGAAATGGTTATACCGAAATACATTTGAATATAGATTTAGTCTTAAGAGAGCTAAAACTTCCCTCGATTTGTATAAATAATTCTGGTGAACCCCCTTTTATCCCAAACTATACAATATATAGAACTGTCAAAATCGATTGAAGATTAATCTTCGTATTAAGCGGTGGGACAAGTTCGTTTGAAAGGCACATGTAAGTAACGACTGCCTACAGACTGATTTACGGACGAATAATGGAGGGAAGATAAATCGCTGTCGCACTTAGGGAGCACATCGACGAGTCACTCGAAATAATCGCGAGGCTCCGTTACGCTGACAAAAAAAAAGTTAATTACGATCGTTTGAGCCAAAAGATAAGCGCGGTGGAATATTTCGAAATACTTGGAGAAATAAATTGCGTCCTCTTCGCGACAGAGCGATGCGGTTAGTGAACATCACGCGTGGTGAACAAACGTGAGAAATTTCTGAGGCATTTCAGTGACAGTGACACTAATGACACATCCGCAATCAGAAGAAGAACTAGTTGTACTTATACACGGTCACGTACGTAAGCGATCTTATAATCGTGGGAAAGCGTAAGTAGTGACTGTGTATAATACTGTGAACCAAATAGAAGACAAACTTGATGAAAATAGAGGCATTGAATGCCAAAGTGAAAATCATGCATAACTATAGATAAAATGTAAACAAAGATTTTCAGTATGAGCAAGTAAACGCAAATATTTTTCCATGATATAGACCGGTAAAAACTTTCATATGTAAAGACATATATAAATCTATATATATATATAATTATATATAAAAAATATGTTTATATGTTTTTTTTCTCTTGTACAATCTCTGTCCGTATATACATATATATATACAGGAAAAATAATAATAAGAATTAAAAAATAATTAAAAGGGAAATTTTTACATTGTTTTTTAATGCAAAGTAAAGTTTGAGAAAATGAGAAAAAATTGCCCACATATAATCATATATAAATGGATAATGGTATAGGTACAAAATATGATTAAATATGACTATGTATAAAATAAAAATATTGTCCCCCAAAGAAGTAAAATAATAAAATCGCAATTTTACTTTTTGTAAAAAAGACAATGGAAAAATTATTTTTCTTATTATTTTTCAATTATTCTTTTTATTGTTTTTCACATATATCCGGATAGAGATTAAAAGAAAATATATATGGACACACACATATTTTATGTATAATTATTTTGTATACATATTGTTATATAAAACATGTTTTTCCCTAGAATATACATATTGCAGTTATTTACAATATTTGTGAACACAAAAATGGAAGAAAAAATGCAGATTAAAGTTATTTTGAAGCAAACACATTCAATTTTATAAAAATATTTTTATTAGAACGGGAGATATACATCCAACATAAAACATTCCCACGTGAGTGTCGTGAGTGTAATTTACGGACGTCCTACGAGACGAGATCTTAATAAAGTCGCATCGTAAAATCGCGTTTTAATCCCCTCGCCATTTGAAGAAGTACAGTAGGTACACGGCGTTCACACACACACACACACACACACACACACACACACATTCTAAATAAACGCTACTTTCGAGTTCTTGCCTCGACCCGTAATTACGCAAGTGTAAACACAATCGTACGGGCAATGCCGAGTAACGAAGTAATATGTTGGCCGTGCGCACTCGCGATTTAATACAACAGTCATTCATAATGAATAAACAATTGGAACAGGAAGTAAAGCCAGACACTGGCATGAAGAAGAAGAAATTGGAATGCACCGAAATTCACGATGTTGCATAAGCATTCGTGAGAATTAAATATTTATTGAGGCATTTAAAAAAGCAAAAATAAATTAAAGATATATATGATCTATAATCGCGCGAAAACCAAATTGACACATTTGTATTAGGTATATAATTAATAATACACTTAATTCTCACGATAGACAAGCGTTACAAAGCATGACAGTCAGATTTTTTATTTCTACACATTCCCCCAAAGAAGTAAAATTTATTTTATTAGTATCGGATAATTAAAAAAGAAACATTGTAACGCATAAGTAATGTCTAGTCTGAAATTTTAATTACATATCCCGAGTAATTTTTATTTTGAATCTGTTTAAGGATAGATGACACAGATGTGATGTAGTCCAGAGACGAAAGCCTTTAAAATCTATAGCGTAGCAACGAACATGTCGAATCGAATAACAAACAAATGATAAATTCAGCGGATTGCAAAGACCTGTCTTCCGAGTTTGCCACACCGCCCGAGAAGGAGAACATAAGCTATTACTTAAGCTGTTACACGACTCTGACTTGAAGGCCGGGGTCATGGCACGCGAGACTGATGCAGTTCAGAATCTCACGGTCCCTATGGCCGGTCATGCGATCTTCGCGCTACATATAACGCGGAAAAAGTATCTCTCGGGAAAACCGCTCACGCAAATTCATTCTCAATTCTCAGTTTAAGTTCGAGTAGTAACAAAGTGTTATACCGAATGTGGAAAAATTAAAAAGTGCCGCGCGGGATTGACTTGAAAAAAAAATGGACGCGTAATTTAAGTAACAAAGACATTATGCGGAACCGTGATATTCTACGCAAGTGTGAAAAGAACAGTGCGGTCAAGCAAGTTTTTTCTCTTAATAATTTACCTTTAGTTTGGTGTGTTGTGTACTTGTGTTATAAACTGTAAAAAGTAAGACACAACAATGGGGAACGCGAGATCGCAAACTTGCGGACGAGGCAAATCGCTTTATCTGTTCTACCTTATCCACCGAACGTGGAGCGTCGTCGTAGATCATCGGAGAGATCAAGATCGCTGTGACGATACCGATGGAGAAACAGACCTGTCGTCGAAATGCAGCACTTGCAACGTATGCGATTACCGACAGGACAGCCTGATCTTCGAAAGGTAACGTACAAATATTAATTAATTTATATACATACATATGTATATAATATACCGATATTAATTAATTATTAAAGACCATCGGGCAAATTATAATGACTATAAATTAATGAAGTCTCGAAGAGGCGAAAATAATTTAAGAGTATCGATATTATCGACTATCAATACAAATTTATCAATCGCCGATATAGTAGAGAAATTGTTGAGATATTTTATCGAAAAATTTATATCGACAGTCGACAATGTCATATTTTTTAATTATTTCTGGGCTCGTTTGATAATCACGATAATATATCCAAGATTTATTGCAGTCTTTATAATGTAACACCTCGTCGACTTAATTAACTGATTATGAGTAATCGATAAAGTATTATTAAAAAGACTCAAGATGAATAAATTTTTGTGATTATCAAATATGGATCCGACATGCCCAATTTGGATTAGTCCAAATAAAATTTATGCAATATTAATTTTGTTTTGTCCAAATATTTTCTAAATGTATAGATACACTTTTAAATGTATACAATAATAATGTTATATGTTTTTGCAAAACTGCATTTTTTAAAATAATTACTATCTATGTGGATGATTCACGCAAATAATAGTTATAGAAACGCAGAAATATACTATATTTTTACACAGTAGACATATTTATGAAAAATCTGGATTGTAATAAATTTGAAAATTAATACTGCACTGCAGGCTAATTTGTCAAATATTAACATTTATGAAAATTCGTAAGACATTACTGATTATTTTGAAAATATTTCGATGATTAAACAGATATTATAATCGGATCATAATGGATTTTTAGCGTCAAATCGTCAGACTTGTTTAAATAATACTGCTAAAAAATGAAGTAAGCCGGCAAATCAGCTAACTAACTTTAATTTAACATATTATCGCTAAGAAGAAACTAGTGTAAACAATTTTGTTAAGCAGTTATAATTTCTATATCACTTTCATTTGTTACGAAATTAAAAGTATTATATCTTTTGTACTACATGTACATATTATAAAAGATGTAATATGTATATTCTTTATTAATCCGCGATTTATAATCAGAATATATTGATCCGATTTTAATATTTAAACAGTAAAGTATAAAGTATATGAAAAATTCTTTATCCACATATAAGTATATTTATTCACTTCTTATACTCTAATATTCTCTTTTTTACTTTAAAAAAGCAATAATAATAAAAATATTTCTAGATAAACGCTTTGTAATGAATGACTCGAATTTATTTACGTAAAATTGTAGTGACTTCGAGTAATAAAAACGATGTAGGGTGGGAGACATTCCAACACATAAAAGTTTTTACAAAAATTATAAGCGTTTCTTTAACGTTTCCATTCGAATAAAACGTACTTTATGAACTTTCATATCCGTGAAAACTACTAATTTTTGTCGCACGTGTATCCGATAGGAAATTATCCGTAGAAACCGTTTTATCTTACATCAAGCGTTTCACCTAGATAATTCCAGTTTTAATACATGATGCATCCAATGAAACGATCCAATGAAATATATCGCATCTAATTGTTGCTTGTCAATGTGTCACACATATTTTAGGCCTATTTTAAAGAAACTATGATGTACGTTGTACGTTAGATTTCAAGATGTAGAATCTTATTTATCATTTTATATGTCGTGTATTCTTACATATATGTGTTTTCAACATTTTATACGCGTATCTTGATTCTTCAAACATGTTTCACATTTTCATATTACAGGCGTGTAGAAAATTATAAAGACAATTACATACGGGCAATTTTTTCTCATTTCCTTAAACTTTATTTTTTTATATAAAAAGACAACGCGAAAGTTATCCTTTTTGTTTCCCAGATTTCTTACAAGAGATTGGTATTCTTGATATTTACTTTTTAAAAAGTTAGTACATGTGCAATAAGCCAATTGTAAACAAATTAATAAACTCGATAATCATTGTTTCTTATCGTATTTGTAGATTGATAGATGTATATTATTTAAGATTTACTTCTTATATAAGACTTAACTTTTTATAAAAAGAAATAATGCGAGAATTATTATTCTCTTAATTACTTTTTAACTCCTCTTTTTATTATTTTTGCTATATATACAATATACATTATACGAACAGTGATTATACAGAAAGAACATATATAGACATATTTTATAATATAATTCTATACTATCTTCTGTTTATAGAAAGGAAACATATATGTATGTTTAAACACATTTCATAATATAATTCTATATATCCTCTATTTATATATATTTTTATATGAAAATTTTTTTATTAAGGAGTCACTCTTTTGCGATGCGTCTTGATTTATCCGCGGCGATTTATCCAGTTCTACGTTCCCGTTTCGTGGTCGCTCTACGTATATACGCGTACGACGAGAAAACGTTTGATTATCGGCTACACGTCGAGGATGTGCGCGCGTGTGCACGCGTGTGTCCTTTCCGTCGTAGACCCGCGCATGATGTATCGTGAGATAAACTCGGATAAACTCTGCTTACATTATACGAGCAGGTGAAGGCGCCTCAGCACCGCGCGCGGTGCTCCGCTCCGCGAGCTACATCGTGCCGGTCGTGCCGCCGCGCCGGTGTCAGTAAACCTCCGACCAGCTCGCGGTGCGGAGTTGGTGCCGCGGTGAATCCCAAGTGTGTGATGATAAGCTCCTGCGGTCGCCCGATGCCGATTGTCTCGACGATCGTCGGGCGATCGATTGAGCCGGTCGCAGCGATTAAGTAAAGGCCGATTAGTTTTTCTCCGCACGCGTTCTCAAGTACGCGACTGGGAATGTCCGAGACTGGAACCGTTTAATTAGCTAATTAAGGTAATTGTTACCATCTCGCACACCTCGACTTGTTATCAGTCGCTTTCAGCACAGTCTTTCGCGGATTGATAAATAAAATTAATAGAAATGTAGGTATATAAAAATGTGTACATATATTCACGCGAAAAATATTATCAGGCACAAAAGATCCAGCCCGACCGTATATTGGCACATTTCCTATTTACTTAAAGATTAAAGGGAACGGGCGCCTGATTTTTTTTGCATTAATGGTCATCTGGTGATTTTTATACCCCAATTAAAAGTTATTATTAATTTTGCATTGCATATTTTTTATCGTTCTATAATTTATTCTTAATATTTGAGTACAATAGATCTACTCAATATTTTTTTGAAAAAAGGAAAAAGAAACCAAAAAATAGTTTTTAAAAGACGAAAAAGAAGCACGTTAAAATTACTGTGAGCTTCATTTTTTCGATATTGCGGTGTAAAAATCAAGTGCCCATTTCCCCCGTTAGATGGTTAATACTTGCTTAGATCTTGATTGAAGATTTTGTTCTGTCGCGCAAAACTGTAAGAAACGGAAGTTGCGAGAAACGCAGCTTTGACGCAACAGCGAGAGCGCGACTTTTGACGATTGATAAATAAGATTAATAGATCTCGATAGAGGATTTCGTTCTGTCGCGCGAGATAGTGAGAAACGGAAATTGCGAGAAAAACGCGATTTTGACGAAACAGCGATTGCAGCTGACAAACTTACAAGTTTCGCGACTCGACGATGTTGTTACTCGAAGATTTTTGCATCGCTTCCCCGTGATCTTACCTTGCGACATATAGCGACGTTGCGTCGTTTACGGCGGAAATAACGATGAGTGAAAAATGAAAGTTCGATATCAATTATCTTAATGACCGTATTAACGAAGCCAGACGCGAGTATCGTTTAACTCATCGAGTTAAACGATACGCGAGTGTCGTTTACCGCTTGTCATCGAGAAATGTGAGAATTATTGACGCGCGTGGTAATAAACATGCTACTCGCACGCTGACGATTTTACGCGAGTCTTTTTGCTCGCAAAAGAAGACGATCCCGTTCGGGCCTTCTCGATAATTATACTAAAACGAGGAAACGCGGCGCGTCTCTTTCTTCGATTTTTTTTTCTTTACACGCGCGTGGACGTGCGCCTAACGAGACGAGTAATTTAATTTCCCATACGTACACACGCGGTCGTACAAGGCGCGGTAAAACGTATACGCAAAACGCGAATGAATCGTGATGAATGAAACGAGACCGCGCTCACGAGCGCGTTAAAGACCTAGAACGTAAATACCCCCCAGTCGTTACTTTCGTGCCAATTACCGCAATTGCAGAAACGCCCCGACTATTTAACGTGAAATCACGCCGTTTGTGCGTTTTCACGCGCCGTACGACTTTGGAGTTTGGCACGCCGCGATTGTTGCCCCCGTCGCGTCGCCGCTCCGCCGTGTCGGACGTGCGCGGATATGATAGCCGCCGAGACGCCCATTGTTCCCGCGACGGCGAAATCACCGGCGAAATGTCCGCGACTGTGGGAACCACGAAAAGAACCACGAACAATTATACGATTGTCATCGCTAGCGATGAGATTAAGCGTCTTACAAGTAGGCTCAAATCTGTTGGCATAGTTTCGAACACTGTGATTACTTCGAAAAATAAAATCAGTATATATACTTACTTTTAAAACTCGAGCTTGGACGAAACGGGGTTAAAAACCCTTTATGAGTATCTCGAAAAATAAAAGTATTAATGAATTCGAATCGGGATCAAATATGTTCGAATTTTTTATGAGTAATTCGCACTTATAGAATTTTTATTCTTTTGAATCGAAGTGTTTGTATAGCGAGCGACAATTATTTTAATATATATTGTTTTTTGATAATTGCAAATGTTAGATTATCAATCGTTGAAATTAAATATAATACAAATATGATTAAAAATATGGAATAAAAGTTACTTAAAATCTTTTTACACATTACATTCTTTAAACTAACAACTTCGTTCTTAGTTTGAGTACTTACTTGTAAAAGATTTGATACTTTACGATAGAAACTGCATATAAATACCACTTCAAATCCCGTAGATACTCATTCTAAAATTTGAAACAATAAACTAGTCGGAATCAATTACTTCGCAAATACAATGAAGTTGTTATAAATATTACTCGAAAATGAAACATTATTATTGGATTTGACTTGGATTTTTAAGAATATATTGAACTTGATCCTATCCCATAGTAATCGCGTAGTTCCAGCGACTTACACTTCCGATAAGTAGGCGAGGTAACGTGACGACATCGTGTGATAACGTCGCGTGATAACGTCGCGCGATCGAACGTACGTATCAGGGATGAATCGCGCGCCTTTACGTTTTAATTTACGTTATCAGCCTTGTACATTTGTTTAATGTGAAGATCGCGTCCAACGCAAACGCGAAATGAGGATGAAGCGGCTGCATTTAACGATGTGCGTTGAGAATACGGGTTTGAAGACTCGGCGCTTCTCTCCGACATAATCTCGCCGTTGACGCATGCTTCGTTACACGTGTAAGAACCAGCATGACTCGATTCCTTTTAATATCGCGCTATATCATGCTACTAGCCTTGTCTTTTTTTTCTTTAGTTGCAAAAGCGTATCTATATACTCGAAGACTATAAAGGTTGATCAATATCGTACAATGTGTTGCGTTATGCTTGCGATATGTCGTTCACCAATATCGTTGAGACTTATCTTTCACTGTATATATGTATGTGCGCGCGCACAATAATCATACGGTTGGAAGATTTAATTAATTAACAAAATTAAAATTGAATTAAAATTAAAATTAAGTTAAAAATGAATATTAGAATACATTTTTTTTGTCTGCGCATATATACATTTAAATATCTTCTTGTGACATAGATAAGTAAAAAAGATTTTAATAAAATAGGTAAGTGGGTAGAACTTTATAGACGAGCGTCTCGATCGGTGCCACGGCCGTCTCCATATTAGATTAATCGAGTCATGATTTGCGAAGGACATTTACATCGGGTTTGGATATCGGGAAGGACATATATTTACAGCCCACGTGATCCTTGTTCTTCTAACATGCCCTCGCTGCACGTGGCGTGCTTGTTTCAAATCTAATATACACCTACACGTCATTGTCTATGCGTACACGAATTGAACAATCAGTTTCCTTCTCTGTTTTCTGCGTCAATTCTTTGAATCTGAATTAACAAACTAATTAAATATCAGTGATAGTCATTTGCTATATACGTCTTTCACGGAATCTAATACACAAAAAAATAATTGTGTCCAGTATAAATAAATCCAATTTAAATAATATAATAATAACATTTCTCTGCAATTTCCTTGAAGGACTTTGTAACTCGCATTCTCACGTATACTGGTTTATCGATAGGCAACGTATCTACTAGTTCATGCGATACCACAGATACAGGTTTACCAGTGCGTGCAATTCACATTTTGCTCACATCGGTTAATGTAATCCGGTGTTTCGAGTCGCACGTACGACGTGGCCGCCTTCTCAAAGGCGACTCTTTAAATGTGATGTGTAACTCCGGTACCAATTTACGTTGTACACGATGTTCCGTGCAATTTAATGCCATTTTGATGCTAATAAACCGTTTCCGCGGTACCGCCATAATCGGATCGCACACCGGGTTCCCGATTGCTACGCGCACTTTGTCGAGCATAACGATCGATTAAAAATTCAATCAATGCACGACGGAACCGTCCACCGGAAACAATAGGCGCATTTATTGCAATTATTGCCGACATGTGAGGCAGTTTTCTCGTTTACGAGGAATTTTACTTCCTCTTGTACATTATTTAAAGATATAACTCAATTTTATCGTTAAGCTAATATTATAAATACTCGAATGATTGGTTGTTATAGCACAGCGATCGTTTTAATTAGTTTTGCTGCTGGCTTGTACAAAAGAATACAGACGCGCATTTTTATTCCTTCTTTGCAAACATACGCACGTGATATTTGGAACTGCTGCTATAGTGTGCGACACGGAGATCTGAAAAAGATTTCTATATATTGATATTTCTATCTCAAATGGTCTACTTTATGCACGCATTCCTTGGGGAAGTGAGGCATATTGAATGGAAAAAAAAAGCATTATACAGAGCATAACGTAGCACTGCGGAGAGAAAAAGTTTTAATAAGAAGAGACCGCACCAAGCCTCGAGATGCTTTATAGATACGGATTGCGCGAGCAGTCTTATTTTGCTTTGAGGCAATTTCTTTGTACAACGGGATACGTCATTTACGTCAGCTGTGGATTTTATTAAGAATGCGCATATTTCACGAAATGGGGAAATATACTGATAAGCCCTTTATTATGTAAATGTGAAATTCGCGTTAAACAAGATACATATAATTCAATAGTGCCACATTTTAATTGTCTCAGGTCTCTGAACGGACAATCTCTTTATTTTGTTCAATTTTATGTAAATATTAAGGTAAACGCTTTAATTAATTTGTAATTAAATTATTTTAGCAAATTTATAAAAAGTTAACTTGACGAGACAATTTCTTTAACATGGTGTACTACTATCGCTTATAATTAAGTCGTAATGTGATTAAGTTATGAAATTAGTAAATATAAAATTAGACTTATTTGTGTAAAATCGGCGTTAAACATTTAACTGAATTGAATTGCTAAAATAACGTATTTAACCCTGGAATTGCACACTGTTTTTCGGCACTTTCTAATGGCACACATGGGTCGTTTTCGTTCGCGACATATTAAACAATCTAAAACTTTACAAAAAATTATGAAAAAATTCATAGATGTTCTCTGAGGTCTTAACCATAAATTAAAACAATAAAAACATTATAATCTTAATTTTGAAATAAATTCCGAGGACGAAAACGATCCATGTGTGCCATTCCAGGGGGTTAATTTATTTAGCTTTTTTTAAGATAAATCCAATCTGTCATTTCGTCTCGAAAATCACTTCTTTCTTATAACATACCGCGACATTCACGAATGCCTTGCGACAGGCATAGTACCGTGCAATTATAAAGTAATAATTTATCTATGTAGCTGTAATTTATTAATCCGTCACTCGTCACTCGTAATGACCTAGGCAAAAAATATGCGTGTTCATGGTGAAAACAATTGTTACATACGGATTAAGCAGATGCAGTTTGTAATCATTTGTTTTTTTACTTGCTTTCGACACTTTGCTTAATCATATATCGTAGCGAGACAAAAGATCGAGAATTACCTAATTAGACTTGTACTAAAAGCTAATCCCCTTCAGCTTAATTGATCCTGTACGATGCGTTTTAATTGCACGTACAGTTACGCCGAATAGCTTTTCACATACATACACACACAGCGCGCGCGCATACACACAACGTTTAGAAGTGTTAAATTAAACAAATATAATATTTTTGTGAATTTTTAATATTTTTGTACTTAATTTGATACTTAAATAGTTAATTCAAGTAGCAGAGTGACGTTAAGAGACAACGTAGTGACGTGTATTAGACATTATTGGACGTCACTTTGTCGTCTTTGAACGTCACGCCGCTGGGAACGCATGTCCTATATATCTTTTGTCATTTGCTAACAAGCGCTTTATCATATTGAGCATTCGACTTTCCAACCGTTCTTAGAAACTGCCGCACATGATGTCCATAAGAGTACTTTCTATTGTAAATTGATTTAAATACACCTCGTGAAATGTGGTCGTTAACATGGCGATACGCAATGATGATTGTGAAGACGAAGATTAGAAATTGTCGCGTAATTTTTTATGCAGAGCGTGACAAATTAAAATCTTAAATCCAACATAATAACGTGAACCGGTACAGATCTGTGCGACAATTTCTTAGAATGATTTCGACGTGCATGCATGCGCATGCAAATTTCTCTGTTTCTGGTTTCCTTCGCGAAAGTTGACAAGAAAATTGTCGCTTTTAATGCCAAAAGTAGATTCGTCATCTTAAACCTCGGAGGGGTGACACGAATGTTAAATTTCTTAGATTGGTCCACAACTTCATTAAAATAAGCATCTACTGCTCAATCTTTTTTTTATTTATTAATACATACTATGCAATTTTATAGATATCGATTAATTTCGTAAAATTCACAATCCTAATGGAGGCGGGTTAGGTATAAATTAAATTAAGTTTTTAATATAAAATATTCATGTTATAAACATTTTCAAACTATTAATATTTGTAATATTA
Source organism: Leptothorax acervorum (assembly GCA_035220615.1). Lineage (NCBI taxonomy): Eukaryota > Metazoa > Arthropoda > Insecta > Hymenoptera > Formicidae > Leptothorax > Leptothorax acervorum. The sequence goes on along the minus strand of JASTWQ010000126.1, from coordinate 340,303 downwards.
ATTACTATAAATAATTATAAATTAATAGTTCACATGATAAACGCGTTTGTCGTTGCGATTTAGAACGATTATACATTAATTGACATTGAAAGCTTTCTCGAGAGACCTTATACACCTTTAAGAAGTATGAGAACTACGCGGCACTCTGGTATCCTTCTCTGAACAAACAAACGTAATACGCGACACTATCACATTCATCGCTGTCATTACCTCCAGTTAATCGCGAACATCCCAATTACGCGGTAGACTTTTGCACTTTTACATTTTTCTTGTATGCTGCTGGAGCGCTTCTTTTCAATGCCGTTCACCGTTACCATTCCGTTTCAGTTGTACGTGCGCGATTCATCTCCGCGCATCCTGCGCTTCGGAACAACGACGATCATTATTAAGCATGGCTTTCCGCGTCGCGATTTTTTCCGCGGGGTTCATGCGGTATCGAGCAAAACCGCCGCCGCCTGATCGTAGATCATTCTAACTAGTAGGAAGCTCGGGACTCGCTGGCAGCGATTTATGAATGATGCTGATCCAATTACTCATGGAAGCGCATAAATCAAATGCTAAAATTAATTAGCCGATTAAGTAGAGAAGCCAAGATCGCTGCGAATGGTCTGTATAATTCTTTAAAACGTCACAATCAATTGACATATAATATAGACGACCGCCGTCGTTTATGTTACACCTGATATTAATTATATTATAAATTTAATGTGTATTATGTGGTATTTTGAAAGCTGATCAGAAATTTGAAATAAACTCGGTCAATATTTCATATCATATTTTAAACACAAATGTGTTTGAATAATATTCTAAGAGCGTAATTATTATATTTCAAATGTTTTGTTTTGCGAACAGATGATCAATGATTTAAGTGCCAATTTATCTGACGAGTTAATTACTAATCAGCTTAAGGATGTTGAAATACATTACTAAAAAGATTAATTAATGAAATTTAACAGATAAATTTTCTATCGAAATAAATAATAAAATTATGTATTGCGTTCTCCGTGTTGGGTAAAAAGATAGAAAGTTTATATTTTTTCAGCTGCCTGATTAGGCAGTTTGCTTAATAAACAACATGTCGGGTTGATTATTATCGTTTCAGATAATATAGTAAGGTATCTATACACCTTCCAATTTAGGTGGTCGAAATTACTCAGCATTTATATTTAAAAAATTGATTTTTTAAATCAAATTTCTTTTCCATTTTGATTGAGTCTCGCCGGCGATTTCTCAAGGTAAAGAGGGAAAAAGAGGATGGTTTTGTAGCAAGCGAGCAAACGGCCTGCGAACGACCCATTAAATCGACCTGTAAACGATCATGCCCCGACAAGGAGATAACGATTCGTTCACGGTATCTCGGCACGCTACTGTGGCTAATCTATCCATTGTTCAAGATATTGTGTAACCGTCACAAAATGTGACGATCACGTCCTCGATCGCAGTGATATTTTGTTCATCGTGATGTTGTCAGATCCTGTTGGTAGACGACGAAGTTTCGATTCTAGAAACGCATAGAATACAGTACTTAGAAGGTACCCGATGACTTTGTCTTCTTCACTTTGATGGGAATCTATTCTCTTACAGCTCGTGAACCAGTTTTTAATAAAAAAAAAAAAAGAGTTTCCGTGCTCTCGTAATTCGTTGCAATAAGATTAGCGCTTTGAAACGCGCGCGACATGGAATTTCTGAAATATTGTTATGTAAATATTTCTCTCGAGGGAAAGACTTGAATTATTCAACGCAAAGTTCCGTTCGCAGGATCTCCACTGAAATTGCATTGTATAATGGTATAAGTACACATACATATGTGTCATGGGATTTCTTGATACGCGCGTAGCATTAGCGTTGGGAAATGATTTCTCACGTAACTAATACGCTCTAATCTGGATTCATATCGTAACCGGCACGACGTATAAATTTGCGATATCGCATGCATCGCAGAACTCGAGTTAGCGTTAATACGATGCGACATCTTTTCTTTGCCTAACGACTACCTTCGCGAGTGATTTGTAAATTCAATCGTGAGAGACAAGAATAAATCAGAATCGAAGGAGATTAAAGAATTTTGTAATCCGGCAGGTCTGTCATTGTAGCAGCATATGTAAAGTTGTGTGAGCAGCGAAATAAGTAATCTCTTATTACTTTTTTTTTTTAAAGATAAATTATTATTCTTTCGTTTATTTCAAGATATATTCTTTGCAAAAGGGGTAAAACAAAGAGAAAAAGGGTACATGGATGGGAAATACATATAACGAAGTATGATGCTGTGCCGCGCGTCCCGCACAATCGCAAGCGCGGATATCCTCGCTGGGAGATCTTCCTCGCATCTGCGCGCGCTACGATATTACTCGAGGATATATAAATCATTCGGGTCACATCTCGATCCTTATGGCCTCCGTGTCGTCGTCCGCGCGATGAGCGTAAAACGCGTCACGTGTGGGTGTAAACACGTGTCGCGATGGCGCGCGGACGGCGAGCAAAGCGCGTCGAGATCGGAAATCGTTGTTGCCTGGCTCGGCGTGCCTGAATTTCCACCGATGCATATATGCGGACTACCATCCTCGCATTCCATGCCCGTTGCACACTTGGCGCGACTTGGAATTCCTCCGTGAAAGCGATGGAGCGGCTTAAAGGACCGCTCACAGTGCGTAGAGACGGGCGTGCGGCGCTCGCTCGCTCGCTCTTTGTCTCAGCGAGGTAAAACAAAGGTGTACTCGCGCAAGCTGCAACGGCCGCGGACTGCAACGCAAACGGAAACGATGTTTTGTAAACGCAAAATCGTTTCCTTCGACACGAAAGCGGATTCTCACGAGCCCGTGTGATTTCAACAACAATGTATATGGACGAACGACGGAGCGTTGGACAGAATAATTTCACCCATATCGAGTTGATTTAATTAGGAACATTTTTTATATTTTTGATTAATCTGTATATTCATATAGTAGATTGAAAAATATCGTTAAAAACTTTAGATAAAGATACCTACTTCTTATAATATGTATTGACAGCGTGCGGTGTCAAACGTATTACGTATTTATAATTAATTTTATTCATCAATTAAGCTTATTATGTTATTAGAATCATATGCCGATCTTGTAATTTATTGCAATTTATGTGAGAATTTCGATTTGAGATGAAGTCAGGATGTGACGCTTTCATGAACAAGCTGTCACTTCCGGCACTCATATGTTTCTGATTTTTCCTATTCGGGCGTAACAATTGGCCGTCCGATTTCGAGATTTGGATCTTTGATAAGAAAATGTATACCTATGTAAAATATAACATTTCATACATACCTAATATATAAAATGCATACCGGCAGTGACAGCTTGTTCATGAAAGCGTTGCGTTACTTTTCTTGTCTTAAACGGATATTTTCACGTATAAATTAAATAAACGCACAATCTATTTACACAACAAAGGATTCGTAAGATTCAAGATCAACGTACGATCGCAGTAATATATACAGTAAAGTCTATACGATGAATTACATATAGGTAATATATTTAATACCACGCATCCCATCAGTGGCGTTGTAACAAGTGCCTTTGTCTAAACCTCGCCTGGTTAATTAGTCCCGTCGTTACTTCATCTATGATTTATCGCAAGCGCGTTGTGTAACTCGCGCGAAACAGTCTCGCATGCTCTGGAAAGCGTTCTCCACCATCCCGGTAGGTATAGTTATCGCGGTTACCACTGCAAAATGTATTCTCACGCGGCTATATTTTCTCCGGCGCGCGGCGCGGTCGATTTTATTACCGCGTGTTTAGCCAATAATTCCGCATCGGTGTTAATTATTGCGTCCCGTTATGCCGCGCGGGGTGAATAATGTCTGCTACCGCACGTGGTCGCGCATTCCCGATTGCGAGTCTCGCAATTAACCGCCGTTCAAACGCATCTCTTTCCGTATAATTACCCACGGTTACTTTTCTCTCCCCGCGCGACCGTCTATGTCAATGAATATACGCCGAGTAACTCCCATGCGTATAAGAGTGCAATATTATTTTTTACTGCCGGCCAGGATTTTTCTCTCAGCATACACGTCGAGATATATTCGAGCGGGATCGCTCCGACTGCTCCGAGTGGTGAGACCATACGGAGCGGCGGCGGCGATCTCGACAATTGTTCCGATGAGTGCGCCACGCTGAATTAAATGTCATCTCGCTAAACGAAGTGCATCGAAGTGGCTAACGGTGCAGGGAAATTGTAGTTTCGCGCCGTGCCGCTGTAAATTAAGATTTCTCCGGTGCGATAATCCGAACTGTCGAGCGTCATCCTGCACGGCGAATTCGTCCGTCTCTCCGCGTATTTATTTCTTTTCCTTTTTTTTTTTTTTTTTTTTTTGTTTAAAGGAGCATCCTTTCTTTCTTCCTTCCTCCTCCTCTTTCTTCTCGCGTCTCGTTGCCGCACGCTCACAGATGTTCACGTATGTGCCGCGGAAAAGATACAGTTACACACTCCACCTTGGCGAGAAAGAGAAAGAGAGCAGAGGGGAGAAGATAGAGAGATGGTACCTCGCCAGACGGAGGACCCGTTTTATAACCAGAGATTCATAACGGCATACGATCTTACAATGGACACTCGGTTGGCGAGCAGTGACAAACGAAACGGGATCCGAATCGACGTATTACACGGGACGTTGGCTCCTCGCGCGTATTAGATCTCGCGAGTTTATTCGCAGGAATTAGCTTTCGAAACGTTCATGGAATAGGAATAATTTCAGCATGCATGTTTCATGGTCGATCTTATTGATTTTTTTGATTTTTTTTAATAAGGAGAAGACATCCGGACGATATCTTCCTTCTTTTTCTTTCTCCAAAGAAAAATACCAAGATTTACGAATTTTTCTGAAGATCGGGTTAGCGAGTCTTCAAATTTTTATTACTTTCTTGGTAAAAAAATAAATCTGATTCACAGGTCGTCGTTTTCAAATCAAATGTCTTTTATTCCTCAGCGTTATTATTTGTTTTATAAGTATTTAATCTTTCTAGTCACTGAGAGAAGAGGGAAGGAGGGAGATTTCAGTGGAAAGTCTTTTGCCTTTAAGAAAATATATCGTGTACGCGCGTATCAAAATGATGCGACTCGACGCTACGCGTATCTCGACCAATAGGGCGTTACTCGTTTCTCTCGGTCGGGGCCATTAATGACTTCAATTTCCTGTGAGCACACCGTGTATCATCAACACACGAATCGTTTTCTCCGCGAAACCGCTCTCGATCGAACTCCCGTTCCAAGAAAGCGACTGACAGTCATCTCCGCATGATCGATGGAGGTGACACTTATGCATCCTGCATGGAAATATTCAGAACACGCTTCATTTCCTATATGAATTGAGACGTTAGAGCGCGGTGAATACGAAGTTACATTCATTGCTTAAAATCTTTAAACAGTTAAATTATAATCGTCACGTCCTGCATCTGTTACCTCTGTACGTTTCTCCTGACAGCCCGAGTGATATTATCGCGGCGATCGATTGATCCCACTATCTCACGCGATTATTCCCGATGAGACCGCCTTCCCGCGTCGAGTTCACGCGGCATGACGTAACACAAAACGTATACGTAATAAGCAACGGGTTAGAAACGGGTTCGCGAATTATTCCCGAACGAAATCTGTCGTGAAAACGATTTTAACCCGACTGTCGTCTTCAGGCTGATCGAGTTAGACGAGCGTTTGTGGTACGATATTCAAATAATCTGGATCGTTGCTCGCTCAAGCGGTTTCACACCAATAAAACAAGCAACCCGATCCGATCTCACATTTATTATCGTTCTGGACCGCGCGGTCGCAGTCTTTCCCTCCCCTGCCTCCCTTTTCCTCTTCCTCCTCTTTCTCTCTCTCTGCTCTCTCGTCACTTTTTTCCTTACCTTTTTCTTTTTCCTCTGGTCGCATCCACGGTAGCGATTCATCGCAGGGCGAGGTCTGTAATCAACATATATAGACCGGTGGCTTTCCCGCTCGAGATCCTGGTTTGCGCGCGCACACACGCCCGTCCTGAAAATCTTCCTCTTCCTAGATCGAGGTCATCGGGCCTTTTTTAATGTATTTTACGATGCGTGACGAACGAAGCGCTCAGATGTGTTCGATGAGAATGCGAACCGATATAATCGGAACGGTGAAGATGTCATAATATACGTATGCGTCATAATGGGCACGTATATGCGTTTTTTTAAGTACCGTGAAATGCATTGGAATAATAATAATAAGGAGCTTAATTTTGGAAAGAAATTGTCGTCCGGCTAGTAAGTTCCCGCGATTTACGAAGGAATGTAGCGTGACTTCGGAGATCAAGAACTTTATTTCCATATTGATTATCTAATAAACATAATGTAGATCGCGCATGATATCGTGATTACGATTTACGATGATACACGAGTGAAGTAGCTATTTCTCGGCCATATAAACCGCGCACGAACTTTAATACACTTTAAATGACCCTGGGCAATTCATTATTCATCGGGTTAGAATGTGAGATTATTACAAATCCCATGACAGTATAGTTAGAGTTAGTATAGTTATTTGATGCCGGATAATATCATAATTGTTATCGCGTACACGCCTCGGAGCGTAAATAGCCCTTACATTTATGCTGCACGCGTAAAAAGATAACAGAATAAATGTGCATAAAAAAAAAACACATAAATTCGCGTGACTTTAAACTCTCACTAGAACCACCGAGGATTAAGCTGTACCTATTTCTAATTTCTACCGAAGGGGTAGAATAAAGAAATAAAAAAAAAAAGAGAAAACAAATTTGTAAAATTAATTATCTGCGTACATTTCAATAAAACTTAGAGAAAATTTCCGGAATTGTGATGTTTTAAAAATGAGTAATAATTATTTAAAAATGTCAAACAAGTCATTTTGACCCCCTTGGTAGTTCCAATAGTTGTTAATCCCGCGCTCGATTTGATATTTCGATTGGTTATAAAAATCGATGATTAAAAAAAAGGTCTTCAAGCTCGTCCCGCGAATCCGCGAAAGCTCCGCGGCGTGCACAGCGACGAAATCTCTCTATAGCGTTACGTGCCGCCGCGCGAAAGCTCGACGAGCGTCCGGCTGGTTTTTGCAGCCCCCTCGGGGGAAATACGAACGTATTTCTTTCGCAATCGGCGAGGAATCAGGTATGGATAGACGGACTGCATTTCCGGCTGCATCGCGCCGGCTCGGCCTTAGCATTCCAGCGTGCATAGCTCCCGGAACAGTCATAACGGAAAAATCCCCCTGGACTTCACGTGTATTCCGCTAATGGTCGTCAAGATCGACGATCCGAGGTCCCGGGGATCGTGGCGCCTCTTCTCTCTCGCGTCTCCTCGGCGCGGGCGCGCGTCCCGGACGCGTGGTGTGTTCTCCGACGTTCGCGTTCTCCGCTCGAGAGACGTTCTCCGCGCGCGCGCGCTCATATCCGCGCTGCGATATCTGATGCGGCGGAACACCCGACGGAAAGCATTACGAGCATCGTGATGCTTACAATGTCTTCCTCCCCTCCCCTTCCCACCCTCCCGCGGCTCCCTCACCCCCTCGCAATCGCTCTCGCGATGACCTCTTCTTGTATTCAACTGTATACCCTCTCAACCGTTGGCGCTCAGGACGACCTCGACTTTAATAACCGTGGAACACGGATCTCTCTGCGGCGTTGCTTCCACTGTACGCTTCGCGGATATACCATTTCGTCAATTGTGCCGTTAAAGTAGCTGCTTTTGAATCAAAGGAAGTTTTGAGTCTCGAGATACGCGCGAACACGCGTCTGACTCTTGAATTTTCGGCATAATTAATTAAATTCTTGCGCGTCACCTTTGGGGAACGAGAGAAGAGAAGGTAAATTGCACTGCAAATCTAAGTGTTTTTGAGGTGTTTAAAGTAAAACATTAAAGTGTTTAATTGAATCAAATCTACGGAAATAAATTGGGAAAACTGTTTAATACATCAGTTGTATTTACCTATATTGAATACGTTTCTTAACGTTTAAAAAGTGACTACATAGCATTTAGATTTGCAGTGTGGTCTTTAATTGCCGGTTAATTGCCGGTGGAAACTCGGTCTCGGTCTCTCCGTTATTACGAGTCGTTGATCTGATATTAGATAATTTTCGTTACGCAACAGTTCGACCAGACGGGAATAATCGCTTTAACGAGTCGCGGCACCTCGTTACGCTCTACAGTACCTATCAATTTTCCACTGCACAATGAAGCCGAGCCCTCTGTACTTTTCTCGATGGCTCGGTAAGTTTGATGAAAATGCTTTTTCACCTCGACACCGAGGAGAATCGCGTTATTACCGCGCAATCATTTGGCGATGGACGAATATTTCTGTTTTGGAAAGATTATCTGAGTGCATTGGATATATTTTTTTTACGATCTTCAGCCGCATTAATCGATACCGAAACGTATGTTTAATCGACGAGGCGAGAGTATTTCGTTCTCGCGGGCAGGTTGTCGTAACGAGGCAGATGAACGACATTACGTTCTCAGTCGCAAGATTTTCCGTCGTCCACGGCCTCGAAGGGCCGCGGCCCGCGGCGCCTCATCCCACTACTTATGTATCCTACTATGTAGAACGTACGTTGCTCGTACGTCGTTGGACGCACACGACGGGGAACGCGCTTCCATTCGCGTGCGTGTTAAGAACGGCGCATTGTGCGATCGAATGTATTAATTATTTCTGATTAGTTAAGAGCTATCCGATCGTTGCTCGACAAGCAGGACTTCCTACGAGGAATGTGAAAGAAACGTACAGGTGTAACATTCGACGAGAGATACGATCTCATCCGGTACCATTATGTATTTGGTATCATCGATCGTATATATTTCGGGTTAATAAAAATAGCGAGCCTATATGTTACATCGCTTTTCTATTTTCGAACGGAACTACTTACCTTTTCTGTATAAAGTGTGAAATTTTCATCTCTCCCTGTTCCCGCAATTGCACCACAAATTTATCACATGACCACATGACAATATGTAGAGAAAATTAATGAAAGAGAGAACGTGCAATATTTTTATTCCTGTGGGGGGAAAGGGAGAAGAAAGCGTGCAACATCATTTTTATTCCCATTAGGAAAGATTCTAGAATAGAGAGAAAGATATAACTCGACAATTTCAAAATAGGGGGGTTCTATCATAGCCTCGTCAGCGTCTAATCGCTAGATAATTATGGCCTGCTGACGATCTATAATGTGTATTACGGAAATCTACGGTTGAGTACGGTGGCGAATTGTTTAGAGGCCGGCGGTAGTAGCCGCGGCGAAGGGATACGGCGGTAGAGGAGCGTGGGCCGTTTTAATGCTATTGAAGCGCACCGCGCGCTTATATGTATGTACATACGTGTGCCGGCGTAGCGGACGCACGTAGATGCGCACATATATCGGGTAATCCACGCGTGCACATGTGTGACTTAACCGCACTCGCGCGCGGGTCAATGCCTCGACGGTTTCCGAGTAGTAGGGTATACGCACTTACGCCGCGTACCTTTTCCTTCGCGTTATACCCAAGCACGCGTTTCAAGTGTACCCGCATACGTATGTACGCACGTGTTCGTCGGGGGCTTCCGTGAGGGAAGTCCACGCGCGACATCCGCAGAGTAGAGCGACATCGGATAATCTTCGGGAAGTCAGCGTGTCGTTCTTGGAATTTCGATGCAATTGATAGGATTTTTAGATAGAGCTCTAAAATTATGATTTTTTAATATTTAATATTATAAACTTTTAATAATTATTAATACGTTTGATACAAAATTCTAGTGATTAAGAAGTATAAGAGATATCCGAGGGGATGCTGTTTTGTTATTACATAATAATTTGTAGCAATTTTTTATTTCAGTCAGAATCGATTCGATCATCCAAAAGTTTCTTAATAAGTTTTAAAGCGTTATTCAGGAGACTAAAGAAAGCAAAATCGAAAAGAAAAATATGCCTTAAAAATAATAGTTTAGAAAATATTTATACAAAAACTGAAAAATTGCACGAACTTATTTATTTATACCATTTTCAGTATCGATTTTTAACTTATTAGTTAAAAATTATGGTTAAATATCATAGTAAAATAAAATATTTTTCGAGAATTGAGAGATTATTAAAAATTTTCACGTTCGAGAAGCGAGATAATTTTATCGACTCTGTTTTATGAAAAAAATTAAATTTTTATCGCACAACTTCTCAATAATTCCTCTCCATCTTTATCACGGTTTGATTGAAATAAAAGCGTTAAAACATGAATTCTCTTTCTGTGTGTGTGTGTGTGTCTCGCACACATTTATTTATTAATTTTTTATATTTAATTGTTAGAATTTTTTTTTTAGGTATATAGGTATTTTTAAGCACAGACTTTTTTGGGAACTCTGGAGTTTTGTAGGAAAGAGCCAGTCTCTCTCAGTTCTGCCGAAATTTTGAAAACAAAATACTGACTCATAAAAGTTCCCATTGGAATTCATTGAGATATCGACTTGATATTCATAAAAGTAAACAGATTAACTGAAATTAAGTAATTAAATAAGTAACTAAATAGCACAATTGTCATAATTTTGTTTGTTTTTCTAAATCAGTTATATATTTTGCACACATTATGCACCGCGGTAAGTTTATTCGTACGATATAAGTCTTATGTTATACGCCACGGGATGGAACATCCGACTAGAAAGTCAATCGCGTGATACAAGATTCACAGCGGCGTTTAATATACCGGTTGTAATGCAGCGCTAATGTTACGAATAGTAACCTTTAAATCGAATTACGGGAATCGGTGATTACGGTTACGGCGGTGATTTGTAAGGTCACGACGTGACCATCAACATCCATGGTACATCTCCGATCCACTCGGCTTGCCATCGAAGGCATCGATGCACGATCATACGATCGATCGTGACCGCGACACGATCGTATAACTGCCATTATTATCATGGGCAACCTAGAAAACTAAGCATCCGTGGTCCCTGTCCTCGTAATGTACGTGGTAGAATCATTGCACCGCGCAGCAGTCGGACCGTGAAATGCCAGAGCGCTCGCGAGAGGAGTCTCGCCTTTATCTCTCGACGGATAAGATTGTATCTGCATACCGGACAGGTGTGCAGGTGTGAAATGCAATTACCGGCGCGATAACCAGAATCTCTCGCGCGCGCTAATACAATTGCGATTATTACCGCGAGAGTAATCCGGTTCGCGCGAGATCATCGTGACGCGGCGATATAAATCACACATTCGAACGATCAAGCGTCAAAAGTTAATGATGGAAGACCTCCTTATTAGAGTCCTTCTTATTGAATCAATTTCTAACAGCAAGTTCTCTCTCTCTCTCTCTCTCTCTCTCTCTCTCTCAATAAAGTACACATCTTATAATATTCGTGAAGAATTCGAAGGTTTAAGTATCGCAAAATTCATCAATCGAATTATTTTACGTATTTTGCGATTTTCGGATTTCGATCACGAGATGCCTACGTTTTTGCAGAAGAGAGGATTCATAAGCAAATTTCCTAACAATCGGGTGGAATAGAAGAAACGTAGAGCGAGATAGCGATAAAATTAATTTCCATTCAGCATATGTTTTCGCTGACTGCGGCTCCGATCTTTTCGATAACCATAAATTTTGTTAAATTGTTTGTCGTGACAGAGTATAATTTCTAATATGACTTTGACCTTTTGTAAATCTGACTGTTTTTCTCCAACGCGTTATTTTGTCTTCGACGATGTTTGTCTTGCAATGTAAACTCCAACGGTTATTTTTATTTTAATTATTTTCTTTATTTAATTAGATGTAATATACCATCTTATGCTCTGAGGAAGACCAAGTTAGGTCGAAACGTTAGCTAATTAAACATATATTTTTAAGAAAATTATTATTTTTTATTAACACCCAAATATTGCTCGGAATATCGGCCGTATTCTATTACTTAGCTTAATTTCCATTTTTGTTACAATAACGCATACGGTGTGCTGGTACGCGCCATCGCCACCGTCCTGGCGGAACGCACCGCGTGAGTGAGGTACCGTTTGAAAATACCACGAAGCAAATTCCGCGGAATCGCTCTACACCACGGACGATCGACAGCGCGCGCGATGTGCGTGACTCTTTAATTAAACACAACGTTCTGCATTGTATGAAAGTGACCAAGAAAGAGATGGCATTTTTTCAAGAAGAACAATGCTCTTAACTGTCCTGAGATTTTACGCCTCGCGCTTTATTCGAATCGGATGCGCTTAGGAATGTTCAATGTCACTTCCGCTTCTTCATTGCACTCTGAATGCGAAACGTCAGAAAACGATTGTAGGAATTCTTTTCTTGCATTATACGTGGAAATAAATTAATTCTTTTTGCGCATCGTCATAGATTAATTACGCATAGATTAATAAAGGGTACCGAAGATTTCTTTTTGGTGGTTCGTGGAATTTATATAAATATAACTATGCGTTTTTATTAACTGTCATAAAGACAGTTTATTTTTGTATAGAAAATGTGGAATACATACAAATTGAACTGCATGTATCTAATGTAAAATAAGAAAAAAGTAATTTTCCATATAAATATATTAAACTATAATATCGAATATAGAATAATAGCATACTAAAAATGCTATTAATGTTACTAAAATTACTAATTTTGATATAACAGAAGTAAAAGAATTCACATTCATTTCTTTCTTTTGATATTTTTCTCGTAATCCAACAGTCTACAAAAAAATCAAACTTTATCTCATTAATAACACACGTTTTGATTTCGTTGCACTTCCAATTTTAAATACACGCGTTTTTCAAATAAACAAAATAAAATTGCAACTACGTTAATACGTTTTTTCTTTTAAGCCGAAAGAATCATACCTTCCGTTCACTTTCTGACTAATTCTTTCTGTGATTTTTCAGCGAGTCGGACATGGCGCCCAATGCGGAGGAGGAACTGCTGGTTGTGAAACCATGGGGACCGCAGCCGGAAAAGGTAAAGGCAACGTTAAGTAAATTACGGTGTAACTGATGTAAACGAACACGCTGAAAACGATTGTGTCGCACGTAGCGTCGCGTCGGTTCGCCGGCGCGGGCGTGTTAAACAGGCGCGGAAGCTTTATGATGTAACCGGAGTCGCGTTAAACGGCCGTTCCACGGCGTGCGACGACGACCGGCCGGATGTTTTCGATTAGCATATCTTTCAACTTTGAGCAAATATACATAGGAGACAGGCCGAACCGGCCGATCGTCATTTTACGCTACACGCACCGTGAGAACTCCATCACCCCTTTTAGACCTGGTTCGCGCGCATGCGACAAGAAAGAGGATATTAATATTAAGAGAATAGGAGCTGGCCTTGCTGAGGCTGAAGTGGCAAGTCACTTCCCGCCTTGACCTTGTCGCTAACGGCATACGCGCGCGTACAGCTTGATTATATATTGCATATGGGTGTCTCATAAATATTCCCGCATGTCTTTCCCACTGCGCTTATGATATTTTGCTTTTTGTGTACTACCAGAGGTAATATATATCTCATACTGTCACATACGCGATTAATGAACATTAATTTCCGCGATACTTCTTTTCCAATTAAACCAATACAAATGTCTTAATATCGCGATCATTATCCAGTCTTGCAGCTCAGTGCATTAAAATTTATAGTTTATACAAGTTCATTTTACAGTGCGTAATTGTCGATATTAATATACGCCGTGTTAACGATAATTATCCACGAACAATTTAATTAAACAGGGATAAACGTATCTGTTGTCGTTTCGTCGTGTTTTATCGTGTTAATTAAAAAGACTATATCCAAAAGGCGGATCGCCGACGTAGTTTCACTTTAACGTGCGTGAAAGTCGCGGATTTTACGAGTGTTTAAGATCGAAATTGCTCAATTTCGTCGGATGAAAATGGAAATCGCGGACGGACTCGAAATTAGATCGACTGTGACGAGACATCGTATGTGCGCCAGCCATACGATGATGTTCCATCGCGATCGTCGCGGGAAAGTCTCGGCGGCGATTTCACTTAAATTGCGGAAGGGACGCGTAAAACGAATGTAAAGCTGATGGCGTATCGAAAGTGTTGTTATTAACACTTTCGATGAATCATCAATTTTATAAGCGACGTGTGCACCAACCTCGCGCTTTCTTTCGCTCTAACAATAAGTTGGAGACTCAAAAGAGGTGGAGGAAAAAAAAAATGGTTTAATCTTCGACATGAAGCGCGAACGTGCATCCCCGTTAAGTTAATTAATAAGCAAGTTATATTTATGATCGTAATTGCTATAGAATCTTATCTCTCATCATCGCGATGTCACGTAAAGACAAGCCAAAACGAAGGCAACGTCGGCACGCGTCGTATCTCGCTGTAACGAGATCCAATCAAGAACGTTCCTCATGGATAATAGCAATAAGTGCCCGAGCGTGATTGATCGTGATTGCTAATGATCCTCACGTCGTGTAATCGATTTAAATTTGTACTTTCTAAAAGCTATCCAATTTTTTCTCCTCTACTGTAAAAATATTTCTTTCTTTTTTTTTTCTATCTTATAATTACTATATACTGTTTCACGAAGTGCCGGATGATCCAGCTGTAATCTCGCTGATAATACCCGTCGCGCATCCGATCTTCGATTTCCGACATATAATCTTACAAGCCCGCGCTGTGTAAAATCAACACTCGGAAAATTCAATGCGAAAGATAACAGAGAATATTTATCTCCGAGACGATATGTGTGCGGGAAGGGACAAGCGGGTCTGAACGATCGATCGGTTAGACGTTAGGTGCGGCATAAACAGTGTTAAGAAATTATATCGCGGTATTCTCATTGTCACGTTGCGTTCTCCGCTCTCATAAATACTGTTTATTTACTCGCGTACCGCGAACGCGAGCGAGTACCTATATAGCCGCGAGTGAATGCGATCGACCGCGACAATGCGATAGCCATAGCAGACGAGATGTACGACCGCAAACCAGAGAGACGAGAATATCGTGGGTTTTTCGATTTCCTTTCTATTTTGTCCCCCCCCTTTTTGTCCTTCCTTCAAATCATCTAGAGCAAATAGCAAAATATATATATGTCTGTATTTTTTTACTATTTATGCACCAACGTCTGCTTTATTTGTCTGAATAAAAACGGAATAATTTTAAGGAACTCTCTCATATATTTTATTTAATTGGGGGTCTTTGAATCTTCCTCAACGATCGCTTGTCGCGATTTCTCAAGACGCTCCGCGCTCGTTCAATTAACCCCGCGCTGCCGTTTGATAAGCGCGGTGCGTTATATTGAAATAGAAGAACCGTACGCGCTTACGGGAACGATTCTGAATGTAATTGACTCATTTGAATAATTTATACCGCTTCCGTGTGCGTCAATAGCGGATTGCTTCATAATTTATACATTCTGCATTAACCGTAAGCGCATGAAAGTAAATCAATTTTACGTAATTTGTTCGCGTCGAGTACAACAGCGCGTATTAGGAAGCATCGCTGATTAGAATCGCTTCCCTCCCGAAACACTTAAAAGTGAGAAAGCTGTATATACACTGAAAAAAGGTTTTAGTTATAATAACCAAGGCTTGGTGAAATAGTTTCAACTAAACGGTTTAATGACAAAGTGATAATGACAAAGTATTTGGTTAATGTTAACAAATTTGTTAACATTAACCATAAATATTTTGTCATAATCACTAAACCGTTTAGTTGAAACTATATTTCACCAAGCCTTGGTTATTATAACCAAAACCTTTTTTCAGTGTAGGTATATTTTATAGTCGGCGGTTAAAACGGAATAAATTTATTTGCACAAAGTATTCAGTTTTGTGATATTAATGCAAATTAGCATTATTGTGCATAACAAATCGATTCATTTGTCATGCACAAGGAGATCAGCGACGCATTATATTTTAATTACAAATTTCTTATATTCGTTTAAAATTTCTTTCATCTGAAATACAAATTTGTCTAAATATATTTTAATCTATATATTCGTAACTAGCAGAAGTCAAACCGTATGAACATTGGTTTTGATAATCGATCCTAGTTTCATCGCCGTAGCCGTTCTCGCGGCAGCATCCAGCTACCGTCGCAACTTACTTATGGACTACGAGAGAAAACGATAATCACTACAATCCTATAATCAATTTATGATTGGAAGCGCCCTGAAATTAACCATAGATATCTTCCTACCCTTCGACATAAATATTTCATATACGTGTAAGCGGCAATTCGTGTGCTCTTCGAGATTCACTCGACGTGCGAGATACTATAATACTGTGATACTAATTCTGCATAGATTAATAAACTAACTTTTTAAATTAAGACGACATTTCCAACGACGATTATTTCTCATTTCGTCATTATTTTAATGATCTTAGAAAGGCTTCATTTCGTCACAGATGAAATCGTATAATCATATTATTTTCAATGTGATAGAAAATGTTATTTATTATATAAGCTGATATTCCATGGAATAAAATAATTTAAAGAACCTTTCTAATCAGATGATCAAACTGTTCGCAGGAACGCTTAAGACCACCCACGTATAATGCCGAAGATTACGCAATCGCGCTGAGACGATGGGGAAGACGCCCATTAGGAACCGTTCAAGACTCTCAAGGTACTCTGCCGTCGACAACCAGTTCGAGTTCCGGTTACGCATCCGGAAGTGGCGAGATGACCTTGAGACAGTTCACGTCGGTCAGCGAGCTGTTAAATAAACTCAGAGCCGATCTCAGACTCGCTTTTCCCAGGTCAGTGCCCTGATTAAAGTAATCATTTGTCACTAACAAATAATTATAATAGATATTGATTTTTACTAGTTTCTTTTTCTAATATAATTATTTACTTATTGATATATTTAATTTTGATGTAATTTTGATGATTTTTTAAGATATTTAATTTTGAGGTAAGTCATACGAATAATTTAATTAAAAAAGCAGTAGTTCCAAAAAATTGCATCTGAAGATATTGTTCTGTATGTGTAGGAGACTCACACGCACACATACATTTATCTACATGTGTAAAGTATATAGATATTTCTGTATATAAGAACCAAACATAGGTTCTTCGAAAAATTAAGCTTATTAGAGATAGAAATAATTTTTTGTTTTACGAACGACTTGCTTACATTTTTGCATGGATTTTCCTTTTACAGAGGTAAATTCGTTTCTAATTATTTTGCTTATTGGGCATTTTTACCCCGACAATATTATTGATAAATAAATTCAATGATGAAAAATGATAAAATGATAAAAAAATGATAAATAAATTCAATAATAAAAAAATGATAAAAATGATAAAAAATTCAAGAGATATCTTGAATCCTTTTCGCTCGATCCTTCTCGGTCGATCATTGACCTGACTACCTTTTCTTAACATCCTACATGTGTCGCACTTTCTGGTTATTACACGATTATAAGGAAAAAAATCTACAGGAAACGATTACTGCTCACTTTGTAACGCGGATTCGTTCACTCTCATATTCTCGGAATAGCAAATTTCTGAAGGTACACGCGAGAAACACACGCGGAAGTATGAAGTATGAATTATTTGCGAACGATTAAAATAACACTCACTGTTCGTGCTCTCTGGCTGGAACTAATGAGAGAGATGTGAGATATTAATCTCGCGAGAGACGTGAAGTATAAGTCGAAATGAGCCAAGTGTTCAGAGAAACTCGGACGGTGCAGAAATCCAAATTCCCACATTCGCGCTTTCAAATCCGAAAATTCTTAATTTTGAGTCGTATCTCGGGGATAATATACCACGTATACAAGAGAGATCATCGATCGATTCATTGGACGATAAAAAAAATATACGCGGAGTCAGTTTACAGTTACCTTTTATGCCTTTTCACGGAGAAGATGGGCGCGCGAAACGTTCTAGCTCATCAAAATTCTTTCCTCTTAATCGCGACACTTAACAAGTCGAGACTTGATTCACAACTGGAGAATTCTCTTGTACATTTGTAAAAGCGTCGATAGAACAACGCTTGAGGGCAAATAAACGTCTATTTTTTTTAACTAGACAGAAATAAAGCTCTTTAGATATACAATCAACTGAAATTAATTAAAGGCAAATAAGAGCCAACGGCGATTTCAGTTGATTGTCTATTTTTAACATAGAACAAGTTAATTAAGCAAATAGAAAAGTCTCTCGTGTTACACCCTGGAACCATCAAGCGAAATGTCTCTCAAGAATTAGTCACGATTCTATAAACCGGTATACGTCATAAAAATCATTTACATTACGATTAAAAAAGTGATGCCGAGGGCATGATGCGCAACCGTGCGCAACATTCACGTCTGTTAAAGTCCGAGGATGATTAAGAATCGCGCGTTATCGTTAGAAAATTTTTTTCCCCCCGCCTGTCAATGCTTCACACCCGCTAGTCGGAAGATCGATGATGTTTGTCTCGCGCCGAGACGCTCGGGGCACGTTTGTTCACATCGATTCGTAGCGCCTGTAATCGCGGCCATGAGTTAGTTAGCTAATTGGTCGTAATAATTAAATTGCGATAGCAATCTTGTTTCGGGTAAGATAAAGCTTGTAATAATTTTTGCAGACAAATGCGTAAATTGGTTGCGCAAACAATAATAATTATTTATATTTATAAAATTAAATTAAATTAATTTTATAAATTTTATTTATAAAATTAGTCTGATTAGCCTCAGACTCATCCTGGCCATCGATTTGCAACTACAGTTATACGTTAACGAGTCGAACTAAATAAATTTGTTTAATTATATCATTTAAAGAGAAATGATTCCAATATGTCGACCCAGCAATAAGAAAAAAGAATATATAAAGATAAGTGGTTTCGCTCTATGATTTTTTGTGAGGCTCTTTTTTAAAATACGATTCAAACGATGCAACACTATTTCTATATTAGCTGTTGTACTAACAGGATCGTGTCTCGAGTCGTGTTTCAATCATACATCGTATATTGTACGCGGCATATTACGCCCGGACGATCCGACACGTTCAACGTTCGACGATCGCGCAATTCGCGGCTGTCCTGAAATTAAAGCCGCGACGTATCCTGCAGCCGCTCCCCCGATGAACGATTTACATGGCGCGAATGATCTACCGTACGCTTCGCTCGGGAGGGAGAGAAATAGATAGAGGAGAACCACAGCCGCGGATCCGTTAACTCGGCAGATGATTAAAGACGATGCTCAGCATTAAATTCTTCCACAGTCTGTCGCTGGTATACCCCAGCATGTTTTAAAGGACGAGTATACTGTGTTGATGGCTCTATCCTCGCGCGCGCGCGCGTCATATGGCGGACGAGAATGTCCCAGATAAATGAGTTATAATGCGATGTGCGCCTCTCGATGTCGGCGTATAACCCGTAAGTAGCGGCTTCGGATATAACCGAATGCCGATATTACGGCTAACTGTATAGTGGCGCACCGCTGCAAATCGATCTGCCCGAGCCAACGTATCTTCCGTCTTTCGCCAATGGCTGAAACAGCTGAAACGACAGGTGTATCATTTACAACGAAACCCTATTAGAGCCCCCTAATTGTATTTTCGCGGACTCGCTGTACGCGCGGCTCGTACAGCGAATGGGTCCTTGAGCAAGGACCTCTTTCATGACGTTCTCATTTATAACGGTAGTTGTTATAAGTGGACTTCTCCATAAATTGCAGTTTTTGAAAATATTGCGAAGTATGTTATATAAAATTATATATATACGTCTACACACACGCGCACGCACAAAGAAATGTAGACAAGGTATTCATCGTAATGATTTTTTAACTACTTGCGATAATTTACCAGAATTTAACACAATTATAAGTAAAATTAAACAGTTTTTATCCGACAATACAATAAGATGCAATATAATAAAAATTTTCAAAATATTTTCTTAAAAAAGAATATCGTGTCGATTAAAAAAGTAATTAAACTTAAATTTATATCAAAAATTGTTAATGTTTCCTAAAGATTTGAATTTGTGTGTGCGTACCATTATCAATATGTATCAATAATTGTTCACTAATATATATTTTTTTATATTCCTTTAGCAATTATATATATTTTGTAATTAATATATCATGTATAATTAATACATATACATTAACATAGTAATGAATGAATAAATCTATGTAAAGCAGATCTATTAAATCCAGCAAATCTAGTTTGCACTACTTTACTTTATTTCTTGTATTACTTTCATCAATCAAAACAGTCATCTAAAGTGAAGACATGTCATACAACTTTCTAGTAAATTTAAGGTCGGCGAGTGTATCTTATTGAAGGAAGCTCGAAAAAGTTTATGATTTAACGGAAGTTGACATCAGATGAGGATGATAGCGTGAAATTAAAATCATTCCACTTTCTCCTGATAGAATCTAGTTCGCCAGAGAAGGAATACTACTTTATTTATAATTTATTTCATTTCCCCGTGAGCACGCGCGGAACTGTTTCAAATCCTCGTCCAAATCTCAAGAATGCAATGCATGTATAGTCATAGAAACTCGAAATTTATATATGATTTATTAAATTGATAAAATATATATAAATATATAGAAACATTACAATTATAGATTTGCGCTTTTTATTTAATGATAGGTAATAGAATAGCATATAAAGCAAAACCGTAAAACAAACTTGCTCTTTTCATTCTTTCGAGTCCTGTTTATTAGGAAATCACCAACAGATTTTTTTCTTAATTATAGATGTAGTTAAAGCGATAAAATTCGCATATAATCCGATAGAGGAGATATCGTTACGCTGTATTTTTATGATGTATTTTTTACGCAATGGCGAGCACAGAAAGGAAACACGCACGAATGTAAGAAACGAAGATGGCGATGTACGAAATCTTAACGAAGGATTCTTACAATCAAAGCGAATCGGCCCTTTGATTAGTCTGCGAGAGGTCATCTTGGTCAGTAAATAAAAAAAAAAAGAAATGTAAAAATGTATGAAGCGAATAAAGGGAAAATCTTTCGGCCATTTCCTCTTCTTTTTTTTTTTCCTTCTCTCCCTTTCGCACACGAGCGGAGTATTAGTCGCCTCGAAGGCGAAGCCTCGACCGGGCACCGAACCCGCCGGTACACTCATAGTCCACAGGTGCTTCCGCTTAGCGTAATAACGAATGCATAACCGCTTCCTACTACACGCACGATGAAAAACGAGGAAGCTTTTTTTCCTCTCGCACGATATCAGACACCGCGCCGCCGCTGCTGTCTTCTTGCGCGGTGCACGTCGATACGTCTGTCATTGTTTGCCCGCGTGCTCCGTTCGCCCCTTGCATCTTCTTTCTTGCCGGTTACACCTCAGTGGGTTCTACGATGTGTTCTTGTATCTGGTTTCTTCATTGTCCTTGAAAGTGTCGAAGTGCACTTGTATCTTGTTCATTAGTCCGCCGTGCAATTGTGACCCGGTTGACTCTATCCGCATATCGTTCGTCGATGAGAGTTCTCGCATATATTATTCTAACATATACAATTAATGTATATGTAATGTGTGTATATATTAAATTAAATTAAAGATAGACATGAAATCAATCTCTAATTAGCCAAGTACAATATTACTAAGGCAAACCTAAATCTTAAAAAGAAAGAAAAATATTTTTGAAAATACTACACATACCTATTATGTTTAATTGATAAAATTTTATTTTATTTTCCTGTGCCTTTATTATAATTTCACGCAAATTCTAGGTCGTACAAAATGGATTGAAATCAAAGTAAAGGATAAAAAACTTGACGTGTCTCTGTAAAAATATGTAATAAAAAATCAATACTTTAGATTTGAAAAATTATGCAAGATTGTCGAAAATAGATTCGTAATGAGAGAATTATAATAAAATGTGAGACGGCACGAAAAGGTCGGTTTGTTAAGCGATAAGCAATAACATTACAAAAGGGACCAACACGTACACGCTATCATAGACGTTACTTTCATGAATTATATGCATACATTATCATACATTTGTACATGTAATATTGGGTTTATCAATCGCGATCGAAACACGTTGCCGTTATCGTGGATGTTTTATGCTTTATCAATATTCATGCGCCATGTGCTGCCGTGTGATCCGTATATACATATCGAGGCTTCTCCCAGCCAGTCTCCATACTTGTTCTTTTGGAATATAGTTGTCCGGTCTCATCGAACTTTTTACGAACGACATCAATCTGTTCTTCGCTACGCGCCGTCTATTCTATTTGCAGAAAATGCTGATTTCCACGAAAAACACTGCACAGCTTTCTTCAATAACGAGAAAAAATAATGAGAGAAGATAAAGACTGTTTGAAAGAAAGGAATCTATATAACATTTAAATATCAAAAGAGAGAATTTATATATGTTTCGGCGTGACAGTCACGTGTTAGTTTTCATTTCTCTCTTTTACTGTCACTCTCGTCGTCTTCGAGGGCTTTCGTTTTCTCCGCCATACGAACCGCGGTCGCCGCCGTGGCATTTTTACGGCGCGGGGCAACAAAAGCTGCCATCCTCTGTATTTCGTGCACGTACTGCGCCGCGGTATCGCGATACCTCGCGCATTATGCATAATACGCCGGTAACATAATGCATCCATTGTTAAGAGGGAAGAGAACCGCCCGTCTTCCTCTCCTCTCTTTCTCGTCTTTCTTTGTCGTTAAACGCGAGAGACGTCGACCGCGGCGATATATAGGAGGCATTTAATACTCATTTGCATGTCCCCGTGTATTCGATTCACCGCGTGTCACTCACACACACACGCACACACACATATGTGCATGCTGTTTATAGCAATTTCCGTCTAGACAAAGCCCATTTCGAGGAACATTTTTTTCGGCAAGTTATGCGTCGTAACGCCGGATGTCTTGACGTACTGAACATTTATCTACACTCTCTACAGCATTCAAACCACTCGCGCCTCCGAATATTTTTTCAACGGAGTTTAATGCTCGATTCTTCGTAAACCGACTCCGTCGTGCTATAGCGTAATAGTCAGCGACTATACTTTCGTTCAATGACAAAGGCTGGTATTCATAGTCGGATCTTATATTTAAGACCGTCTTGAGTACAATCTTAAGATGTCATAAGCCAATCGCAGAGCCGTATTAGCGTCTTAAGAAGTTACTTAAGACGGTCTTAAAATAAGATCCGACTATGAATACCAGCCTAAGAATCGTTTCACGGGATGAAGTAACACGAAGGCGTTCTTCCCAGAATTGTTTTTTCCGCGCGAAAATGTGCCAAGCGAAGATGCTAATTGAAGTGATGTGGATAAAGGTGATATGTTACGAAAGTTAAATAAAGATAATCCGTGCCGATATTACACATCCTTCTTTTCACTATCTCATTTCTACCGTTACTTTAAAACATATTATTTTATCTTCTTCAATATATAATAATATTCAAAGGTTCAAGTAATTCTCACGGTTAAAATAATATTATACAGAAAAAAGATACGAAATGAAGGATTTGCCGCCCACTTCTGCCTTCAATTGATAATCACAGCAACGGATCTTGCAGCTTCTTATTAGCCGAAAAGCATGCCGATCGGCCATTGGCGGTCCTCAATTTACGGTTTATGTTTATTATTTTCTTTCTCTCTCGTTCGCCGCTACGTGTTGGCGAATAACGGAATATTGCGCAACGTTTCTGAGACTATAAATGGCACGCGAGGCAGAATGGTCCTTCTTTGGTCCTGAACGCTTGACAATGCAACGGGACGCGCTCATGCTAAATTTGGTATCTAGCGTAAAACACGTAAAGTGCCTCGCGCGCGATCGAATTTTTTCATTCTCGATGGAACATTTTTGAACGTTTTCTATCGGCGTGAAATACACGTTATTCGGATAGAACCGAATTTTTTCTCCAGCGCGATATCTCGACAAAATAAAAAGAAGAATTGTGTTTGGAGAATGCATTTTATTCTCCTGAAAAACCAGACAATCCGTAATCTCATCGAATGACGGAGATTTTCATTGTGCGATTGTTTTCACAAAGTGTTGAACTTCGATGCGTATACAATTCACATGCACGAATTCTCGTAAAACGCACGAAGACGAGGCCCACCTCTCGAATGCCGTCTCTCTTTTATTACGCCATCGCGTGTCTTCCAAGCGATTAAGAAAATTAAACCGATCGGAGGAAGTTGGAAGAAACCTTAGCAATTACGATAGATTCGATGCGCATCGTTTCCACAAAATCGAAAAAAAAAAAAGAAAAGGGTCGCGAGTACTCGCGCGCGCGTATGGACTTGTCACCGCGTGACAGGTATAACGTGTACTTTCCCGTCCTCACACCTGTTTACCTTAAGGCGTTTGCGGGTAATTGTAAAGGGAAACCATCTCACGTTGTGCGCTCTCCTGGCTGAATCGCGAAGGACTCGCAAAAAGGACACTCGGATCGATCGGAGAAACGCTGGTAGGGCTCGATTTAAAAAACGTCGGATCGACGAAGGATCACGTGTCATCGAGCCTTTTACCGACGATTAGCTTCAAAATGCTAATTGTTCGATAATAAAATTTGTTCCGTTCGATTCAAACGAGCGAGATGAGTCTTACCTCTCACCTCTCTGTAGGGAGGTCTTATTTATACGTATATGTGGTGTAAATATAAAATTATAGTATCTTCGAATAAGTGATACTTGAATTCTTACCGAGTCGTGCGTGATGAGCAGTCTATCCCGCGGCTGCAGCTTGGACAGGTCTTCTCTCTTGTAATGTCTTTGTTAATATATTCAGGAATCGATGATGATCGATTCCTTCGTCCAATCACGAAGTCGCCCTCTTCGCTCTCTCTCTCGTGGTGACAATCTCGGGGGGGAAAAACTCGCTGAGCTGCACGCGCATAAACCGGATCGGTTTTCTTGCCGAGCGAGAAGCTCCGTAATTATGTAATTACTAGCTTTTTTTTCCCCCCTTATATTTTAATATCTTCAACGCTTACGCGACAATTTTTGTCCGTAGGATAAGAATGTTACTACAACCAGTATTTATTGGCGTAACTACCGGTATGTTTAAGTTTAGACGAGAAGTCTTCTCAAGTCGTAAACATGTAATATCTGAAATGGCGTATCGCTCAGTGGCAGAATCACGATTCAAATTTGCAGAACGACCGAGTCGCTCCGTATATTCCGTTTGTATATATTTTCCAACATCGAACAGGTTTTCTTACAGTTTAGAAATTCTCGCCTCGTCGTCGCTATACGAGTCGCATGACGCTTATTATAGATCTATTTTTCACAGCTACATGTTATATCTACTTTCTGTACTTAAAATAAAATAGGTGGGTAAATTAGACGTTGAAGAGAAAAAGAGGAAAATTAAAAATCCAAAAAGTTTAGCTGCGGAGAACGAACCTTTGGATATGCGATAACAAGGCGAGAATTTTCTAAATTGGCAAACATTGGGTCTCCGAGCTCGATTTACGTTTCGAGATGACTATTCGTTTTCTTTGTTCAATTCTAGAAATTCCGGTTTCTTAAATTTTGATTTTCTAAAGATCCGTTTCACTTTGACGTGCATATATTGTTGGTTTTATTTCCAGTTTAATTATTAAAGAGAAAATCCGAAAAGAATTGAATATTAATGTGCAAAGTTACGAGTACTTATCAATATAATCGTCATAGATGTATGCAGCATTTGAATTCTGACGTTCCTCCTCTTTTGACTTTGAATTAAAAATATTAAAATGTAATTAGTAAAAAGAAATTGTACCTATGCATGTGTTTTTATATGTTATATAATATATACACATTCTTTATAGATATACACACACAATATTCCGATTTTTAATATTTTTCTTTAATTCCCATTCTTATTCGAAAAAGTAGACATGTGCCTGGAATGAAAATGTTGCATTTATGACAGGTAAAATCACGGATTACTCCTATTTTTTTGTTTTTTACTCGCTTTTCCACTTTACGTATAGTTAGACGATCATAAGGTCACGTATGGTAAAGTAATAAAAAAAGCAGCATAAACGTTAAAAATGCGGAAATGTTAAGAATAAGGACGTTAAGAATAGATTTCATTGTAATCGTTACAATTGCATGAGATGTCGGAGATTTTGACCGCACATCTGATTTTCCTCTTCAGCTTCGTGCAGGAGTTCGCCTCCCCGCCTGCGGACGGTATCACCTTGCTGCTGGAGACCTTACGCGGCGTTCAACTGGCCCAAAGCTCACCGCCGATCTCGGGGCAGACCGGGCCTAGGATCGGCACCAGAAGGGCCGCCCTGGATGAATTGGGCTGCGTGGAATGTTTAGCAGCGTGCGGCGAACGATGCGCCGATGCGCCGCGACTGTTAGTGCAGGCGCAACCCGGCCTCCTGGCTCTCGCGGTCTGTCTCACCAGCAGTCTGAACCGGTCCAGAGTACTGGCTCTTCAGGTAACAATCGCCACTTCCGCTCGCGAAGCGTCGCGATACCGTTAGATAAAAAGAATCGGTTATAGAGCCACCGCGTGTCGCGCGAACGCTGTCAACGCGAGACTCCGTTCCCTTCCACGATATCGTAGATCGTTTCCCGAGCCGTTCAGTTTACATCGCCAGATTCAATATATTTTTTCCAGGCATATATACATATATAAATGATGAATTTTTAATTACACATCAAAAACAATGACTTTGCTTTGCAAGTGAATAATTAACGCAGGTGGTTTTTAAGCCAGTCGACCCAGCTGGTCACATTTATTGAATTAAAATTACAATAAATCACAATAGGATTCAATAAATTGAATTAAAATCACTCATTGTGATTTTAATTCAATAAATGTGACCAGTTGGGTCGATTAAAAACTACTTGCGCGTTTTAATTATATATTTTACTTAAAATAAATTATAGATATATATTTGATATTTTACTTTTAATTTTCATGAAGACGGAACACTGCTCGTCTGACATAGCGGAGTAATGTTGAAAGGCAGCATAAAGATGTTTACTTCGGTCACTGTGTCATCGTTTAACGTCACTCTGCCACTCGGGGTGTTCACACCTCAATGCGAATTGCGGCTAAAGATATCAATGATAACAGTAACTCGATATACTTATCGCAAAAGCGATGAAGCATTTACGCGTTGCACATCAAGGAAATAAAGAAGATACCGTGGAACGACGTGGCCAGTGGGTCACCTTGTCTTGTATGATAAGTTAATGCTCTCGGTCGTTCGGGCATTTTTTTTTTTCAAGTCGTCAGGACGGGGTCGTAAACGCGTGTTTTGAACGCGGAGCGATACGCTCGACGGGCGGCGACGCCGTTATTTCGAAGGTGCTCACCGACAAAACCAGTTTTTATCGCTCATCCACCGAATGTTCGATCGAGAGCGTTGACTTCGTTTACAAACTTAAACGCGCATGTCACGCTGGACCCTCTTTTTTTCATTATCTTCCTGGCTGCCGGGGTCGGGACGTGCACCTTGTGCAAGCGGATATCGCGCGATACGATCAGAGATTCGTTCCAGGTGAGACGGACAATTACTTCCACGGCACGTGATCACGAATTCTGGTAAAACTGCCCGGTAACAAATTTTTCATACAAATATATGTATAAATAATATAGAATTATATATAACTGTATATATTCATATATATTTTCTTTCTCTTGTATAATCTCTGTTCGGGAAAATAATAAGAAGAATTAAAAAATAATTCAGAGGATAACTTTCGCATTGTTTTTTAATAAAAAGTGAAGTTTGAGGAAATGAGAAAAATTGCTCGTATATAATCATGTATAAATGTAATAATTGTATATAAAATATGATTATGTATAGAATATTGTATAATCCAATCGCAATTTTAGTTTATGTAAAAGAAACAATGTGAAAGTTATTTTTCTAATTATTTTTCAATTATTCTTTTTATTATTCTCTATACATATATGTATATACGGACAGAAATTATGTAAGACAGAAAAATATATGAACATATTTTATATATAATTATTGTATAGAATTTATATCTTTTTTATATGAAAAATTTTGTACTTGGTGCTTATTATATAATAAATAATACGAATGTCCGTTTATAGCGACGAAGTAAGAAACAGTCAAGTTCCAAATTGGTTTTGCAAATATCTTCCGCGTGAATTCTTCGACAAATTTGTTCTTTCTCTTCGGCAAATACGCATCGCGAGTTCTCAATATCTTCTGCATTTTATTTTGTTCAACGGAATTGCGTTTAATTGCTTTTGCAGCTCCTTACGAAAGTGTGCCAAGCACCAGGTGGACACGCGGCTGTTTCGGAAGCGGTGTCAACTCTGAGACTCAAATACGGGGAAGGAGGGAGATTCCGATTTTTAGCGGGCGCTCTCTTAGCTCCGAGGGCGGCCATCGCGTTGAGGGTCGCGGGAGTTTCGTTTCTGAACGCTTTTCTAAAATCTGCACCCCGCACGCAAACCAAGCTATATATCCAGGTCAGATACAGGATAAAAATAATTGTGTCCGCTACTCGATATATTTATTTCGATACTTTTGTCGAACCCCTTCACGTTCAGTGAAGAGTAACAATCGGGAAACCAAATAGCTATCATTTTGTAACGATTAAGCTGCAAACTTTTGAATCTATGTATAATTCTTATTGACACATGTTTTTTTTATATTTTCTTATTTTATTTTATAAATTAACTCTATATTTTACAACTTTGAAAACGTCTCGATACAAACTTTCGTTAGAATTTGCAGATATTTCGATTCTCGGCACCATATTGGGTTCATCATTTTGAACTTTTTATATTTCGACATCATTTTCGCGTTCAGCGATCACCCCTAATTCGCAATTTAAGACTTGAAAATCTTATTCTTTGCATTTTGAGAATTATTCTTTTGATCCTATTTTTATATTCACACACAGCGATTTCACAAAAATCCTTAAAAATAATTAAACAAGATATGTATAATGATATAATTGTGATATTATTTTAGTGTGCATGCATACACATATATAATATAGGTAATATGTTTAACAATATTTATGTCTTATGTCTTAATATAATTATGATCGCCAATATAAAAAATAAAAAGGATATGTTTCTTTATAAGATTCGCCTCCATTATTTCCGTATATCGCGACACAAATATTTCGCTTTCTTTTAGGCTGAGGCCTGCGAAGCTGGCTTAGAGCCGCAGGTACTTCAGGAATGGCTGAGGGAATTTGACGGACGCGAGGAGGACGCTTTAACTGATTTACTGCACAAGGAAGTTCAGAAATGGACGCACAACTGCGTCGACGTGGACGCTCTGCAGCGCAGGGTGACGCGCGCGGAGGAAACCTGCAGGATACTCAGCAAGAAGGTGTCGCTTCTGCAGATGCAGCTCGAGAAACGGAATGACCTCAACGTCGAGGAGCGAGATAAATCCACGCCGACGATCCTTATCACCGCAAAAAGCCCGAAAGTGTCCTCGAACGCGGAGGACGAGGGTATCAGCTCCTCGGAGAGATCCAGCAGCCCTGAAGACACGAAGGCACATCAGGCGAGAACCAATCGGCAGAAGGTCACCTCACCTGCGCAAAGCAACGATCAGGAGACAACGATAGACGACGTGATCGAGGAGCTGAGGATCATAGTGAAGGACGCCGAGGAGGAATTCAGCGACAAAACTCAGGAACTGAACCGTCGTCCTAATAACGATCAAGAAAACGTCCGCAATGAACAGAAATCGGACAAAAATGAATTATACCGATCGAATTCCAAAGTCTCGTTGAATCACTCTGAGAGTTACATGTACGAAAAGATATCCAAGGTGGATATGAAGATGCTAAAATCGAACGCGGGCTCGAACGCGTTTCAAAATCAGCTGAAGGGCGAGCAGGTGACCTACTTCGGTAACGAACAAGACTACAGCACGGACTCGGACGGGACGAAGAGATCGAGTCCCGGTGGGCCGCGCAAGACGTCGAAGTCGTCGATGGAGGGCAGCGTGAAGATCGTCGTGAAGGGGCCCGATGTGGAGGAGGCAATAGTGCCGGCTATCCTACATCCGCAACCGCCACGAAGAGCACCGCCGTGCCTGTCGGCCATCCTGGCTGCCAGACATTGCGACTTCGCCGATCACGCGGAGATGTACAACTCCCATGACGAGGAGGTCGAGGAGGAGACCCTGGGTGACGGCAGCGATTCCCTGCTGAGCGCCTCCAAGCTCAAGTACAACAGCAAACATCAGATCTACGACGGACAGATAAGGAGCGTCAACGGTGAGGATCACTTGCAGAAGCAGACCAAGAGTGACGCTATACTGATAGGTCCGAATCGTATCGACGTTAAGCTCGGAAAGAGCCTCGACGATCTGCGACACTTCGGGGATAACGACGCAAAAAACCGAAAAACTATAAGAAGCTACGAGATTTCGAAGTCGAAGATCACGGACGTTAGACCGATCAGCAGACAGATCGACGTTTACAGGCAGCTCGATTCGATTCCTAAGGGATTCGAGACGTCTTCCGGACGATCGGCCGATCAACGGACGATTCATCGGCACAGCTCCAAGTACAGAAGCGAGATAGAAAAGAGGAAATATCTACGACGCTCGGCTAGTCATGATTATCTCGAGTCGAACATGTCCAGCCCGCAGTCGAGACGGTCGGGGGGCCGAGTGGAGTGCCGTATCAGAAAGTTCGAAAGCTTAAACTCTTTCGACGATCATCGAAGCTTGCAGAATTATGAGAGATCGAACGAGTCGGAGAACCTCGGTAAACAGGAGTCGCTCCTGATCGACTCCTCCAGATTTAAGATGCGTAGATCGGAATCCTTCCATCACATCTCCCATCATGGGCCGAAGAGGGATCAGTGCTCGTCGAAGGGAGAGAGCGACAGCGGTCTCTTCTACATCACGGACTTCAATCTGAAGCCTGTCGTCACGAGACGACCGAGATCGATAGACGCGCCGAAGTCTCCCAGTCTGATAACGAAATCTCTGGACAGGATTGACGAGGGTCTGGATTCGATGGTCGACATTGTTATTACGCAAGAGCAGAATCAGTGGAACGGGGATAAGCGTAAGTCGAAGGCGGCCAAATCCCGCGACGAGAAGCAGAGATCGAGAGCGGCCAGACTTGACGATTTCTGTGGCAACTCTTCGGAATTGGATCAGCAGGGAAGGCGGGATAATCTCGTTTCCAGAAACAGACATGTGAAGAACGACGAACTGTATCACGTTAACAATAAGCAATTAAAAAGCGACGAATTTTACGAGGAGCAGAGAAATCGCGAGTGGAATTATCATAACGAGTTAAATTACGCGAAGAGCAAGGGTGAAACTAGCTCGGAAGACTCACCGGTGATATTATCGAAGAATGGCATAAGACACAATTCCTTTTGTCAGGATAAAGTCGGTAACAAGTTTTCCGGCAGACCAAACGAATCGGGAATTTTTGCTGGACGAACGTATGACACATTTGGTCTCGGGAAGAGTCGTTTCAACGCGGGCAAATACTCGGGAAATCAGCAAATTAAAGAAAATCCAATTAGTCGAAGAAACACGACGTCTTCGTTGATTGGGAAACGTGGGAAAGTAACAGACATTGTCTCCGGTCTTTATTGAACGCAGGTAAAGCATAAGTTTTATATGGAGCTCTAAAGAATCAATGATTTATACAATCTTCATTTTCGTGCATATATAGAAAAGATATGGATTAAGAATTCTTGTATAATTTACTTAAGGATAATGAAATTAATTAATACTACATTTTACGGGTAAAATAATAAAAAGAGCTCCATCTTTAGAATCATTTTATAAAAATATTCAGGATATGTGCATCATGTTGAAAATTAATGCAAAAAAAACCGATTATCTTATTCTTGCTTTAAATTAGATTCCACGTTAAATTTATGCGAAAAAGTATAATTTTATTATGCCGTTCGACAGCAAAGCAAGAAAATATGTTTGAGGATTTGTGATTTCCATAATGTATGAGAAAGCACAAATAGAGAGACATAATACGACCGGTACATTTTATCGATCAATACGCGAGCACATTATTTCTTATTAAATAGAAATCGATTAGATAACGAGAATGATTTTGAGTGCAATATGTTTGAGTATTATTACAAACGTTACACTTGTAACAATTACACTTACATCGAATATACACAACGAATACACGTTCTTTTATAACAACAAATAATTCTTCTGGTGATGGACTCTTGTGTGCCTTCACTACATTGTGTGATACGGTTCTTTGATAACAACGATTATATATGCAATAGTAGTGCAAGTGCCAACTAAGACTGTACTTCGTAGATTTCTATGCATTATACATGTACATATAAATATGAAGATGAGATTGAAGTAATTCTTATTAATACATTAGGATAATAATGTTTAGGTCAAGCAGCAGGATTATTTATGATTTTTAAATTGCAAAAATAAGAACAATACCTTCATGTTAAGAAATAACTTTATTTCTACGTCGCTTTTAATTTATTGTTTTGTGTGCTTAATATCATTTAAATAAAGATTGTAACATTCTGTTTAATAAAACTTCTTGTTTTTTTTTATTAATATAAAAATCAAATAAGATTCAATTTCAACTGGCAGTCGCATGTAAAAGTGTACTTGTGACTTCACTAAGTTCATGACAGGAACCACGCGCATTTCTGTGAATCATCTCCGAATTATTTAGCGTTAAAGATGCATGTAATTTGTCATGTGTTTGCTCAAGAAGTTGGTGCGAAGATTTGTCTGAAAATAAGACAATGCATAAATTTTTCTGGGATATAAAAATAAAACATATTCTTAAAATTTTGATATGAAAATCCCAAAATGATAGACTTTTTTTATCCAGTTTAATCCACTATACCTGGCCATGGAAGATATTACGCTTATTACCAGGCATCTTGTATTTATAAATCAAAATAATCGATGAAGTGTCATCTTTTGTAAGTAATTATCGCACTTCATATTATTATCGCTTTATCTTACGATTATAATAAATAATTCGATTACCTTGAATTGTCGATAACAGATAAGAGAGCTCTTCCTGAGTCGAAACGTACTGGAATTCATCGCCGCAGGCACCTTTTAAAACAGTAACCACATCCGATCTTGGATTGTAGAAATACAATCCCTGTTTGCGACTACTAAATTCATTAATCAATGTTTTCATACCCTGAAGTGAGAAAGAAGCAATACTTGAATTCAGCCTGATTTACAGTTTAATCATATTATTTTAACACATTCGCTACTAGTGCCATATATGTGTGACACGCTCGATTCTCACATAATGTCAATATCACATATACATATCTATATATAACAGCAATATTTGTGCAATCTATGAAAATAAAGTCTATCTCGTTGGTATCAGATAATATGGAAAATATCATATTATAGTACATAAGTAATACACGTGGTTCGAGATTTTGATTATGTGCACCGAGTAATTATGTCAAACAGACGGCAGGGATATAACGTAGTCTAAGAGTACAAAATCTAACGTTGTAGCGAATGTGTTGAATATATTCAATTCTCTAAAAAAAGATATTACCTTAGCAGCCGTAAAGTCCGCCCCTAAAATAAATCTACAATCAACAACAACCGGTATTTGACTAGATCCTTGCTTTATACCAGCATTACCAACCGACTGCTTTATAAAATCGACAGCTGGGAAATATAAGCTGTTTCCTGGTGTAACCAGCAAGTACTCTGCACCACAATCGGTCTATAACAAACGTGGCGTTATTTAGGCGCGTAACAGTAAAATTTCGTATATTTCGGAAAAGAATGAATCCAATGTACACGTCAGGTTCAACGTCCCTTTGTTCACAGCTCTACAATTAACAACTTAGAGTAGTAAAGAAGAAAAAGAAAGGAGATTCCTTCGTTTGAATTTTATTTTTTGCTACTACCTACTGTGTACTTGTCGACGTGGACTGTAGGTCTTGCGGAAGGATACAGCAGGAACATCAGATTTATGCCGACCCCCGATAAAATACCGTATTCCACACCAATCACGAGGCAAAACAAAAAGGTAACAAACATCGGTACGAGATCCTTTTTACTCGATTTCCACATCAGTTTCACAACCTCGTACTCGATCATGTATATTACCGCGCAAATGATTACGGCCGATAATGAAGCTGAAAAAAAAAGAGGGTAACAATTACGCCAAATTGGTATTGCATGTGCTGCGCGCGTTAAAGTGTTTTGCTACCTTTCGGGATGTAATAGAAATATGGTGTGAGCAGACTGAGGGCCAGTAAGATCAGAATTCCGGTGTATAATCCACCCATTGGAGTCTTCACGCCGCTGGCGTGATTCACTGCTGATCTACTGAACGATCCTGTAACTGGCATAGAGCTCGCGCAAGACCCAAGAATGTTACAGATTCCGAGCGTCAGGAGTTCTTGGGAAGCGTCGACTTTTCCCTCGTTCATGAAGGCCTTGGCTATGGCCACGTTGCCGAGCACAGCTATTATCGGCACCAATACTATGGAAGTACCCAATTCGGAACACATTTGCGTGAAGGTGAGAGTCTGATTATTTATTTGCGTGGAAAAAGGTGGCAGGCCGAACGGTGGAAGACCAGATCTCACTGGACCCGTTAGAATAAACGGAGATCCAGACTCGGACGAGTCATATTTGTAAGCGATAGCGGAGCAAATGACCACGACAATGGCATTCCGCGCCGTGGAGAGCAGCCATATCGCCTTCGCGATTATATGCTGATAATTCGTCGACTTCTTGCCGATGGTATGCAATTTGACATCCTTCATTTTCTGTGAAGTTATACGAGATATTTATAAAGAGGACATATATATCGGATATAATACAAATGTCAAGCGAATATAAAAGTTCTTTCATTACCCTAAACAACAATAGAATTGCGATACAAGAGATGCTCATCCCAGCATCCCATGGACTCGTGTCACCGATATTTTGAAAGACTTTAATTAAAGTGTCCACAAATCCTTGAGATGAAATTTTTAAACCTAACAATCCTTTCAATTGCGAAGCAACGATTATGACGGACGTTGCTGAGGTAAAGCCCACAGTGACCGGTATCGAGATAAAGTCTATAAGTACACCTAGAAAATTGCATCTTTATATATTACGCAAATAAATAAGTAAATAATACTCATTAAGTCATTAAAGGTACCGCTCAAATATGTAACAAGGATATGTGCAAAACTAGCTTTAAATAGCATTGGATTTACTTGGAAATCTTAAAAACTTCCAGTAACTCTTGCGCATAGCCTGCGTACCTCGCGTAAAAGTCTTACCTTGCGCATTTCTGAATGGAAATACTTTTTTTTTTTCACTTGAAATTTTACTTTCTATCGCATATCCGATGTTCACTTAAAATAAAGCATTTTCTTATTCGTTTGAGTCAGCATACCTAAACGTAAGCATGCCATTAGTAATTGCAGGCAACCAGATAAGAATGCGAGAAGTATGGCGAAATCAGCGTTTCTTCCTTGCACATAGTCGTGAGTCATTAGTGCCATGAGCGCGGTAGGGCCGATTGTAATATCTTTACAGGAGCCAAATATTACGTAAACTATTGCGCCCATGAATGCCGAGTAAAGACCATACTGAAAGCAAAACACGATATTAATAACACATTCTCAATCTGTATTGGAGACGAACATCGATAAGAAAGATATTGATATTTGCCATTAACATTGAAACTTACTATCCATATTCGAGAATCATTGACAAAATTAAATTGTTGTTACAGACATTTAATATTAAAGCACTAAGAATGATATGATAGAATAATAAATTCATAACAGCAAACAAATAACACTTTGCGATATCATAGCTAATACACTAAATATAAAATAAGAAAGTAAAGATAATTATAATTTTTAATGCATCAATTATTTAAATTATAATTCTATATACCTGTATTTTGAAAAAGACAGAAAAAGAGCCAAAATTAATAATATTATAAGGGCTTGATCGAAAATTAATCGAAAAAAATGTCTTATGTCTGATATCTCTTTATAAATATCACCTGAAGTATAGATAATCATATAAAAGGCCAATGATCTGTAGTTTTATTTTTTTCATATGTAAATTTATACAATTGCCATCAACAGAAAAAATACAGCTTGTACAAGCCTGTTATTCATCATTAATAATTCCATCTAATTCTGTGGAGTAAGGATAGTCCATATTTCATTAGTAAGATTGTATTACATACCTGAGGTTCCAAACCAGCTAATGTCGCATATGCGAGTCCTTGTGGCATAACAGTAAGACCGACTGTTATGCCGGCTATGACATCGCTAAAGAATTTTTCCGAGTTATATTTCGGTAACCATGCTAGGATCGGCACGCGTCTCGATGCTAATTTGCGCAGCCGATCGGTACAGGTTTTTTTCTTCCAGCGATCAGCTTCAGTAGCCATCCTGGATCAAGTCAGCTTCATGCAAAAAAGCAACGAACAAATATATATAAATCCTTCCGTGACACACACATACATTCTACATTATAAGCCAATATAAACCAATATTTCCTGTTTCTCTGAGTTTTTTTATACTTGTATGTAACATTGGGACATGTATTTACGCAAAGATTAAAGTATCATAGTCATTAGTTTTTAAATCAATCATTTTAAAACGCATTTATCGTACCTACTTTACGTACGGCTAAAGAGATGTTTACAAATTAAAAAATTAAAATAGACATCTTAAATAAATTTTCAAACATTTTCAAAAAAATATTCTATAGAGTATGTACTATAGTAAAATGTTTCATAATATAATGTCATAATATAGTGATAAGGTTTACATTATTGCACTCTTATCACATAAAGCATAAGGCATAAAAATGCAAGACTTTCATGTACAATGAATAGGTACTAAAATACGTTATAACAAAAAGATAACCGACGAGACACGAAATCACAAAATTCAGGAAAAGAACATTGTAAAGCTCCGCAGTTTATATTTTATTATATTAAATTGGTTTATTTAGAAAGTTAAAAAAAAGTAATAAATTAAAATAAATTAAAATACGTAATATTAAAATGTAAAGTATTAAAAATACGTTCCTAAAGATTTAAATAGAAATTTAACGAATGGACAAAGTTACAGACCGTTAAAGAGGTCAATGAACAGATAAAAAACAATTAAAACGCAAGAAAACGAAACGCAAATGAATATGCAAGAAAGACTCAAATAAGCATCTGGCCACCTTTTCTTCCTACTACAGGTATCTCAAACTCGATATTTCTTTTCCGTTAACTTACCATTCTGTTTACAATACAATGTTAACACTGTGTAAATTGCAAAACATTTATTTTTGGTATCAAAAACTATTACAATCGCAGTTTATTTCGCTATTTGCATTTTTACGATGGATTTGGATCAATTTTAAAAATTATGAGAGTGACGAGCGTTGGACTACACACTAAAGTTCTTGCGGATCGAAGAGATAACGAGAAAGGATAATGAGTGCAAGGTACTGAAACTAGATGTTCGACACACGAAAAAGACGGAAATAATTCGTAAAATAGAATTGGCTCAAAAGAAACGGAAGAATTAATTATGACTCTGATCACTCTGATAAAACAGTAATTAAGCAATCATATATAGAAAAATCTCAATCTGTGAATTTTACGTGCAGTCTGTTTCAATTGTGTATGTGACAAAAGTAACTCAATCACCGATAAAGCAATTGCCTTCAAGTTTTATATGCTTATTTGAAGTATTTTTCGACAGAGTAGACTTGAAAAAATTTGTTATACGTTTATTAAAAATGACTTTTATTAAAGGCCTTTGCTAACTTGAAACAACCGCAGTTTTAAAAATATGCAGTTTTTCTAAACGATTCTTATCTTTTTCCGTAGGCAAACTATTTAAAATTGAGATACCGTTTGACTGTTCTGTTTCAGACGATTGCGAGCGTCACTATCACTTCCATCAGCAAGACAGATCTTTTTTACAACGTTACATTATCGTATAATAAAAAGAATTGATTTTATGACTTGCAGAAATTTTGACATGTCCTAAAATATACGCGTAAAAACTTGAAATTGGTAATAATTATAGCTATGTAATATCTAAACAATTATCTCTATTTTTAAGCGCGCAAGATAAATTACACGTGCCTGACACGCAAGTAGTCATATACGACATTGAATTTTATGTTTTCTCATTTCCTAAAATCGTTACATTTTCTAAGTTTTAAACGTAACAAACTAAAAAATATTATTATCTGATGTTTAAAATGTTTAAATTGTAAATTCTTGGAAAAGAACTTAATAAAATGTAAAAATTACATGTTATTTAAAAATCTGGCCATAAGTCAAGTATAATAAATACGTTGTAAGTAATTGACTATCGAGTTATCTTAAACCATTTATGTTTATTTCTACCAAGTAGATCAACTTTAATCTCGGTTTAAATTACTTATCTTTTTCTAATTCTTAGAACTATAAAATTTCTAACATTGGTTAGAAGTTAAAACGCTTTAGAGAAGTCGTGATTACGAAATCCGTTTAAACTAAGAAAATTCGCCGTCCTGAAAATTATCGTGGTTAAAACTTCATGTAAATAGGTACGCGTCTCAAGATCATATGAAATTATCAAAAAAAACTCGGAATAAAATAAAAAAATATTTGCTTATATGTCTTGACGTGAATCGCTTATACAATGCGTGGGTTGAAGTGTACACTCAATTGTTTTTGTAATAATAATTGTAAAAATGTCTTGAATTTTAAAGTTATCTTGTTTAAAAGGATCTGTATAACATTTAATTTTTTTAATAGAATAATATATCTATTTTATTACAATTTTGTAAAACATTTGATGACAAATTCAATAATGTGCAGTAAAACGTAATTTTTGATAGTCGTATATCTTACAAAACTGTAATAAAATAGATACATTATTCCATTAAAAAGAATAAAACTTATTAAAACATTTTTAAAAATAATTTAAAACTTTCATTCAAGTCATTCTATAGATCTTCTTATAAACAAAATAACTTTTATATATTCAAAAAATTTTATTTTAATTCTATTATTTAAAACAATAATTGAGCGTATATACCTATAAACCAAGCACACTGTGTAAGTATCTATTTAAATTTCATTAAGTATCTAACGACTGGTTTTAATTACTGTCTTTAAATAGATAAAAATTTGTAAACATATACATAGCGATTAATTCCTTCTGATTTCTCTGAATGAGTTATTTGGACGTTAATGACGTTATTCTGGATGTATTATTATTCGCGCATTATGTGCTTATTTATCGATAATATGATTTATTGTTGAAACATAGCTCGCGCATACGTGAGATTACGTTGCGTCGCGCATGCTAGATATGATAAAATTTACCATAGACGAAAAACGTGGAACCGGAACCGCAACAATAAATCAATCGATGATGGAGAGCGGTGTGCTTACGAAGGTGGATACTTTCACTGGGAGAGAAACGGGTTTTTGCCGAACGCACGTATTTGCCTTTTCTTTTTTTTTTCTCCGCGAAGTCACTCTAATTCATAGAAATTGCACGTGCTGTTTTATGTACTAACAAAAGTTTACTATCCCGTTGATATGCACCGCAAAGCTCTCTCGCGCTTACAAATTCCAGCGGACTGTAGACTGAAAGTGCGCGTGTTCCGTCGTACTCCTTATATACCCGGATAACGAGCCGAACTTACATCGGTTGGGGAAAAGTTGCTGTTAACCTTCGCACTTTTTATACAGAAATCATGAAAAATACGTTCATCGATACGCTTATGCGTGTCAGAATATTTGTTAAAATCCATTGAAAGATTTTAGCGTCGTTGATACTTTTATTAATATCACAGACTTGCAGGAAAAATGATATGCTATTTATTAAAATTAGATACTATTCTTCCATTCTTTTTCTTTTCTTTCAAAGATTAAATATATGAACACATTCGCGATCGTACTGTATTACTACATTTAGTACATTTGATGTCGTTTCTTTATGTGAGCGGATGTACATTGAAAGCCAGACTCAACAAACTTTTATGAAAATTATTTGTAAACAATATAAGATGCAATAAAATAATAGCATAACTGAAAACTATACATGAAATTTAATTTCAAATTTAATAAAAATAATTTCTATTTTGAGACAAAGTGAAATAAGGAAGTATATAAAGAAGACATTTATTAACGTCAAATTACAAAGAAAATTTGTAAGAAATAGTTGACTTAAATAATATTTTGATATACACATAGTGTTATAATCAAAAATATATGAAGCCAGAAAATTCTTATGTCAAACAATTAGTAAAAGAAAAAGTAATGAGATAAAAAGTAATATATTTTTTACATAGAATATTAATATACTAGAATTTTTTATTTTAACTTGTTTTATTAAAAGGCTTTGAAACTCGCGAAAAGACATATTACGTTTATCGATTGCGAATGTGTGTGTTAATATAGTATTATTATAATACCTATATTAAATTTATATTAATATATTTATCATATATGTTACTATAGTAACATGTAACATACAATACACGACAGGTCATATTCGATTCGTTGGCTAAAGAGGACTCGAATAGAGAGATCGAAATTAGTTGCAGTGCGTATAATATAATAAAGAATTAGAGGTAGATAAGTAATATGTATAATTGTGATCTGCGTTTGCAGATTCGTTCTGCCTTTGATTTGACTCGTTACAGTTTCCTAAAAGAAATAAATAAATAAACCAATTGTTACTTATTTACTTTATTTTTTTCATTTCAATATTTATCGCGATACAAAATTGTAAAATAAGAATCATAGATAAAAATTATAAATTAGCGGCCTAGGTGGCTTTCATTTCATAAAAGTTTACGGGAGTTTCCAAGGCTGACCGGGTTAATCATTGACTATCGGGCCGCATGCGATACTTTCCAGATAACAAAAAAACTTATGCAGATCGCGCCGCTTACGCTTAATGCACACGAGTGCGATAGCCTTCGATGTTTCTACATCGACTGATTATGCAATTAATGCGCATAAATCTCACACGCATCTTTGCACGCACACATACACACATACACACATACGTATTTTACCTGAATTGAATCTCGCTCCCCCGATTAAAGACCAAGGCGCATCTCGTCAATCGCGTGGCATCCGAGCGTCGTGTGTATGGAGACGTCTCGTGCAATTCCTCGTGGCACGCCGTTTCTCCGTATGAGACCCATTGAATTGCGCGTTCATCAGATTGTCCGAATGGGAAAAGGGGCGCCGAGATCTATTCGAAAGCGAATACAACCTTGACCTGCCTGTACACCGAATCCTCTAGAATATAATGTTATACGTTATAATGTATACGAATATGTTTCCCTTCCCACTCGTCGTTTTCTAATAAAGAGGAAGCGGCATCCATCTGATGATACACGTAATCTAATCGTATAGTGTTGGGCGTTATAATGTTATATGCATCCTCTCGCGCATCCAGAGCCCCGTTCGAGTCGCGTGCCGGCTATATTTATCGTACGATACTTCAACGGTCACAAGCAACTCAATTTAAAGTGTTATACATTGCAATGTATAGGCAATTGTCGGGCATTTAGTCCATTAGCTCAAAGGACACGTGATTCGATCTCGCATACCAAGAATATCGTCTCGAGATCAACCCTTGATCCCTAACACCAGTGAAAGGAGACTTGTCCACTCTACTCACTGTCTCAAATAATATTTTTACTTCTTCGTGCAATAATTCCTGCTTGCTCCTTTGTGGAATTTAAAGTTCTGAGAAAAATGTCTGTTAGAAAAGACATGTCTGAGAAAGGTGTCTATTATAACGCCTTTAGGTATAGGTATCTGAAAAATGTACCGATTGAACAAACCGTTTCTCTTCCGCAAAAAAACTCTAAAATAGTCAACATGACAGGTAGCTTATAGTATAAGAGCTACATTTGCATATATCTGTGAAAAGTACCTACATCAATTTGCAATAAGATATAAAAAAAATCAATTGTAAGAGATAAACAACTAGCACGTAGATAAATGCACTGGTTATTTATTATTTCACATTCTGTTGGAAAAAGCATAAATATTCTTTATTTTAAGTGTGTGTTATTTTTCCGGTAATTATTATACGAAAGTATAGTTTGTTTCGGGATAAAATATTCGACAGTTTGGCATTGCGAGATTTAACAACTAGAACACCATTGATACTATATAATTTTAATGTATTATCATGACTGGGGTGATAGTTTTCACAATAAATTCTTCTCAACGATTTAAAGGATTAAAAGATGCTTATCAGCATCAAAAAATTAAATTGATTATCGATTGAAGTATGTTAAATTTACTGTTCCAACGAAAAATTGTGTTTCAAGATCGACAAATCAGTCAGAGTTTTACTAAGATATTATTAATAGATATGTATTATTTCAATATTTACGAATCTTAATTGAAAACATAGCAAATGCTCCTTTATTTCCAAACTCTTGTACAAATTTTGTTAAAGATATCGACGTCTCGACGACATCCATATCATATATAAGTATTATAGCATAATATTGACACTCGTGTGTCTCCCCAAACAAGGTATTTCACCGAACACTTGTGTCACGTGGATACGTACTTTTATCTCTTAGCAAAAATTGCAGTAAATTAAGAT
Source organism: Leptothorax acervorum (assembly GCA_035220615.1). NCBI lineage: Eukaryota > Metazoa > Arthropoda > Insecta > Hymenoptera > Formicidae > Leptothorax > Leptothorax acervorum. The sequence goes on along the minus strand of JASTWQ010000126.1, from coordinate 297,867 downwards.
AAATATTTTTAATGAGAATTTATTATGCTTCGAATACGGTATTCCTAAAACGAAACACTTGAATGGCTTCATGAGCTAGAGTTGATATCATGATGTGATCATCGAGAGGCTGCTGAAACTAAATAGCTGTTATTTTGTAATGAGTGGACAGGATGAAATAAATTAAACATCTGCAGAAGAAACCACTGTCATTTTCATTAGCACACAGTGCGAAAGTAATATACTAATATACATATGCGCACCTGCAAAAATAAGTATTATAAAAAAAGAATCATCAATTCGTCTGGTTAAATGGTTGAATGTTTTCAAAATGATGAACTCGTATATAATCGAGTGAAGGCTTTAAAATGTAATTAAGGTTTTAAAACCGTCAACTTTCTAATAAACTGTATTAATAACTGTACCTTTGAAGAATTTTTTTTCATAGAAATAACTGCCAAGATCCTCTGAACATACAATATTGAGCCAATCAGTTAAGTTTTTGGCTTTTTGTAACGTTAATTGTTACAAGTACATAAATGTATATTCTTTTTGCAACTTGTGCTAATGATAAAAATGGATTTTAATTTGATTCATTCGTTACAAAATAACCATATAGTTTCAGCAATGCCCGCTTCTGTCGTTTTAATCAGACACTCGTAAAAATAATTAGAAAATAACTGATATAGTCATTTAATCGTTTATTGACAATATTCTGTGCATGATGGAGACTTTATAAAACTTATTTTATTTAACCTTTAGAAACTTACGAAAAGCTGGTGCGCCGAGAGTCTCGTCGAAATATGTTACAATATTCGCAGAGCACGAAGGACGTTCACGTCTCACGTATGTAAATAATTATATTATATAAAAATTGACCTGCCTCAACCGGCGCCTGTCACAGCATCCACAATTGTGAACTTGTCATTGCTTGATTGTCAACGACGACCCAACAGTTCACAGTGTTGAGTGAGTGTGAGTGAGTTGCCAACAACAAGAAGTGTAGAAGTGATACCAACTAAGGGGCACAAGCCTGTCAGTGTAAATATAACCTCATAGAAGTTAGCCGGACAACTTCGACTTTTCACATTTTTTTTTATTACGAATCGTTTGTTGGTCGTTTGTTGTTGATTGTTGGACTAATGAAAACGTTTGTTGGTAAATAGTTTTTATGTAAACACGAAAAAAATTTCGAGTGTGAATTTAGCCGGCAAATATATAATTCTTTACAGTTTTCGTTTCAAAAGGGGGTCAATCGATGCGGAATCGTTTGTTGGTCCCGAATAAACTAATGAAATCGTTTGTTGGATCACGGTTTCGCTTAAAAAGGCGGAAAACTGTATATCGTTTAGCTGCCGGAGAGTGGCGGTGAGACGTAGAATATGTGGTGGTTTCGGAACGCATTTGTCCGAATTGTCTGATACGTATAAATTATACGTATTTATTATATCCCCTGATCGGTATATTTACCTTTCAGATTAATATAAACGTAAGTAACACTACAATCTGGTCGCTCTATATGATTCTAGTTTTTCTAATGAATATCATTAAAGGATATTTATATATGTATATCTGATTGAATATTGTTGTGATATTAAATCTTGCAGAGCTGTTTGCAAAGTCGAGGAATTATACACTTATACTGAAAATGAAGAAAAATATGGCAAACCTAAGTTCTTTCGGAAGTTCTTTCATGAAGGCATACAGCAACTTGAACAAGAACTTAAAAATGACAGAAACAAACCTTTAGCAGATATTGCTGCCCCATTAAGGGTAAGTTATAATTATCGATATTACTTTGTTAACGATGACATTTCGTAATAAATAATTTCATAAAGTATACAATCTTTGTAATGGAGCAAATCAATTATTATGACTAATACTTTGTCTAAAGGTGTTGAAGCGACAGAAATACCAGCTGCCAGTGCTACAGACAGCGGCATGGAAACTGGTTCGTTAGTAATAGACAAAGGAGAAAAAAAGAAACCTTTGAAAAGAAAGGTTCTTACAGCTACCTCCAATACTCCAGTAAGCAACACTCGTCTTTTACTATTTGTACAGAAACTGCTTTGGAGTATTAACATATACTTTGCAATACTGTGAAAGAGAACAGTTATTGGACAAATGTGCTCCAAGAAAAATTTAGGAACCGCCGACAAACATTTTTAAAGTTTTTTCATAGTTTGTGCGATTGTTCCTAACACCTTTATACACATATCTATATAAATATATTGTGCGATTGTTCCTTAAATCTTTATGCACATATATCTATATAAATATATAATGTAATTAAATATATATTTGCACATATGATGAATACATTTAACAATGCAGCAAGATACTCCTGAAGTGAAGAGAAAACGTGGTAGAGGAAAAGCTGCAAATGATACATCAAAACATGACGCTGCTTTAGATTCACAAGGCGAAGAGTCGCCTAAAGAAGTGGTTAGCCGCAGTGGGAGCAAGATTAAATCAAAACGGTTCGCAGATATTTCCTCTGTACTTGAAAAACTTGGTACAGGTAAAAACTTGTATTTATAATCTTTTGTTATGGTGTGCAGTTTTCAAAGAATCTATTCTGCAACTTCATGGGTAAAAAATATTTAAATAATTTATTATTATTATTTAATAATAATAAATTATTAAAATATTTTTAAATAACCGACTTTTTTTATTAGCTTTTGCTTTTAATTTAAGGTTCCTGGGTACTCGTCATCATTATTTCTATTAATGCATCAGTCAAAGAATTAATCACACACATGTTCCAATTGTGAAATGTAGGTGTTTATTATTGATATCATACAACATGCTGTTATTCGTTGCAAAATTTAAAATCGATTACTCTGATAATAACTAATATTTAAAGGTAGGAGCACAGTAAAGAGACGCATCAATACCACATTTTTTGGTGGATGAAGAAACGCAGACTTCACCATCAGAAATATCTGAAAAATATTCAAGACTTAAGGAATCCAAAGAAACTCGGAATATGTCTACAAAAGAATTAAAAAGATTAGTTCTGTTGGAACAGCTGTCATTAATTCGCATACATAAATCTAAATTTTTGTCTGTAAATGTATCTCTCACATAATTTTTTATTAATGAACTTTTACAATTTGTTTTATTTGAAAACACTGTTTTTTATCTATTTATGTTCCTACTATTTTATAATGGTTCTACTGAATTCTCTCTTCCAATTTAGGGAAAAATATAACTTTTTTTTCGGAAAAATATACTTAATTATGTTTACCGAAGCTTATTTGTAAAAAAGTCGGAGCGCCGTTCAGATTCTTCCTATTTTCACTCGGGTGGCGTTAATACGCTCGGCGCTCGGCAAGCTTCGGAACGGTAGAGAAGGACGGACATACGATCTGCTATCTCGCTGTCTCTTTCTCTCCCGAGCCCATGGCCGGTATTCACAAGTCGCATCTTTTATTAAGGCCGGTATTCATAATCTTCAAGATCGTCTTAAGTAATGTCTTAAGACGCTAATACGGCTCTGTGATTGGTTCATGACATCTTAAGATTGAACTTAAGACGGTCTTAAATAACTATGAATACCGGCCTGAGTGTACAATCTCAAGATGTCAAGAACCAATCACAGAGCCGTATTAGCATCTTAAGACATTACTTAAGACGGTCTTGAAATAAGATCCGACTACGAATACCGACTATAGATATAGGTTGTCACTGTCTGTACTGATAGTATACGTGACGTAAACTATAGATTTTCACAGTACTGGTAGTATAATTATCATTAAATATCATAAATATGGAAATGGATATATATATATGTATATATATATCAAGTAAAAAATAAAACGATTTTTTACACGCGTCTTTTACAAAAGAGATGGCGTCGCTTTTTAGCAGACAGGAGATGGTGTCGCTCAAGATGTAAAAAGAAAAAGAAAGGTGTAACATTGCGCTTCACATTTCTTTTTTACATCATGGTGTTCGCTTTCGGCTTTCTTATAGGCTACCGCTCTTATAGGCTATCGCTCTTATAGGCTATCGCTCTTAGGCCGGTATTCATAGTCGGAACTTATTTCAAGATCGTCTTAAGTAATTTCTTAAGACGCTAATACGGCTCTGTGATTGGTTCATGACAACTTAAGATTGTACATAAGACGGTCTCAAATAAAAGATTCGACTATGAATACCGGCCTTACAGGCTATCGCTTACATACTATTTTCTTCTTTCTTCTTTTTTATTTTTTCTTTCTTCGACTTAATTTAACTTAATTTAATTTAACTTAATTTAATTTAATTTAATTTATTGGAGCCAACAGGATTCGAACCCGGGATCCTTCGTCCTAACATTCTAACGCCTAGCACAGTCTGCTACCCCAAAATCCAAATTGCCCCCCCCCCCCCCCCCCCACTAAGTCAACTTATAAAACCTTATAAGTTACACATATATATATTTCTCTCGCTTTCTCTCATTTTCTCTCGTTCTTTCTCTCTGTTTCTCGGTCTTTCTCGCTCTTTCACGCTCTTTCTCGCTCTCTCTCTCTCTCTCTCTCTCTCTCTCTCTCTCTCTCTCTCTCTCTCTTGTTCTCTCGCTTTCTAACGCTCTTTCACGCTCTCTCGCTCTTTCTATATATAAAAATATAGGACAACCCGTTTAATCACGTTGCGATTGGCCGCAGCCACCACAGCCAATGTGAATTCTCCATTATGATATCGTCGCGCTAGTCGCGCCGATACGAGCTTTATGATACCTCTAACCTCCTCTTCTCTTCGGCAGCGACGGCAGCCAATCATCGCAGTTGACAAATGACCAAACGACTAGCGGTGGAATTTTTGAAATCTTCCTGCAGCGATTCTGGGTTTCTGGGCGATTCTGTTTATGGCGTCCGTATCGTCTGTATCTGTACCAGGGCTGCGGCAACATTATTCTTTCCGGTTCTACTGGGCTCTGTGTAATTCCATTTTGAATCGTCTCGGTGAATATTACAAGCTGGCAAGGTAAAGAGAGATTCATTCCCGCGTTGTCATCCCGTTACCTTAGCCTGTAATTTCGGTGTCCTCGGCATACCGGTTCGCATTTCTGTGTAACGTAAATCCACCGTTTCGAAAACTTGCAACACCTCTCCCCGTCCCCCGGATAGCCTATATGCGTTGTTGAATCATAACATTACCTCCGACCTCGCTGTTTGTGTTTACATCCCGGGTCTGACGTCGTTAGGACGAGCCGATTACATCGAGAATCTGTGTAAAAAGTAGGTCAGTTCCAAGGGTTTGGCAGCAAGTTTCTCGGAAATTTGCCTGCGCGTTCGACCCTCGGCAGAGATCGGCGATTGGTTTGATACTCGGACTTCTCGCCGTTATTCTTGCGTCACTATCGTACTAACAATATCTTGTGATCCTTTGGACGAGTTAATTTTCTCTTCCAATACTCGTAGAGTGTACAGCAAGATTCTAGTAAATGCCACATGTAGAATAGAATTTTGTTCTCCAATACTGTACGAAATTCTGGGTTATTTTATAAACCAGTTTTTATTGAGCCATGAGAAATTTGTATATTAACTGCTGCACATAAAAATAATAGATACAAGTAATTGACTTTTGTCACATTATTGTTGTTATGAGTTGTCTATAACCCAGAATATTTTTTGGACGTAAATAATTTGCAGAGGGTGTGAGAGCATCTTTTAAGCGTGAATTTAAGTTTAGTTGCACACATATCATAAATATTTAGTCTCATGAATATATTTGTGATAGGTATAATGGATAACACTGTTGAAAAGACTTCCGACATAGAGCGGAAGGCGGCGCTCAACAAGCTACATAATATGCAATGGCTGAAAAATACATCTTATTCAGCAAATCCGTATGTTCCCTTATTTCTTTGTCTTAGTGTATATTTTTTGTGCTCTGTATTAACATTGTTTTGTGTCTTCATGAAATCTCATTTCTTATCATGGATCATTTTATTTTTTGGTAATTTGATTTTTTTAAGTAGCTTCTACAATATTAGCGTTATTGTTAACTGCGATATTGTTAACAATCTTGTACAATATAAGAGACAAAGTAACTTTTATCTTGTATAATAATATACAAGTATACTTATAGTTATCTGAAGTATGTGCGTTATAGGACTGATATATAAGTCGTATAGATTAAATTTTATTTATAGGATATTTACAAAGATTTATCGTGCATGTGCAGGATATTTCAGAACGTTACTTTTAGTTAGAAATATTGGAGCGTTTGATTGCGAAGCAAAATTAAGGAATCATGACAAATTAGCTTTAAAAAAAATGTAATTAATCTTGTTTCTCAGATTAAATCTCGATATGTAACCAACAGCTCTGAAATAGTCTATGCACATTTTCTACAATTTGATAGATACTAATATATGTATCTTTGTATAAATTTTTACTAGCTGGTATATAAGAGGACGGACTAAAGGTATACTTGGTAACATTTTGACTATGTCTTACTTCTTTGAAGTTACTTTTATATTGATTTTTTATTACAGCGAAAAGATAAAAGCTATTGTCTATAAGCAAGTACCAAAGGATGAAGATAAGAAAATAGAGGATGAGGTTTCGGCAGTGACAGAAACTGTCAAGAAGCTTCTAAGTAAAGGACCCGATAAATATTCCTCAACAAGCGGTACATGTGAAACATATTTGTGTGATGACACAATGCTTGAGAATGATGAGAATGCATGGAGCAAGAATATAGATACAGCTAATCTGTTTCCGAATGCTGATAAGCTGGCTGATCCAAAGAACGAGGAAGATATGTTGAGTATCGTGGAAAGTATTGTAACGGCAAAGCTGGAGGCTGAGTTTTATATAAACAAAGAGCAGAAAGATCAATCAAGTACATCAGAGAACAATACTGAAAGCACTATGCAGTAAGTATAAGAAGAAATTTTAACTTATTTATGTTACTTTAATATTTTGTTTTGTTGAATATTCTATATTTGTAATAAATTAGGGACGCTGTATCTACAAGTCCTTCTGATTTACAAAAAACTGATGAAGGTGCAAAAGAGGTGAAATTAATAAAACATTCCGATGGTAATAATAATGATTCAAAGTCCACAACACCATTGTCAAAGGTAAACGGTAAACAAAAGTCAACTTGCAAAGTAACTACCACAGAAAGCAGTAAAACTTCAACAGAAGTAAAGGATAAAGGTAAACTTTTATGCGAAATATGTATATATTGTTTCTATAAAGTATGTGATATAAGTACGTGTTTCATATAATTTTATGTAATATAATATTTACTAATATATATTTATTCTATTTTCAGATGTGAATGTAAAAACAAATATAACAAAAACAGGTATTAAAACTGGCAGTAATACAAATTTAACCAAAGACAATGAAAAGTTTTCCAGTTCTAGTAACGATTCCAAGAAGACAGTTTCTAATTCGTCTAAATCGCTGAGCACCACTGATAAAACGGGAAGAGATCATTTCAATAACAAACAAAATAATACAAGAAATACTGGCACAAGAAAAGAATTTGTAAGACAACGTAATGTTGCAAGAAATGGAATAGAAAAGGAGACGAAAAATGCTGTTGCAAAACCAAACTTGGCGAAAACAGGTGTTGAGACTGCTGATATGTGTCAAAATAAAAATTTAAACAGAGATAAAGCTTTACAAAAACAACAAACAACGCCGAAACAATATGCATCGAAATCAAAAGGTCAAGATTCTCTCAGAAGAAATACACCTACGCCTAACCTCTCTGATGATAAAAATAAAACGGAGAAAGCGACACATACACCCGAAAACGTCGATTCGCCATTAAATGAATCTGAGAAGAAAAGTGAGAAGGAAAAAAATCTTCAAAGCGACCAAAGAGCAAATCGTGATGTTGATTTTAGAAAAAATACCACGTTTGTCGCGCAGTATAGAAATTCGACGTTCTCGAAGCCGACACAAAATATTCCGAGACACGCTCCGACGTATGGAAGAAATCCGTCGTATACGTACAATAATCCACGATTTGATAGGGATCGTAACGGCAGTGCTGAACGTAGAGTTCCGAAGAGAGAACACACACCTATTAATACATTTACAAAATCAGATACAGGAACTGAAGAACTTGACACAAGCAACGTGGAGAATTGCGCAAAGCAGAAAAATGAAGTAATTCAACCGATAAATGTAAAATCGACAAGTGAATGTATCGATTTAACGTTTAACGATAGAAAAGATATAAATCCTGTAAATGTGGAGACACAAAGTAAGGAAAATACGAGTTCAAGTGTTGATTATTCGGAACATGGACCTACAACGTCAGAAGAGTGTCGCGTAGACACGAGTGATATCTCGAAAATCGATATTGACCAGCAATATAGAGAAACGAGCAATGAAGAAACGGATTCGTTTAAACACTCGTCCAATTTCCCCTCTGATAAGTGTTCTACAAACTCGCAAATCAACATGACACGTCAGTATTCATTAAATCCAGAAAATGTACAGCGCACGAATGATGTAAATCAATTTGAGAACAGTCAAACTACTTGGAATCAATCGTCCGACAACGCTGCGCAAAGTGGCGCGGCAGTTATGAGTCTACAGCAGTCTATTCAAAATGTGCATTTTAATACGCAACCGACGTTCACTCAAGCGGGAAATCCAACGAGGCAGATGTCACCGTGGGAATCGAACAACAGCAAGTTTTATGATCAACATTTTTCAGTTAGCGACGCGATGCGGCTGTCGCAGATTCCAAATACTTTCAGCGTACCGCCACCCTACGAATACAATGCACCAATATCTAATGATAACAGTGTCACCTCTACATCTACGTTGGAAACTACAATGAGCAATAATAGAGAAAATTCCAATGTATTATATAGATACGGGCCGAACGTACAGCAGAGACCCATTATGGCTTCAGATTATTCCGGTCATACTTTATCGCCGTGTCAGACTAATCAGGCCAGGTGGAGTACCTCGGTGCAAGACTGCTTTCACGTTGAGCATCCATACGTTGCAGCGCAACCTACAATGATGCACGTTTACAATCCCGCAGCGTTTGGTCCTGACGACTTTAACAATACGCATACGATGGATTACGTCTCGCATCCAGTGATGTACGCGCCGTCTCCATATATGCAAACATGGAATTCACAGTTGCAGTATCCAATGCCCGTTTTGTACAATTCTCCATGCACGAATTATACCACGTTTCCCCATAGTGATCAACCGAATAATTTCAGCAACGTGCATAACCAGCAGCACAAACATAATCCTTACGCGCAAATGAATAGTTATGTCAGAGATATGTATAATGATACAAATACCTGCGCTGTACAAGCGAGAAATACTGCCGATAACGTTCCAGTAAAGTCCAATTATTATTACAAGAAGTATCAAGACAATTGTCGAGTAGTTCACGATGTTCCTCAATACGCACCACCAGTTTCGTATACGAGATCGCAACCAGGTATGAATTACATGCCTGCGACAGGTCAAAACCAATACAACGCGCCGTATTGTCCGCCAAATCAGAGATATTATAAGCAAAATGTGACGAATTACATGAAAAGTCCAAAGAGTCAGATACAAGATTTCGCTTCTGATGACAATGGATCGGCGGAAGACCCCCCAATAATATCTCCGAAAGAATTCGTAACGGACAATATCAATCTTTCAAACAAGACTGATCAGATTGCGACACGTGTGTTCAAACCGGAGTTCAGAACGAAGCCGAACTCGGGATATCGCCCGCCACCCTCCTTCCCAAGAGGCGGTTTCCGCAGAAATACAACTTTTCAAGATTTTCCGAAGGAATATACTACATATCCTATTAGTATCGGCCGCGGTACGTACAAAACTAAGAGAACATAAAAATGTCACTTAAACCGAGAGTAAGTTATAAAATACGAGTACACATTTTCATGCACAAAAAATTTGTTTTAAAATATTCTACCTCTTATAAATCTGATAATGATCTGATTAAGCAAGTTAATAGTAAAGCTTTCCAAGTTGTTCGATAAAATTGCAGCCATATTTACTCTGATCTACTATAAATAATTATTTACAATATCTCCTTTTCTATTTTTGATACATCTCAAAAGAATATTACGTTTTTATATAACAATCAGTTATAATATTAAGATAGAATATTTCTACTATGTTACAGTTGCCAAGAGAACTGAATGTATTATTAAGTTTAGATTCATATCCTATTGTGATATTGTTAACCTAAAATGGTGCTCTTCTTGCATCTAAAGACCCGCTTTAAATCTTTATAGAGCTTAATATACCTACTATATTCATAAATATATATAAGTTCTATTTAAGTCTGTAAGTTTACACAGATGAGTTCAGTTACGAATCGCAAGATATGTAAAAATTGTTCGAAACATATCGATTGCGAGAAATGTTGATCAACAAGTATTTAGCATGTAAGATTTTCTCATGTTTGATTTCTTATAATTTTAAGATAAAATGTTTCAGAAAAATATATTCTACATGTATCTTATTTTTCTATCTTATTTTTGTGTTCAAACTGTATTGTTAATAGAGATGATATAGTTTATTTTTTCTGGACTGGTTTTATGAAATAAATACAATACATTTTGATATTTCTACATTGGTTAATTTACATCTCATCGTTAATCTCTAATTAATAATAATAAATCTAATTTTTTAAGTTATTTTCAAAACATACGATTTCTTTCCTTTGTACAATCAACTATAAGTTCAAAGTTCATCAAGATGAAGAATCTGGCAATGCACCCAAGTGTCTAGAAAATATTTAATCGAATACGCTTTACATTTATTGTCAGATAAGAAACAATTAAAAATAACAGACATATTTAAAACATTTATTTATTATATCTTTTAACTTCACTATTAATACTTGCGATTAACAAAGGCAGGTCAGCTTAAGCTTAAACATACAAAAGTTGCATTGCGTATACTTGATCAAATATTGCACATATGAGAAATATAAAAAACTATACATGTACATATATACATATGTTTATGTGTGTTATGTGTATAAGATATGTATATACATATTAATTTATTACATAATATAATTTACTATATATATATATATATGTATATATTATATATATATATTATATATACTATATATATATATTATAATTGTCGTACATTTCGCGTGCTAGCACGAATGGCAGACTTATTTCGAGATGAAAATTCTAACATTTTGATATTATTTGTGCAGTGTATATTGGTGGCAACAAATATATACAACAATGATATACAAGAAGATAAATATAATACACACAAGCTTTTGCGCGATTAACACATTTATTTATTACATTTGTAAAGAAAATACTTGAGATATATATCACAGCCATGTAGAGGCCTGTTCATTCATTTTAGAGACGATTAGGTCGTTCTGTGTCATGCTTTTGGATTTTCCTAAAATTGCGATTAAATCGACTTCGTTTCTCGCCATCGAGATTTGCTTGTCGCATAGCGATTGTATGCTCGTTAAAATTTTAGAATTTGCTCGCAGCATTATTAATTGGCAATTGTTTTCCCCGAAGTCCTTTATTGTCATACTGATACTCTAAAAATAATGTAATAGCAATATTAATATCTTAAAAGCAGGATATATTTATCGATCAATTTTTAACGTTCTTCGTCGCATTAATTAATCATATTCTAAAAATTTTGCATTAAAAATATAAATAAATCGGCGGTTGTTTCAAACCTGTGCGGCAGTGAAGTCTATTCTATCGATATGCTCGCAATCCAGTACGACATTCATGCCGGGATTTTTCGTCAGATACATTCTCAAATAATCTACCGCGGGAAACAAGATTCCAGCGCTGGGACGGACTAAGAGATAATCGATTGTCGAGATCTGCGAAAAGAAGATTTTTAATTCTTTATAATTCCTGAAAGAATCGTTTCTTAAGGGTAAGGATATCTAAGTCCGAAAGCTCAGTTTCGTTTCCTTACGTTTCTATGTTCGATATTTATTTTCGGCCGCGCATTGAGGTATGCCAATATAGCCAGATCGAGTATCGTACCTATTAAAATTCCCAACTCGACTCCGACGAATAAACAAGCGAGGAACGTGATAAACGCCGGTATTAAATCACGTTCTATAAAGAAAAACGACATTTTATTCGATAATTTTATTAGCATAAATTTGAGGGGATATTCCCTCAATAATAGGCAATTTTGAGATTTTTTTTTTTATAGACGAATAAATCTAGAAAATGTAGTTTTGCATATGTATTTATTGTTACTATTTTATTATCATTTTTATCGCGCACGTTTCATATAAAAATGACTGTTTATTTAAAATATATATTGTTTATTACTATATATTTATATAGTTATAGATATATATTTATTACTATATATTTATTTAAAAAATATAATTATTTTGAATATACACTCACTGTTGCACCTCCAGATTGGAAGTATCATACCAATTTCTACCATGAATATCACCGCGCTAATTATGACAGAGCTCAGTGTCGCCTTCGGGATGTAATAAAAATACGGAGTCAGCAAACTTAGCGAAAGTATGACTAGAATACCTGAAATTATTGTCGTTAATATTTTTTCTTCGAAGAGATTTTTGCATTATATTCTCCCCGGGTCCCCGAAACGATAACACTCAATTTATCACCGACGTACAATTAATATTGTACACGAGAATGCGATGTGTAAGTGCCATTTAATTAACCAGTGAAATTTACCCGTGTAGATGCCACCTAACGGCGTCCTAACGCCGGAAGCGTTATTCACTGCGCTTCTCGAGAAGGATCCTGTAACGGGCATTGACTGAAAGAACGAACCGACCAAGTTACACAATCCGAGGGTCAGCATTTCCTGCGTGGCGTCCAACGGCATGCCATGTGCTTTGAACGATGAAAAAAAAATATTCAGGAAAATAATTCCTACATATAATAACTTGATTGGATGCATGCGCGTCGCGTATAATCGATTAAAATTTACTTTTTCGATATTTTATCTACCAAACAAAGAAATAAAATCATGTTTGTGGAGAATATCTAATATAATACACGATATGTATTAAAAACTAGCTTATACAAAAGGCTTTTGCGATGGCGACGTTTCCGATAATAGAGATGAGTGGTATGACCAAGATGCCAAACTTGAACTTCCTCGCCATATCGATGAATGTCTCATTGTCAGTCTGGTTGCCAATTGTTCTCGAAAACGAGGGTGGTACCACGATCGGGAGACCAGCGTCGATATGACCCGTAAGGACGTACGGTGCCCCGCCGTGCTGCGTTTCGAAAATATAAGACGCAACCGCGCAAAGGACGACCACGAGAGCGTTCCTAGCTGTACCGATCGTCCAGAGGAACCTTTTCAGCTTAATACCAGCAACTTTTCTATCTTTTAAATGCTGCAAAAAAAAAAAAAAAAAAAAGAAATAAACTGATGCGATCGATAATATCCCGCGATCTTAGCCGGTTTCTGCCTTAAATACTTACGCGGAAAAGAAGTGTCGAATCGAGACTTATATACTCGTATATATGCAACAATCTATAATCTTCTTATAAAAAATTTCAACTTCCTTTCCTTGGTTGAAGTATATAAAATTTTGTTTAACTATATAAATGACTTCATTCAAGCATTTTCTTCGAAGAAAACGCTTGAATGAAGTCGTTTATATAGTTAAACAAAGTTTTATATATAGTTCAACCAAGAAAAAGAAGTTAAAATTCTTATGTAAGAAGATTATAGGATTAATTGTTGCGAGAGCGTATAAGTTTTGATTCTACACTTCTTTTTTTCCGTGCACAGTTTTTTTTTTTTCAATTGATATACCCACCTTCAGAACTAATAAAGTTAAAATGCAGCAACATGATAAAATCAAATCCGGTATTTTTGTGTCGGCGACGTGTTGTATCAGGCCCGCCCAAATTTCCACAAAGCTCTCGCCGTGAATATTCAGACCCAGCAGACTCTTTATTTGGCTGCAAGCGATGATTACGCTCGCGGCTGACGTGAACCCGGACACCACCGGTAACGATATGAACTCGATTAGAAACCCCAGGCGTAGAACGCCAAGTAATATCGTGATGCATCCGGACAAGAAGCAAAGCAAGGCCGCGTACTCGGGAATTCCACTAAAAGAGAAAATCATCAGACTTGGGGAATGCGAGGGTACTTTTATGTTATACAGCCTTGACGGCGAACAATGTTTTTTTTTTCTCGAGAGGCGGCTTATGAAAAATGACCTTTTGACAATTCAATTATGTTACAGTTCAAGCGATCTCGCTCGATTAGCATACTCTTTCATTCGCGCGACCGGATGAAACGTCAAGCGAGAACATTGTTATGTCAATCATGCGCATAAATGACGTGGTTCAATACAAGCGAGAGATTTACAGCTTCCGGTCAATGATTCTAAAATTTGTACGTCTGTTCCTAAGCCAGTGTCATAAAATTTACATTTTGTGTTAAAAGAAAATAGAGCATAAACGATATTTGAGACTCTGAAAAACTATACATCTCTTTAAATAGTGAAAAAGTTTCTCGCTCTTATAAATAGTCTAAATTAATGAAAGAAGCGAGAATTGATACGTAAGAATTTGTCACGTGCAAAAATTCGGAAAATTCAAGTGACTTATTCAGCTATTTTATTATTTTTACGAGAAATTTTGACATACCTCGCGTATGTCCATGTCAGTAGAGATACAAGCGCTGTTGGACCGATGTTGACTTCTCGACACGTACCGAAAAATATATACACGAAGCTCCCCGCGAACGCGCTGTAAAGCCCGTATTGCGGCTGCAAGCCCGCTAAGCCCGCGTAAGCTATCGCCTGTAAAAAATCGCGATTATTAATTATTTTTATGTACTGACCGAATAGCAATCGAATAGCGTCAGGCGATCGAACGACCGTATACCGCGTTTTACGTACTTGAGGTATCAAAGTCAATCCTACGGTGAGGCCTGCAACAAGATCACCCAATGCATCTGTTAATTTATACTGCGGCATCCATTTCAAAATGGGAACTCTATCCCTAATTATTCTTTGAAAATTGGTTATGGCCATCGTTATCCACCGACTGTACTATTGTCCTTTTAAATGTTGCAACAAGGGTCCGCGGTAAGAGGTCTGGAAATGCGATAGGTAATATAAATAAATGAATAAACTTTTATAGGTTTAGCATATCTTTAGAAACATTTCAATTTGTTTTCAGATTCTTAATTTCTTATCCATTTCTAAAAAATGCAATAATAATATATATTGTATATATTTCTAAAATCAAAGCTTTGGAAAATATTTGTTAAATTGTCTTTTCATCAAATTTTCGGTTAAAACATTTCTCTTCCTTCTTTAAATTCTTGAAAATAAAATTTTTGTAAAAAAAAATTGAGGTTTGCATGCTTAAAACTCATTAATAGGATGTTTAGATTTCAGCTTTTATTTACCTGAGATTGTTTAATTAGATCAATTATAAAGAAAAATTTAATTTTACTGAATAAACACATTGTTATGTTTTGTAAATTATCCTTGTCCTTGTAATATAAAACATATGTTTCACGATATTTTACTTGGTTCCAGGTAGAGAAATATTCAATTTACAAATTCGTACGTAAGCGTTAACTGACACATCATCCGGCAATGATTAAGACTCACGTAACACTCATGTTTGTATTCCGCTAATTGATCGCGGGAAATCACTGCGTTTGATTATACTGTATTTAACGTCTCTTATATTAAACAAACTATGCAGGCTTGTACCTTAACAAAAAAATTCAACTTTTTAAAATTACTACCTTAGTTCGACTCTTTGCGTATTCAAACGAATACTTACACATACTGTGAGAATAATAAAATGACTAGAACGCGATACGAATAGCTTATCATAATTACACAGAAAGTAACACATTTTATATGTGTATATAATACTTATATCTAATTGTCACAATTACCACATAGAAACTCACATTGTTTTCTCTATCAGTGGCCACTTTTTCGAAAGAGGATACGAAAAGGTACCACTGTCCTTTAAAAGTAAAATCAACAGACATTTTCTTTTCGAAGTATCAATCGATCGTGAATGTAGCGCGGATTTTTTTTAATGAGAATTCCCTCACGCTGCACCGCCTCGTTAATTCACATATTACGATTGCCTTCTGATCGCTGCACCAGTCACTTATACAACCGTTTTTTCACACTCTTGTTCAACTGCAGTGCGCGCACCTCTTTGCCTCTTCGCGGTCCACACGGCGTTCACGGTGTTAACGCATGCGTTTACTCCTTCCTTCGTGTGACATCATCGCCGGAGATCCGCGGGTCTCAGATCGCCAATTTGTTCGACAAATAGGGGGGGTCTTTTTTCATGGTCTTTTCATAGCGTGTCTAACGAGGCTTTTGGATTCTCCGGCAGTAGATCTCAAGGCGACTATATTGTCCTTTAATCATGTGTCCTTTATTTAATGTATCACGCTCGTTGCTTTCGATAACAAATACACATGTTACAGCTACTTGTTACACACGTAACAAGTAGCTGTAACATGATGTTTATGTATTTCGCTAATTTCTATATATGTTGGTGCCTTACCATTTGCGTGCACTCTTTACTTGTAAAAATCTAAGTTTCTTTTCATGTTGTCTTGTGCATTTTGCAATAAATTAAATTAAATTAAATTAAATTCTAATCTCAAAATACGATAATTTTACATCGGCGCGCTTATGTTTGACAGCTTGCAAATTTTCATTTAAAATAATATACGTAATCACGCGTGACAATTTTATTATAAAGATATTTAAACACGAGAGAGAAAGAGAATCACTCTTATATCATCTCTCTTATGCCAAAACCATAAATGTGTAAATTTTCACTTTTTGAGTAAAGAAGTGAGGTAAATGTCTTAAAGGAGGAGAGGGCAATCAAAAATTATTTTATAGTTAAATTTAAGTTTAAAGTAAATAACTGAAATAACAACAGAATTATCTGATTACATTTTACATTCAATTGTGAATTTCCAAAATTTATCGAATCGCACATTCATGGTATTGATATGTTTGGCATAAAGGAGACGATATATTTTTTTATATGAGAATTGTAACGTAAATAATTATTTAATTGCTGATAATATGGTATGATGAGGGTAAATTGTACTGGAGAAGTGCTCTCTCTCTCTCTCTCTCTCTCTCTCTCTTCTCGTGTTTAAATATCTTTATAATAAAATTGTCACGCGCAAATAGCTTAGCGTATTGATCCATTGGCATAGTTACGATATCAGTTTTTATATTCTCAGAAAAACCTTGAAATAGTTTACAATATATGAGATGCCACGTAAGCCTAACGGATTCGTAATTGATAATCTTCGATTCAATCCCACATGCGGATTTTAAATTCGTAATCCGCGTAAAGCGACTCTCTGGACCTTCAAATTGAAGGTTGTGCATGTGGCCCGACGATTACATCATGTGAAACAACTATTTCCGCGAATTTTTTATTGCTTGAATACTGGTGTGACATAGTTCGGAAAAAATTCTTTTTATGACATAAAAAGAAGTATGCGAATAACATTAAATGATATAATATATGTGTGATAGAAGATGGAATGAAGTATTTCTGTACGAAGAATTTCTTGTTGTCTATATCGGTTCCAGTTCAAACGTGTCGTTTAAATTCGTTGCGTGTAAATGATGTACTGGAAATGTAATGCACGTAAATCACGAGGACGATGTGTGCGTACTTGAACAGATATGGCATATATCAAAACACATTCTGATAGATGCAATACAAGTACGATGCAACGTTTAAGTAATATCTTTTTTCTCAGTTTTTATATATAAGATTAGCAAAAAGCGCATGCCTGAAAAACTTAATATATTTTCCTTGCATTGCGGAGCATCTTTCGAAAGATGAGACTGAAGGAATTTTGCCGTTTTGATTTACTTTAGATTTTCATTACAGTGTAGCATTAAGACTTAAAAAAAAATTATTAATAATAAGCGTTAAATTAAAAATGTTAGTGTTACATAAATGATAGTATTGTATATTATATAAATATATTAAATGTGTACACGAAGATTTATAGATAATATATCTACATGAATATATACGTTTAAATAATAACATTCAATATATCTTCATATTGTTTCTGATGTTAGAAATATATACACTTTGCGATTCGCTCTGATTCCCACATCGTAATTTAGTGTCGAGTTTAATAGATATACCGGAATTGCCCATGAAAACGTCCTTGCCTATTTCCACTACCAATTACAGCAATTCGGTTTATTATCTGTAATGTTTAGCAAATGTAGAATTCATAATTTATTGTGCACAAATGTACATACATACATATATGTATATTTTTTTAGTTAATTAACTTATACTTCTTGTATATTTGGCATAAAATCAATAATTCGAAGAGATGCAAAAAAGGAGAGTAAATATTTTGCGCAAAATTAGATAATTATATAAACTATTGTTTAATTTCTTTTAACGCGTTTGATATAAGATAACGAATAAGTTAAACGTTGAGTATTCGAACACTTGATAATCTCTCTGAGAAATAAAAGATTAAAGTTAGTATAATATAATATTATGAAATAAAAAAATAGCTTGAAAGAAAAGATTCGATATAAATATAAATTAGAGATTGAGTACATAAAGATAATATTAAAGATTATTCTGGGCACATTTTTATGACTATGATCAATAAAGCCTCGGAGATAATTGAAGAATATCGATATTATCAACTATCGATATAATTTTTTTGATCATGACATAATAATTAATATACATACTAATAGGCCGGTATTCATAGTCGGTTCTTATATTTAAGACTGTCTTAAGACAATCTTAAGATCATAAACCAATCACAGAAACCGTATTAGCATAAGACGGTCTTGAAATAATTGATCTGACCATGAATTATTCATTTTTTATATTTATAATTTGCACATATTTTTATCTTGTGAAATAATATCAACAAAATATGAAAAAATAATGTAATTATTTAAAAATTATTGCATTTTTTAATGAAAATATTAAGAGAACATAAGAGTCCAAAAGCATTTTAATTTATATAATGCATCAAAAGTTTTTCTTTTGGTGCATTATAAATTAAAATATAAAAATTTTATTTAGTATATGAAAAAGAAAGCAATGTCAGTTTCTCATTCGCTTGATAGATACATGAACAACCAGGTAGATTACCATTTGTCCGACTGTGGACAAAATTCCAAGTTGTAGTATTTTTCATTATCTATATATTATAATTTCTGCAGACTTAAAATCGAATTTATTAAAATTGTCTTTCTCTTACAAGAGGAATATCAAAACTGTTCCTTATCGATTTCAATTGACTTTGGATATGTGTAGGACAGTAAAAAATAAAAGATTTTTTTGCATGTACTTTTATATATTTGATATCAATGGAATATCCTTGAAATCGTGCTGTATGAAAAGAAATATTTTAAATAAAAGTTTTTTTGGCGTTTGATGTATCTCATAATTAATATATGAAAACCATATAGGTATGTATATACATATGTACATGTAGTAGAATTAATTAACACTCACACACATGTGAACATATACATATACACATATAGATCAATAAAAAACAAATTATCTTCTATCTATAGAAGAAGTTGATTAAAGACTATCTTCTAAAGATCTTTAATCAACTTAAATTTGTTCATAATTCCCCATACAATTCATGTCGACGTGTTAAGAGAAAAAAATGCAGAGATAAACGTATATCTTGACCGTCGCTAATAGCAAGACAATCATATCCGCCGATTGTCAGTAGCGGAAGTAACGTTTTATTTCATGCAATTGAATGTTGTGCTCCGCAGTTGAGAAATTACGTAAAATCGAAGAGAACGGCACTACCTAGCATAAAAAAAGAGAGGAAACAGGAAAAAATGGAAGAGTTTAAAAATACTCTTATAATAAATCACTTTTTCTCGTCATTGCCACTTTTTTTCGCGATGGACTCACTACATCGGCTCTCATCCGGTTAGTATTTATCGCAAAGTCTGGCATCTCATGTAACTTCTTATTTAATTGTAGATATCGTGAATCAATTTAAAACGAATTATACATCATTAATATTATCAATAAAGCGATTTTAACGTCTCTGAGATGACATTCTATAAAAGATTGCAATTTCATCCTATTTCTCTCTTAAGGAATATTTTTATTTGAAGCATTTCTTTTCAAACTGCTATAATATTCTTTATCTATCAAGGAATTAAGGAATCCGGACGCGTTCCCCTTATCTTGTATACCGAATTAATACTTGTTTCTTCATTGGTCCCACCCGGAGTCGAAGGAAGAGGAAAAGAACTGCGCTTATACCGGTCGCGTCATTGCGGCGGAATTTCGGCTGTAAGTATTCGTAACGGAACAACTGGCTCCTTAACAGCGCCGTGCAGTGTGCGGAAAAAAAAAGGGCAAGATAAACGTTCGTAATGTTTTATCAAGCCTCGATCATCGGACCCGGATCTCCAAACCTTTCCGCGACTTCCTACTTCTTTTCGTAAACAAGAAACTTGCTTGGGTTCACGCTCGAGAGTTCTTCACCCTCTCCGCATGGTCATCCATCATCCCGTACTTTCGTGACTCACTGATGACCATCTCTTCGCTCGATCGTCAGCCTCTCTGAATCTTTCGGAAGTCTTAATTCGATACCAGCCTCGCCTCCTGTCTTCAAGAGCGCTTCGTAAGTTGTGTTACGTAAACGTATTAATCTTTTGAGTGTAGCCGACATTAATATTTATCGGTGGGTTTATTAAATATTTCGATTTAAATACGAGATGTGCAGTGGACAAGAAAAATATTTACACGCTCTATCTTGTTTAGTAAGTAAATTTAGAAAGGATATCTCTACGAATTATTTCTATCGCCGTATTCAGAATATATTATTTTCATTTGTATTAATTATTAGTACACCGAATAAGATACATATACATAAAACATGTAGATGTAAGAAATTACGCCTCGAAGGAATATCCCGATGGAATATCCCGATACTTTTTTTTTACCCGTTGTATCATCTTGAATTATTCAACGATTAAATTAAATTAGAAAAAATTGCGGTCATGGATATTAATTATTTATTAATACGATACGCTGTATCGTATCTCGAATCGTATTAATTACTTATTATATTGTTATTATTAACTTGCGTATTTACATAAAAAAGAAATAAATATACGTGCCGCGATAATTCACTCTCTTTGGCGATTATAAATATCGGCAACCATAGGTATACTTCTAATTTAATTAATTATAAATTCGATCCTAAAACAATCGTCCTTGTTAATTAATCCTCAAATTTCTCGTTTAATAATACAAAGAACCATAAATTTTAAGTGTCGTATTCTTGTATTTCTTTAATTTTTACGAATCCATAATTATATCTAGAGATTGATATCTACCCTATCGATTTCAAGTGGGAGAATTAATTAACGTTCACGCTTACTATTTTCCGGGAAGTTCACGATTCCTGATAACGATCCTGTCACATCTAATGATCGATTTCGCTTAATTGCGACAGACAGCCGATGAAAGATATCAAGTTCAAGATCAACGATGTTGCGCGAGCGTCGTCATTAAGAGGACGAGAGAAATATCTTCACGGTGAGTGACTCCTGAGCCAAGGACTTCGACCTATACAGCTGACTTTTGCGGTCCACGCGACGATTTACATCCGGCGCCGCGGCGGCCTCCCATCCGATCGACCCACACCTCTCCTTCCATTTTTAAATATCTATTTACTGACAATTGCGTTTCAGATTAAGACGACGCCTATACGGTCCATCGTCGATTTTACTGTTTGTGCAAATTATTCTGTAACACTTCCAGGGGCGTGGAATATATTTTTATAGGAACTGATAGATAAAAGATTCTGTTAGCCTAGATTAATTCTCCTCTATTTTGACATTCTCAAAATTTAATTCGCTAGATTCTAGAAGACCTTATATGCTAAAAGAATCGTCTTTTCCAAGAAATCGTGGGACGCCTTATATATATTGTATACCGGCATCAGAAGTGGTCGAACCCGACAGTTAACTGTGTTTCGACCGTAAAATCGCCCACGTGACCGAAATCGGATTCGGGAATTATATGAATTTCCTTATTGCCATTGGCGTATACACTTACGTGAACCTTGCGGCTGCATTCGTGCGCGAGAGATACACGTAAACAACATGTTGCCAAATAATATGCTTACAATTAGAAATAATAAAAGTACAGATTTTCTCGCAAACATATTCAAACCTCACAAGATATACGATTATCATTTTTTATAAAAATATAACTTATTTAAAAAAAATTATTTGGCTTACATAGTTTTTGTTTAGAGATGTAAATATCAAAGCTAAAAAAAAATGGTTTAGTAACGTATAGACTATTAACCCTTAATGGTCACACCTCCGGAAAATCCCGTAATGGTCACACGGGGTGAAATACACCCCAGCGTGTTTGCACGTGTATAAAAAAATGGAGGTGACCTTAAAAAAAAAAAAAAATATCCTGTTGTACTTTAAGTCTTCCTTAAAAAGTCTGTATAGGTTTGATTTCCAAAAAATTAATTTAACATATGTAAAAAAATAGCCCATTTCCATTGGTTTACGTTTACTGGGTCGTTTTCGAAGTCAAGAAAACGCTGGGGTGTATTTTACCCAGTGTGACCATTAAGGGTTAAACTATTCTTGGAATAATAATTTAATTTTCTTTAAAATGTTGTTATCTTGCCTCATAATAATATTGCAAGATTTTTTGACACCTTTGATCGTGATCGCTGAAATAATAATAAAAAATGAATATAATATAATGATAATAATGAATTAATATAATATAGCGTTGCAAGCGGATAATGCTTGAAAGTCCCTCGAAGAAAGAATCCTGAAGTAACGCTTCTTAATACTCTTATTCTTACGGGAATCCCCCAAAAGCGGGCCATACCTCGCAACTAATTTGCACACCGCTATGCATTTGTTTATTGACGAGTCAGCACGGGTATCATGCCGATGTACCGTTATAAAGATTCTCCCATCGGGCCACCAAGTAATGTCATCGTGAAGAAAATTTACGCGACAACAACTTTAAAAAAAATGCATTATAGACGCGAATAAATACATTGTCGGCTGCAAAGCAACGGTAACTACGTGTTATCCGAGAATTCAATGTGCGCCTCCGCATATTTCTCGCATTGATCAATCAAGTTTCTTTCATCGTCCTTCGGTACTTCTATGTAATGAGAAGTTAGGATAAATTTCGGAAAATGCCCGATTTCTCGGGATGCCTTTTCAAAGGTTCGTATTTTAGATTGTAGGTATGCTTCTTCGTAATTGCACTGTAATTAAACTCTTATTAGATTAAAGCTGAGCATTTAGATTTTACAAAAGACTCTAAATTGATCAAGATCTTCAAAGTTCTAAAAGGAAATACCTATCGCGCGATAAATCTAAAATAGTTCGTGTGTGTGTGACACCGATATTTTCGAAATCTCGTGAATTAAGTTTCAATTATTATTATAAATTAAGTTTAATATGCTAAGTGTACGTCCGTTCTTGATATCTCGCCCTCATTTTGCTTATCGCTACGAAGCCTCTTTTATCGTTAAGATAATTTGAAAAATTCTACAAGGAGGAAGTATGTAAGTAAAAAATTTATGGTGCGATATCGCAGCGTCCGGAAAATATTTATGCGCACATATATTTGTGAAGTGATAGAGCTTTGCGATATTGTCAGATTTTATATCCTAGCAATATGTCATGTGCAGTTTAAAAGATATTCTATGAGAGAGGAAGAAAACGACGGTGTGTTAGTGTTGAATGAAATTGATGCGCGATTTTCGTCACATTTTTATGCAAGCAATGGAAATTAATTTGCGAAAGAAAAGATTGTTTCTGAAACGGAATAAAAATTGTTGCACGCAACATGTACAAAAAGATACCATAAATAGATAACATAGTTGTTTATATTCAATACAATAACGATATTAAATCGTATCCTACAGGAATTGATAAAATAAAGAACTGGGAAAGAAAAGAAACTTTGAAATAAACCTAAATTGTTCGTATCAAAATATACGCGATTATCTAGACAGTAGACTTCTTAGGCTGTGAGACATTTTCTGCACGTCTAGATCACTTAGAAGAAATGATGTTATGCTTCGGTTTATGATGAGGCAAGTCCGGAGGTAATTATTACGGAAATAAACGTAGTATAGCTCGGAGCGATAATCTGCAGTTGAATGATGAGATAAATCCATCTATTAATCATACCGTTCATTAAACCTCGTGTAATCGGCCTATGAATGTCATACAAAGCATATAGTATCATGATATTAACCATTTGAGCTTTTATTACAAATAGCTTTATAAAGAATGGCGATTACACGTTTTACATAGATAATTAAAATACAATTTCCCTAATCGTTGTTTTATATTCATTGAAAGTCACGGTACGATTGCTTGCGCTCGTCGCCGCCAATATAAATCGGCGTGGTACCATTACAATACCCGAAAATGATAATGTCTCTCCTTTAAATTCTTTTGTAAAGGTGCCGTTACATTCTGTCCGTTAAATAATCTCGAAGGGAACGTCCGGTCGAAATACCTGCGTCATTGAATAAGTTTTGGCGGTAACAGAAGTAAAACAAGGACGCGCGTATATTATCTCACATTCTCGCTCGACGTATGCTTGCGATAAAAGAGATAATTACATACATAAAAAGAGCACACACGTAAGTATCTGAAAATTTAACGAAGATTGATGCCTTAAACCGAACGAAGATGTCCTTGATCTTCGCCACAAGTGAATGTTCTCGTAACCCCCGTTACATTAATTACGTATATCGCAATAATGTTATTTATCGTTAATATTAATTGCTACGAAAAAATTGTGACATTCGCCAATTTTGTGCCTGTCATCTATATTTAAGAGATTGATAAAAAAGAAGAGGAGCTGCGCCGAAGTTCCGGAAAGAATTTATGCAAAACGAATTCGATCCGTGAAATACCAACGTATCGCTGTCAACAGCAATTATGATTCGGTCACGAAATCCAGTCCTCTTCTGGGTCAAGGATGAGCGTGTCTTTAATATCGCCATGCACCTGCGTGCGAACTGGATTTGATAAATAAGGTGACATAAATCTGATGACATAAATGCGAATTGACATTCCCGGAAATATCTTTTTGACCGTAAAGACATTACTGTAAGAACGTTCTATTCTGAAAATATTTATTACAAATATTCTTTTTAAATAAAATATATCCTGTTACCACGGTAGTTCGTTATAGTTAAACTTTAAACTGTTCTATTTATTTACTTATATCTTTTCAGTTTTCAAAATCCCCTCCAAAAATTTATAGCTAACAGCGTCAGTGATGTTACGTCATGATGCTAAATATATACATTGTATTTGTTAATTATCGATTCTTCAGCTAATGGAATCAATCTTTTCTTAATAAAAATAACGAGGAAGGAATGTCGATATAATTATAGTTATTAAATTTTACAGATTGTGTCCAGGTAACGGTTACTCACTTATTACTTATTTCCACTATAAGTCTTACCTTCCGCAGCTTATTCTAACATGTCGCAAAGACATACGACAAAGATAAAGAAGACTTCTGATTGGCTATAAATGTCGAGAGTTTCTCAAGAAAACAATTCGGATTAACAGAAAAAAAAAAAAATCGTATCGATAATCCTCTCGAAGCGACCGCCGCAAAAGACACAAGTGCGACGAACAGAATTTTATAGACCGTTAATGATAGTCGACACGAGGCTGTGATTCAGTCCCGTCCTTGGATTCGACGGATCGAACGAGGAGCCGGGGCACCGAACAAAGGATGCGGGGAAGCGGCACGAAGATGATTCCGAGGAGGCGCAGAGAACCCGCGAGCAAGAACAATACGAGGAGAGAAACGACCTTGCATGATTATCGGTTTCAGCCGTAATAGTTCGTAGGGAGGGAAAAGAACCGCGCCGCGCAAGGGCAAAGTGACTGCGAACGTCGAAAAGCAGGATTTTGAAGGATGGAACTTCTCGAGACCGACACTTTACAATAACAATAAGTAGCTGATGGAGCCTTATCGAGACGCCCGGTCGGTTACAAGCTAGGCGTGGATTTATGTCTCGACACATGCGAGCGCGAGCGATAGTCTAAAAATTTTTAGATTGGAATTAAGGATTAGAGACCGCGTCGCCGATTCCGTTGGGCTGGCTGTTGGGAAAAAAATGCCGGGAATGCTGAATGAATCTTTCAAGCAGGACGCTCCGCTGTGCGCGGAATAAATGAACGGAGCAGCGTCATCCTCTGGAATCGATCAGTGACACTTTTACGGTTGATTCCGCGACCGCTAGAGCCAATCACACCATCAGGTCGCTGGTTCGCCTTGTACATATGGGTAGATAGATCTTTTTTTCTTTTCGCAAGATCCGTTAGAAGTACGAGACTTTCTTATCTAAATTTTCCAACGGTATACTCAGGCGGGAAAACGTTTCTTCCCTACGTTACAATGACATTAGCCGCGGTACAGACGAATTCAAATAAATATAATACAAAACAGATACCTATTTTATATTTAAGGCGATATTTTTGCTCTACAGTATAATATTACGGAATTTTGAAAACAAGAACTTCAAATTAAACGGTTGCACGTTATACAAAAATGTCACGGTCCGTTTATTCTTTGTGCTCTGGAATTACCCCCCTCCCCCCCATGATATATTGATATTCGTATACCGATTTATAGAAGTTAGGACAACGTGCTTGCGGTATGGCATGCAAATTTAAAAACGTTTGCATAAATATCATAAAGTATCATTACTTGTAATATCGTAATCGAAGCGTAAAAATAATTGCGTTATTAGTGTAACATGTGAAGACATTCACATCACGCCCGATGATATGTAATAATATTATTTTAAAAACAAAAGTAGTTTAGAAAAAAAAAAGAAATTTAAGAGAATAATAAAATCTTTTAAATAATGAAATATATCGATTGTGTAACGTAAGCGCGTAACAATGACCGTGCCTAAAAATTCAGAAACTGATACGCAAGGCCACGTTTTTATACATTTTATCAAGATTCCTAAAAATAACATGACTTCATTCATTGTTCAACATTTTTACTTTTCCTTCAAATCTTTGCAATTATCTCGTCAAGGACTGCTCGACTGGTTGGTTCTTGGCTCTTTCCCTTTGATCGATCTACTAAATTGTCTATTGCATTTTTTATCTTGAAACAGGTCTCTCGTTGCATAGCTACACACACACACGCACACACACATACACATGAGAGCGTTATACCTGCTGGTTCTTTTGCCGATGTCGCGCGGACCCCCGAAATGGCCCTTTTTCGCTCACGGCCCCCCTTAAATTGATCTCCTTTCGATGATCGATATCGTGTTAAATAGCGGTAAACCAGCCACAGGCGTGATAGGCGACACTTTAAACGGTATGAGTTATATTATTGCCACCGGTGTACATCCACGGTGTGGTCCCCACCACCGAAAATACCGATTATAGCGGTCCGCTGTCCCCAAAATATTATAGCGCTCGAATCCACACGCTATATCATTTGCATGATATCGAGTCACTGAGGTGGCGAATTTCGAGTACCTCGTAAAAATACACCCGCAGCTAAATTTATAGTTCGAAAATTTTATTTATTAACCCACCCTTTGTGGATCTTATATTTCCGATTTTCATCTCTTATATAATTATATTTCGTCCTCATCCCTGTCGCATATAATCCGTAAATGCCCGAACTAAAACTACTACACTGAGAAAAAAATGTTGTTAATTTGACTAAACTCGTTTAGTTGGTAGTGATTTGTTAATACAAATATTAATATATTTAAATCAAATATACGTGAGTAATATCAAGAAATTGTTGTTATTTGAAAGAACAAGATCATTTTGTTAAATTATTTAATTCAATTAATCATAAAACTTATTATACTAATAAAATTATAATCAATTGAAATAACGACAATGTTAGATGAAATAAATTCTGCAGAAAAAAAATATTTGTTTAACAGCCCGTGACCGCTGCATGTAGTTGAATCAAATAATATTTCTTTGAATCTACGATTTTTTTTTCTCAGTGTATATACCTTAACAGATCCGAATCTGTGTATATTTTTTAAATATGATACAAAGAATAAAAGAGATACACGCTCGATGTATAATTATTTGACAAGTGATAGATTTTTCTAATGAGAGCTCCGGGCTCTCGGAGATTAGAGAGATGCGTCTTCTCGCCCTCCCCCCCCCCCCCCCTTCCCTCCATCCCTCCTCTGCCGCGCGGGCAATAAATAATCATCGTCCTAATGAATTCGTGCGGTCCGTAACTACCGGCCGGTCCGGTCGCCCGGGGGGAGGGGGGATGGGGGGAGCGTCTCCCTTCGTTTTTTCGCGGTACCAAGAAACACTTTTCGTACATATATTCGCCCATGCATCGGTAATGCAGCTTACGCTTATACGTAACGGGCGCGCGGTATGTTGAACAACGTGTGTCGCCGCCGCTCCGTAAAAACCGACTCCGGAGAATCAACATCCGAAATTCTCGGTGCTCCTTTTTGCACCGGGCGAAACCGGCGGCGGCCGCGGCCGCGGCGGCGGCGGTCGCGGCGGTTTTCTCAACACCGACGTTAATTACCCACGCGTTGCGCACGGCGTACGTGCGCGGGGAACCTGAATTACGGGGTCCCTGAACGCAAAAACCCGGCGCGAGACGGTGGGGTACGGTGCGCATCGCGCGCGCGGAAGGGCTGGCCGTGGCAGGGGAGGGAGGGAGGGGGGGGGGGGGGGGGGGCAGAGAAAAGTGCGCGAAGGGACGCGAAGAGGCGCGCCGGTTATTTATAAGCCGCGGCTAAGGTACCCCGGTTGTACCCGAAGCCTTCCGAACCGCTCGGCTGCGCTCCTCTTCTTGCTTCTTCTCCTCCCTTTTCTTTTTTTTTTCTTCCCCGCGTCCGTGACATCGACGTTCGGCGAAAAAACCGCGAGAGAAGCGGAGCGATCTTTATGACGCTTCGTCGTTGTATACGTTGCGTGTACGACGACGTCTCGTCGTCTCCCTTCTTTTCACTTGCTTGCCCGATTTTGTACGAAGCAAACCTGCTATTACGTTTTTATTTAACGCCGCGCGTTCGACGAAGACGATGATTGAATGTAGATCGAAAATAATTTCAATTTAAATTTGATAAAACCCTTTGCTCCGCTATTTGAAATTAATTTCTTTCGTTAGAAGATATTTTTTCAATAAATTTTTAGCTTCATTATAATCAAATCATGTATTTTTCTTTAATTTTGGCGAAGTTCCTTTGCACTGTACAAGGGTAAATAATCTGCGAGTTTAACTCGGCGGGGATGCACGAATTGCGAATTAAATTTGCAAAATAAAGAATTGAGATATATTAAGAAGAACTCGTCCAGTATATATATTCAATTTCGAATGCGTATGTGTGTGCGCTTAATAACTGTACATCATATAGAAATATATAAGGCACGCACGCGAAAATACTTGGAATATTAAAGGTGGCTTGAGATCTCCGTAGCTCATAAATCATCGGCCTCTACCAGTACCTATGTATTCGCATGTCGACAGGATAGTCCATCTTTTAAATACATATGCGTGTCTGAGTTAAACCCTTTTGGTCCTCTTAATGACGCGAGCGTCATTGTATACTTAAATCACTACCATCGAGTGTATAATGATTACATAGTCGAGCAGCGTAAACGATAATTGAACATTGACAAATTATCGAATCAACACGTTATCAGCAATTACAAGCACGCAAAGGAAGTTCGTTCAAGAAAAGCTGTAAGTATTGAGCTTTACGATGCTTTTACTTTACTCAAACTTTTTTAAAAAAAGTAAACGAACGAAAGTTGCATCGTAAAGCATCCAATATTCTCAATTTTTCTCGAACGAACTTTATTTGCGTGCTTGTAATTTCTGATAACGTGTTGGTTCGATAATCTCTTATCAATACTTGCTTTTCTAAATTTAAATAAAGCAGGTAAATTTTTTAAATTCAAGTTTCTAATTAAATAAAGATGGATTTTCCTCAAACCGAGAATTGCGGACGCGGAAAGGGAAATAATATGAATGATAGCGATGGAAAGGAAAGTCACCGTTGCGCGCAACGTTCGTGTTAGCTGCCGTTATTACGTTAAACAAAATAAAAATCCTGGAGACAGGTGAATCGCGCGTCTGTCTTTATGAACGAATAATTCATGGGTCATGCTGGACTTCCGCGCTTTATTCCGCGGCTCGTTAATTCAGAGTCCTTCCTCTGTAGAATGGATATCGTTTCTTTCTTCGGGAATCTGCAACGAGACGGGGATCATGCACGTCCCGGCAAAGGACCCACGACTCCGGGATTTTTCCTCGGAACGTTTATGGCGAGCGTACCTTGAAGTACGATCCATTGTACTCCCTTTCTTTACGTACGTTCAGTTCGTATGTGTACAAGGGCAGTTTGCCTCTGTAAGTATAAGTTTTCAGAAGGTGGTAGGGCATGTTTTTGAAAAGTAATGCACAGCGAGATTCAATACATAAAATACATGGTAGAGTAATTATAATTACATGGAATATTTCATGTGAAAAAGGTCATGTATAGAAATCGAGCGTTTCATGTAGAACGTTTCGTAAGTATATTGTTTTACAAAGCGAGCTCAGAAGAAACATTCAAATAAATTCTGCAACCAAACGTTTTGAATAATTTCAAACACGACAGAAATGTTAAGCTTCAAAACAGTTTAAACGGTATTAATAATAATCGTGTGAATTTTTAATATTTAAAGATTGATTGTTCAAACAGTTTCGATACAAGAAGAAATTTGTAAAAAAGTATGATTCATTGTAAACAGAAATAAAGTTTTTATTTGTTCTCACAATATATCGCTTCAACTCCATTTCACTGCTTTATTTAAATTCAGTCGTGAGAGAGTCAAATAATTTAAAATGTTAAAAGTTTATAATAGATTGTTTAAAATGTCGAAGAATCTAAGTGTTAACGCAAATTGTGGGAACAAACTAACGCGAAAACCGGTATTGATAACAAGAAAAAGAATATCAAACGATTTATCTTTTGCATTTACTTTAAATGCGAGATGATAAAGGAAATCGATTATCCGGACTGCTGCGGGGACAAGGCTGGAGGATCTGCGGAAGCTGCGGCAACCGGAAAGTTCAATGCTTCTCGTTGCTGCTGCTGCTAGTTGTCCTCGAGAATCTTTGTACGGCGTAGATAGAAAATAAATGAGCGAGCGTCGTCCCACGTTCCCACGGGATTCCTCGTTACTTGGGACTCGCGTGGTACGGCATGCGAAGAACAATCGTTGATGATCGCTGATAATCGCGACCTCGGGGCCCGTCACGGGGCCCGAACGTTTTCGTCTTTATCGTATCCTTTTTTTTTTCACGCTCTCGTCCGCGTCCCATGTTTTCATAGTCGATTCTTATAATTTTTGCAGCATCCTGTCGCGCGGAGTTCGTCGAACCGTGCCGGAGCAGTGACCGTCATCGACGTCATCTGTAATTTAGTTAACGATTGACCTTGATAGAAAAAAAAAAAAAATCATACCACGATAGCCCATAAATAGTAATATCGGTCTCTTATAATTCGAAGCGCCGCGCTCTTCGTATCCTCTGGTGAACACTGAATTGAAAAGAGATCGTAAAACATATGTTGCTTTTCTGCTTCATTTATTCATCGTTATTCAGATAAAGAATGTGGAACAGAATCGTTATTGGAGCATCGGTCTTACTTGTTGACAACTTCACAGTATTTGTTAGAATTAACATAACGTTTCATTTAATATTCTGATATTTTATATCAAAGCAACAATAAGTGCACCTGCAATATATTTTATGTAAAAATATAAATATTCTGTTTAAAAATAAAATTTATTTGACAATAAATTTTGCCAGATTCATAGACTTGTATCTCCGTACATGTCCCAGTTCGCTACTTCATTTTATTATTTATACAGGTATCTGTAACACGTACGGAGACGGTTTTTAATAATGGTTGATTGGGTATTTAGGTGAGTGCACAGATGCTTCAATAATTTCATTGATTCTCTCTTTTCATTCATTGCGTGACTCGCGGCTGCTCGATAAGTCATTTTTTTAATAAAAAATCTCTTTATCAGATTCATTACCGCCGGTATAAATAGCGGGGGGAACCTGTTCCGCGGGCCGATCCCCGGCGAGGGAAAACCGTATCGGTGCCGCGAAAAGAAACGCGCGCGAGCGCGGGTTGGCACAGAGGATGCACCCGGCGCGATCAAGGCCGAGAAACAGAAGGATCGCGACGGTCTACATTAAAACTCGAGATCCTGGGATATGCTGCAACGCCTGGCTTTACTTTCCGTCGACGCGCTGCGTCTTCGACTCGATCGCTTTCGCATCCGTTTTTCACGAGATCGGCATGCCGCGACAACGACGACGGCGTGTCGGCGTGTCCCCCCCCCCCCCCCCCTCCCTCCCTCCCCCCTTGCGTGAGCCTTGGGGTGCGTTCAACTCGACTTCTATCAGTAACGATGTCCCCGCGCGCGAATTAATGAAACCTGCTCTGCAGTTTGCTCCCTTAAACGACCGAGCAACCCTGTGTAAAATACAAAAATACCATTGCTAACTGTCCTCGAGGAGAAATGCTGTTATAGGCTTGGCTTCTACTCCATAAAAAGTATATACACTTGTATACAACGAAGTAACGTTGAAATGTATTAATTGCAAAGAAGCAGGGGTATGCGATGAGGTAGACGCGATGAGGTAGACATTCTTCGCGTCTGAGTCGCGTTTTTCCTTTCAATTGTAAAAGTTGAAAATGAGAGAAGAGCAGTAGGACACGTGGTTCTTCACTCACGAGTCGAGGACTTTTTTTTTTTTTTTTTTTTTTTTTTGTTGCTAAAAGGAGATAATCGAGAAGAATCGAGAAATCGCGATCGTTTTCGTCTCTCTCGCGGCTCTCTCACGAGGCGCTTAACGCTTGCTATAATTCTATAAGCGGCGGTAACTAGCTCGAATGCGAGAAATGCGATTCAACGTGCACGCACGCGAGACAGTGTCGCATTCCCCGGTGAAGAGGCGCGAATTCCTGGACGGCATCGGCTCCGGCCGGTGTAATGTGTAACATCGAGCGTGTAACGATCGGGACACGGTTTGTGCCCCCTTCCACACCTCCACGCGGCCACTATTCCTTCTCGCACTGTGCACGTACACACACACACACGCGTGCCTGGTGCTCCACGCACACCGGCAGGCCAATTGGAGAGCCAAGTCTTGGCCAAGTCTTTATAAGTAGGAGCCATCCGCGTCCTCAGGACTTACTCCCTCTCGGGAACGTGCCACGATCAGCAACCGATTTTCAGAATAGTTACTGAAAAGCTTGTAACTCACGCTGCGACGCGAGTTTCCCCCGAGGACCACGAGGATCCAGGGGGGCCCCCCCGGAAACGGAAGAATTCGCGAGATGACGGACGACTGACAGACGACGGGATTTCTTTGCCGAATGCATCGAAATGTAAGTCCACTTATTGTCTTTTTTTTTTGTTTTTTTTTGTTTTTTTTTTGTTTTTTTTAAATAAACGGAAATCCGTGCTTACGTGCACGTTCTTCGCGTTTTTCTCTTAAATTATAAAAATTGGAAATGTGAGAAGCTTAGACACGTATTAATTTTTTGAAAATTTGCGCAAGTTTGAGACGTACTCGTTAGAGAACAGTGATTAAATCGATTAATCTTTAGAGTTTAGAAGGTTGCATATATGTGTGCGGAAGATACTGCGGTACCAAACGGACAAATGTCCCGTGTTTAAATGAGAGAGAATAAATCCCCTTTTAACCAAACTTTTTTGAGATCATCAAGAGATAATCAACACAGATATAGTTAATTATCTGCAGTTCTGAATCTTCGTAGAAATATCGTCGGGTATTTCTTCGCTTCCTCGGGAAGTAGATTGTGGCGGATCTTTAACGAGGATCTTGGTAGGGAAGTGATTAGCATAAATTTCGGTGTCCGAGGCGTTACTGGCCGAAAATTTAAGCAGCCTCATAAATACACCGCGATTATGATGCATCAGATAACGGCGAGCTCGGCCGCCGAAGGCTCTGCGTTGGAGTCGGTAATTGATAATCAAACGACGCGTGAAGTTGCCCAAACATTTGTAATTCCTTTTCTAAATACCAAGGTAATTCGCGTAATTATCGTATTTAGCATTTTACTAATCTACATGCTTTATGAACATCTCAGATTTATTGTTGTAAACGTGAAATCCTCTTAACGCTTTTCATTCAGCTCTTGAAATCAAAAGCTCAATCGAGTATTACAAGTTATCAGGTACAACAAAAACTGTCAGAGATACATTCATATTTTATAATGTACGATGTCTACTTCATTACCGGCTTTAAACGCGACGTAAATTGATATTTTATTTTTGATCCTTATCTGTGTAGCCATTCCATTAAACTAGCTATTAACTCATAACGATCACTCGCTACTTCACGACTTGGACGATGTGATTGTGTTTATTGCAATAATAAAATAGAAAGAGCAAATAATTTGAATAAATCCTCCTTCTTCAAATAATTTCCATCGTAAAATCATATTTGCCGTCTAATAATGCACTTGAAGAATTAAGATACGAATATTTCATGCTGAAGCTTTTACAATGTTAAATATTTAAAAAAATGAAATTTAAACCAATACCTTGAGTTAGACAAAATTTTATTATTTTTAAGTACCATGAAATTTATTAATTTAACACAAAACAGTATTATTTTGACTTTATTGGTTCAGTTAAATTAAAATTGCTTTAGTTAAATTAACGACGTATTGAGGAGCAGAGACGACCTACAGGAATAGTTAAAAATGATGAAGTTTAGTATAATTTGACACTATGAATTTAAGGCGGGCCGCACACACACACACACCAGAGCGCACGACATGCGACGTGCGACATAAGACATGAGACATACGATATACATCGTAAGACAATTTTGCTGCACACCAAAGCGATAAGATTTATTGTTTATCTTTATCTAACTAAAGACAACTGGGTCTTCCTTCATTCTTGCACTATACGGGATATCGTGCGATGTTAATCGCATGAGACATGTACTACTTATAACACAAATATCGTAAGACACATGTCGCAGTCGCGCAAGTGTGCGGGTATTTAAGACAAACAATGCATTTCATACGCTTCAAGAGATATGCATATATCTTATAAGATAATTGTCGCATGTCTCGTGTCTTACAACGCACGTTGCATGTTGCTCTGGTGTGCGGCCCGCCTAACAATGTACAGCTCTAATTTTTTACAATCACATTTTATGCTCTAAAATTGAATAATATCAAGAATATGCTATTTAGTGATGTAATTGAAATCGGAGCTGGGTGAAGATCAATGTCGAGCGTGTAATCGTTATATTATCACGACGCTGGTCGTCACGTAACTGTTTCACCCGGTCACAGGCGGGTCTTACAATACTCGTGACATGCCCATACAATGTAAACGACCGCTGCGCCGAAATATTCCCCCGGTTCGATCGCGAATTCGCGTCACGGCCGGAACGGCTGCTGTATTTGGCTCGACATTCCGCGCTTCGTATGCCCCGATCGATCGGCTCGAGCACGCGGCCGATCAAATCCGTCGTTCGATCTTGTCGATCTTGGCATTGAAACCGATCGGCCGAGAAGTAAACAGCTGCCCGCTCGCGGGCGCATAATGCATTATGTACGCCCGTGCAGTATTTCGTAATCTATAGACGGCAGCAGCCTTAACAGATACCGGTCTCAAAATTAATTTTCGGTCTGATGCCGCCATAAAGAAACGCCGCACGTGCATCGTGTGACGAGCGATCGTGAGGATTTGATTCTGACACATTACCTAACTATCGCTGCGCAAAATGCGCATTGAAAATTGCGCGTAAAGTATAATAAAATGTTTGTTAGGGGATATTAAGCGATGATTGGGATAAATGAGAAAGGGAACAATTACGCCGAGATTACACCGACTGATACAATTTTCACAATCAAGTTTCGGAATTATGAAAATAAATAATTAATTAACAATTATTTTAATATTTAATGCAATGTAAAAATAGTTCTTATATTATTTATAAATTGTCATAAGAAATCCAACATCGAAAAAGAATCCAATGTGAATCTTATAAAAAATAATCTTTACAAAGGAAAACATAAGTCACAAAAAATTTTTATTCGTTACATGATACGAGGAATGTTTCCATCATTAATTTTAATGTGCAACGCTTCCGGAAAGTTCAGCCTTGTGCAACCATTCCAAAGTGGAAGATAAAAAGTTGCTGGATAAGGGAAAATCCAAAACGGACTAGCGACAATCACATGTTTAATCATGTTCCTGGTATATAAAAAAAGATATTCGGTAAAATATCTCTTTCCTCGACGCATTGTCACCCATACGGATTGTATATTCAATTTGTGTTTAATGTGAATCATGATGATATTAATCCATGAAATTCTTTAAATCGAGAAATAAGAATAAAAAATAAATTTAAATATGATATCATTTAAACCAATGCCTTGAGTTAAATACCATTTTGTTATTTTTATCAACCATGTGTATCAAAATTTAATATTTTAACACAAAACAGTATTATTTGAACTCCACTGGTTTTGTTAAATTAACATTGTTTTAGTTAAATTAATTATATTGAGTAGGAGTAGTGGCGACCTATAAGAATGATTAAAAATGACTCAATAATTGAGTATAATTTGACACTACTAATTTAACAGTGTATCTACAATAATCTACATACACAGTGCATTGTGTTAAAGAAATAACTGTTTGAAGATATATAAATTTTACGCTGGGCGCATTATATCGACAGCCGACAGCTCAGTGTGGTCATTAATTGCGTCAAACAAGGTTCTCACTACGAGAACGCTCATTCGATTCCATTGATTCACCGCTTCGTAATTATGCTCTATTTATGCCTACATTTATTCACACCTGCAGCTTTCTCATTTTCCTAGAGATATATACGGCGTGTATACCGAGTAAAGCCTTGAACCTTAGCGAGGCTAGTGTCAGTGACGGATTTACGCACGACGAATGATAGATCTGCGGGATACCTACATGATTATAGTAGCAAATGAAGGGAACATTGAAAAAAGGCGCAGAGACGTGTAAGGAGGATGGGAAGAAGCCGAGGGGTCGGGAAAAGATTCGCGCCTGCAATTTACAGGCGCCCCTTTAATTGCGACGCGTCGCTACAAGGGACGTCTGGATGACTTTGCTAGCCATGAAGAAATCTTTAATATCACTGACGGATGTCATGCGAATTTTTGTAACGTTACGCGCCATTAATTCAGCGACAAGTTTATATTGCCTCGCGACGAAAACCTAGATGAAAACTCTTCACTTCGGAAAAAAAGAATTTCCAAATGTAAAAGCTGTTGACTTATATGTACTATATATACACACGTTTGCAGATTTATATTAATTTCCTCAAAACATATAGTGCAACTTAAAAATATTTTATACTTTCATAAAGATTATATTAAATATATCTATCATTTAAACAAATATAAATTAAATTTGAATTAATTAATTACAAATTTACAATTATTTTAAGGGTAATTCCATTCCAAGCAAAGACTCACAGATCAAAAATCATTCAAGAATGAAATCTTTCTTATACTGTACGTACATTCACGTTGAGTTGTACACAATAGGTACTTGTAAATATGTACAAGGTAATAATTAGTATGCCACAATAATCAATGCAGTTATCGCTAGCTATTATATTTTGAGAGGAATTTACCTTATTCCTTAAGATTTCATCGAACAATGCAAGGTTGCATTGCATTACGCTGAATAATAAAACATCCTGACATGAAGAACAATTTACATCATTTTTCATAACAATACGTATTTACTGTAGATAACTGACATAAACGGAATAAATTTTATTATTATATACTATTCTATTATTATATGTATATTAAGTAACAAAAGGAAAAGTAGGCTTTGAGAGTCAAACGCGGTTAGTTGTGCGTGAGTTAACACTATGTAATGTTATTTAATTTATCTATCACCGCGTCGTTGAAGATGGCTCAAAATACAACCGAAACGTAGGATTTATAATTTGTATTAAATTATTAATTAAATGTTACAAAGTATTAACTCACGCACAACTAACCGCTTTTAACTCTTAAAGCCCACTTTTCCTTGTTACTCGTTAATTTTGGTGTCAAGAGTCTTCAGTTAATTACTCATTTACATATTTGAATCCTATTACTATTATTTTATACAAGCATTTAAATATTAAGAGCACGTTTCCACGCATAAAAGATATATTTCTTGTAATATTCTAATGTTCTTCTAGTAATTACAAATGATCTCGGATATCTCAGATTCTGTATGACTTCTCGCGTCATTCCCACGCCACTGTACACCAGTATATCCTCGGCAGGGAGGGCAAAAGTGGAATTGGCGGGAGAAGAAACGGCCTTGCTACTTTCAACGGCAAGGTTGCACTTACGTTGTACGCATGCTATCATAACAGCTCAGGTTCACTGTACTCGCATCATCGTCTGCAGACTGAGATGTTACTATTTTCTTGGTCACGGTGTAACAGGTTTTCTGCCTCGATTAAGCTTTTGCTTCTGTCTGAATGCGCGCCACAAGGTGTAATCTGGAGAATTTGTCTCAAAAATTTTCCAAAGCAAGCCTCACATTTGCTAACGCAACTTATTAACGATTTCGGAACTGATCTTCTATTACAAATATGACGTAATATTATCGGTATGTCTCTTGATTACTTATATTCTGAATAATAAAAAATAATACTTAATCACACACCACTTTATCCTTCATTATATCCATAAAAAATGACTGCGATGAATCAAATCGATCGTCGGCCGCGTAAAGAACACAAAGACTCAAGGATCGGGAAATATATACTTACATTTTCTGCTAATTTTCTATTATTATGGCGTTATCAGAAATGTTTGGCGACAAGGCTAACTATGGATTACTATTTCTTAAAACACGTTCCACGCGATTAACAAGCGTCACCGTGTCAAGGATTCCAATAATCGTTTTTAATTCGAGGCCAGTCTTCGTTTCGCGCGTGGAGAGAGAGAGTTTACTCGAAGTGAGGAAAATTATCTTAGAACGAAATGTGAAGAAAGTATCGATATTACGCAATTCGAAGATGTAACTTTAAAACTAATTAATCTTATTGAATTTCAGATTTATAATTAATTCGTGATAAAACGTTTTACTGTTTGCAATTTTATGCAACTCGACGGTGAACTATGTA
Organism: Leptothorax acervorum; assembly: GCA_035220615.1. Classification (NCBI taxonomy): domain Eukaryota; kingdom Metazoa; phylum Arthropoda; class Insecta; order Hymenoptera; family Formicidae; genus Leptothorax; species Leptothorax acervorum. The sequence goes on along the minus strand of JASTWQ010000126.1, from coordinate 258,602 downwards.
CTGATTAAGGAAAGAGCATTCTTGTAGTGAAAAAAGAATCGCAGAAGTACGTAATTATATACTCTCGTCGTTCTATAAAAAGCCTCGATACCGGCTTGCAATCGTGTCATCAATCTTTCCAGTAAATGATAACCAAGTAATAATTTATTACCTTTAACGGGGTGATCCCGTCAAACCTGGTTGGCGTGATTCTTAATAATGATACCGAGCGACGCTCAACCACAATTAGATTACCCGGCGCGTTCGATTATTCAGACTAGTAAATTCTTTGTCCTTCGTCATTTTCGTAATCAGTAAAAACCGTTAAATCTTCAATCTTCAATCGTAAAAGAAGAAGAAGAAGAAGAAGGTGCACAATAACTGTCGATAATTACAAGGTTAATGCGGCCCGTGCGCCATTATGTAAGTTTTTTCCGAAGTCCTTCTGAAGGCTGCGATAGAGACGTTCTCTCTCTCGGAAAAAAATACGCACGCGATATTCCCATTCTGTGTTTTTTTGTTCGTGTTACCGGTACAAATTACAAGTCATATAATGGGATTTTAAGCCATAAAAAGAATCAAAAGGAGAAAATACGATTTTTATATCAAAGGGCCTTAGTCAAAATCGATTTTAATTGAGCGTTTGAAGCGCACAAGAAGTTTGACTAACAACTATTTAAGATTGGCACAAAGAGAGTAATTTTATTATATCGCACTGCATTTTTGCATTTAGGCTCGTATTGTCTCAGTTTGATTTCTGATATCTACAAGGAGCCAATTATTATTTACTCAATTAATTTTATTATTTATTCTGTCGGACTGTAAGTTCTTCTTCCAAACGGAAGTGCATTAAGCAATATATATATTTGGATACGGTCGGTAAAGCCTCTTATGAATGATCAAAGATATAAGTACGTAGAAGTAAATCAAACGCTTAGCGCGAATATCTTCTTATCTTAAAGATACACATTAAATATATAAACTATTTATAATATATATAATCTGTATATTAAACATATAACGATATAATGTTTTATGAAGATATTGGATAGCGTTATCGCCAATTTCATCATTTTAAGAGGCTGCAATCGCGGGAAGCGGCGACACCGCGTTTGATTTGCATTTAGATCGTGTTAGTACTTTAACGATACAAATATCAGCGATTATTACGCGAAGGCTAATGAAGTGGAAGGCCAATTGCGTCGTTTAATCTGGATTACTTGACGTGATCAGAACCAGCATTTTGCCACGACGTGTCCTCGCAACGTAATGCATGGCGCAATAATTAAATAAACAGTTTTACGTGTTTGCATGTCTGAGATTATGGAAGACTCGACGTATAAACGATGTTCTCTCGGCTCTGCGCCGTATTTGACAGAAAGCGAAAGAACGAGAGAGCAACAGAGAGAAAGACAGAGAGAACAGAGAGACAGAGAGAGAAGGAAGCCGGTTAATTCAGCGACGTCGATTCTTGCCAGGCCGAGATATCCATCGACGGAGGGCGAGTTAATTGCACGACAAACCGCGAGATACGCCGGGCACGTTGTCCTTGGAATGCGTCCGAGGTTGCGAGTTCGTTTAGGTTTCATTCCCCGAAGTAGCAGCAACAGCATCAGCAGCATCAGCAGCATCAGCAGCAACGGCGGCAGCAGATGGTGGACCTGTCTGAATCGGTTTATAAATAAGTCGTGTTACCCCCTTAACAGCCCGTCATTACTCGCGTGCACCACCGTACCATTCTGGCATTTATATCCGCAGCTTAGGGTATCCGTTTACACTTTGATAGTAAACGATATTAACGGCCGAACGGGCCCCTCATTATGCTTTATGCGCGCAGCGGTGCACCGCGCAACGAAATGTCTGCGATATTTCACGATGCGATGCAACGTGGAATCTTGCGCGCAACGTAAATTGCCCCCGTAAGGGAGGGATAAATAAGGGCTGAACATAAATCAAAACGACAAATGACAGGAATAAGCTAAGATACGTATTATCAAAAGGCGCGTAATTGTTCACGTTACAAAAGGCAATTTCTCGAGGAAGAACAATGTAGCCGAGCCTCAGTTATAATTGCAAATTAAAAAATGCGTTTTCGATTAAGCTAGGCTTTGCTTGCTTTCTTTGAAATTTGCGTTTAACATGTACCAGAGTAAATGTTATATAAAATTAAGCGCGGTTAAGCTCCATTAAAGTTCCTTTGTCGATCTATTGTTTATTTTGCATCAGCCAGCAATCTGTTCGGCATGCAAAATTAGATTGCATGCGCTCTTTCGCATAATCGTAAACGCGTCTGATCGAAAGTAACGACCACGTGGAATAATCTTGATTAGCATTCAGGGAACGATCAACGTGTAAACGGAGCCTACAACATCGCGCCGTGAAATGTTTCATTCAACGCTGCGGAAATTTCTCCAAGCATACCGTTTTATAATGTGGGTTATTCGCACGAATTCAATATTAAAATATCAGCCGCATCAACTGTGGCGTTGTAAAAGCTCGATAATTCGAGTATTTCACTCCAATAATGTTAAAAACAATTTTATCTTTACATCTTCATATTACACTACATACACATTTCTTTTTATATTTTTAATCTTTATATCTTTATATTATAGAAAATAAATATTCACAAAAATCGAACGATAAAATTTACATATGTACAATGATACAATACACATTTACTTCGCCATGTATATGATTAACCGAATTAAAATCATTTTAAATCAACGTAAAATTTACATAATTCGGATATCTTACTTCAATAATGTTGAAAAAATTTTATCTTTATCTTCACACATATTACATTTCTTCCTATATTTATAATCATCTTAATATTATACAGAAAACTAATATTCGTAAAAATTAAACGATGAAGTTTAGTATTGGGCACGCTTGTAAACGATTCTAAAAGGTTGATACATGTAAACAAGCAGACCGCGAAAAGAATTTTGCAACGCACGATTGGCATTGGCAATGAATTCGCAATCTGAACGTGCCATTGAAACTTACCGTCACGATTAAGTAATGGTAGGCTCCTTAACTCCAAGAAGGAAGACGCAGTCGGATGTTACGTCATTGTTCGCGTAATATTAATTCTTTTCACTGGACGGGAAGGAGAGAGAGAGAGAGAAAGATCATGAAACGAGATTGGAACGGGTCTATTCATTTCAAGTTCTCAGCGCAGTTCGTTCTCTCCACCCTCTCTCTTTCTCTCTCTTTATCTTTCTCCTTTAACTTCTTACACACGAACGCGTCTCCTCTTCAAAGATTTTCTTCTTTCGACGGTGTATACATACGTGCTCTATTGACAAGTCATGTATGTACGTTGCAATTCGTTACGAGTTTGCACAGCGTTGCTTCTACCGTTGCTGCTGTACACGCGTTGATACATGGAATACATCGCGAGCAACGGCACAAGAACGTGAAACTCGCACCGGCATGCTAAAAGAATTTCTGTGGTAGCACGATTTCTGAGCTCTCTTAAAGTCAGAGGTATTGTACTTATATGTTGTGGCAAAGATTTTTATTCATATTTTAAAACATTTTGAAGTAAATTGTGAAAAACATGGTATCGGTACCGAATATTTAACGTTTAAATTATTTTCTGTAAAAAAAATATTACTGTATATCTTCTCAGTGTTAACGTAATGAAACTTTTTTACTCTTGTTTAAATGTTAGATAATAGTAATTAATGTGGTCGAAAAAAAAATTTAGATTGATGACAAGCTATATCTGTATATCGTCGCCTATGGCGATATATGCTACGAGCATTTATATTTCCGGTTGTATAGATCTCACAATCAGTTTCTCGACTGAGCCATTGCTCGTAGTTTCCATCTCGATAAACAGCGGCGAACCGCACACAATCAATAGCGCTATAGGTAGTTGCGAAAGATAAGGTGCACGCGATGACGTTCTTTGATGTAGGTGTTAACGTGCGTTAAGATGCTCTTTCGTTATCGGATGAATCTTTAAGCAGAAGACGATAGCCGTTCTTCGAAATGGCAGGGTCAACAGCCAAGATGGTCAACATGTACGCCTAGACATACTCATCGTTCGATAATTCGACCACAAGGAAAACAAAGTATTTCTTCTAATTGTAAACCTAAATACGACATTAATAAATTTCAATCATGCCATGTTCTTATCTAATCAAACAACGTAAATAAAAGATCGCAGAATTAGAATATCGTCGTAAACTTTCTTCCAAATTCAACTGCTTACTTAAATTTCATCTATAATATGTAATAATTATATGTACGTGTATGATTTAACAGTTCTATAATTTGTATCTATATGGCACTTACGATACTGGATTTATTTATGTAATCCTCCTGATATTTGACGAACGAATAAAATGAATACATACGTGGATAATAAGTATAATATACTGAAATTTTCATTTTGCAACGCTAACAGATATGCTCACTTAAAAAATCCAGATTACATTTGGTCTGTGGTGCATAAAGACAATAAAAGAATGATAATAAAACTGCTATAAAATCGGGGAGAAAGACTTTCAAAACTAAAAAATTAGAATTTTCTAATCACCGATAACTAGAAAAAAGTGAGTGTGTTTACGATACAAACAGATTACGATATAACTTTTTCAATAATTTCCGAAACTTATCTTTAATTCTTCATTAAAAATTAACACTTCAAGAAATATAATATCAACCGTTTATTTATTTAAGAAAATTGTTTTTTATATAATAATGATTGATAATTTTACCATGTTGCAGATAAAGTTAAATACGAAAGATGTGGAAAGTTCGATCGTTTTTGAGCGTCTTTGCGACGCTAATCGTAACAAGATTGACAGAAGCTGGTAAGAACTATTTAATTTTTATCTTTATTTTAATCTACATTTATATATATTTCAGTTTTTACCATAAATTAAGATCATTAAAAAAGACTATATTTTATTCTAAAGAAATTAATAGAAGATACGTTTTTTAACAAACACAAAAATCATCGATTAATTATCCATTTCGTTTTGACATAAAATTTAGAATAATCAATATTGAATGTTTAAGAATTGATTAATACTCATTGTGTCAGATCAATAATATAGATACATATATATATATTTTAAGTATACCTACACGTAATTTACTAGAATATGCTGAGTGACATTTAATCAATTTTTTTGCAACAAAGGCTGCGATTATAAAAATCATTACTCAATCAATCAATCAATTTAGTTTATATGCAGATGAGAATGAATATTTATTTTCGCAACATGACAACCAAAAATTGAGAACAAGAAGAATATACGAGTATTCTGTAGATATGATTATACATATATAAAATGAGTGCTACAGGCAATCAAATCTCTAAAATTATTACTTTACAATCTGCTCTATTTAACGATCAAGTTGTGTTATTTTGAAAATTGGTTTTAATTAAAACCCAGAGAAAATATTGCACATTTTACGAAATAATTATTATTTAATCAACTGAAAATTAAATTAAATTTGAGTGCTTATTAGCCATATTAAATTGCAGATTATTACGGGTATAATCAAAACCAATACAGACAGAGCAATGCTCCCTTTAAATGTAGAGAAGAGGGTTACCACCCAGATCCGCGCGACTGCAGGACTTACTATAGATGTGTAGATTGGGGCAACGGCAGCCCGTTGACGACCTTCAAATTCGAATGCGGAGTAGGCACGGTGTTCTCCAAAGATAAGGGAGACATTTGTACGCATCCGGAAGATAGTGGTCGGCCTGAATGTGGCAGTTCTGAGAATGAACTCGATTCGAACGTGCAAGATCTTCCTTCCCCCATATGGACAACAAGCAGAACAACCATGCAGTCGCGACCGACTATACAATCTCCAGTAACTTCTGGACTATCTACAATCACGACTGAAGCTGCTACAACAATTAGAAAACCAGAAATAACAATACAGCCACCGTTACCGAGTCGACCAACCAATATAGATCAACCGGAAAATAACGATATTAATTGTCAAAATGGAAATCAGTGTAAGCAAGAAGGATTTTTAGCCGACACTTGTGACTGCAGAAAATTCTACAGATGCGTAAACGAAGGTTACGGAACCTTTAAGAAGTACGATTTTAAGTGTGGCGAAGGAACTGTTTGGGACCCAGAGATTCAAGCGTGTAATCACGCTTGGGCTGTTACGAGGAAGAACTGCAGGCAGAACTTGGAAAGTGGAGACAGTGCCGATAATAGCGGACAATGGAATGGAGATAATAACGGACAATGGAATGGAGATAATAGTGGGCAATGGAATGGTGACACTGGAAGTCCAGGTCAGCCGGGAGATCCAAGTGGCCAACCAGGACAACCTGGAGATCCAAATGGTCAACCAGGTCAACCGGGAGATCCAAGTGGCCAACCAGGACAACCTGGAGATCCAAATGGTCAACCAGGTCAACCGGGAGATCCAAATGGCCAACCAGGACAATCAGGTTTGCCAGGTAGTCCAGTAGGATATCCAGGGACACCAGGTTCTCAAGGAACTCCAGGATCGCCGGGTAGCCCAGGCTCTCCGGGATATCCAGGGACACCAGGCTCTCAAGGAACTCCAGGTTCGCCGGGTAGTCCAGGCTCCGCGGGTCCAGGGACACCAGGCTCTCAAGGAACTCCAGGTTCGCCGGGTATTCCAGGTTCCGCGGGTCCAGGGACACCAGGCTCTCAAGGAACTCCAGGTTCGCCGGGTAGTCCAGGCTCCGCGGGTCCAGGAACACCAGGCTCTCAAGGAACTCCAGGTTCGCCGGGTAGTCCAGGCTCTGCGGGATATCCAGGGACACCAGGCTCTCAAGGAACTCCAGGTTCGCCGGGTAGTCCAGGCTCCGCGGGTCCAGGGACACCAGGCTCTCAAGGAACTCCAGGTTCGCCGGGTAGTCCAGGTTCCGCGGGTCCAGGGACACCAGGCTCTCAAGGAACTCCAGGTTCGCCGGGTAGTCCAGGCTCCGCGAGTCCAGGGACACCAGGCTCTCAAGGAACTCCAGGTTCGCCGGGTAGTCCAGGCTCTGCGGGATATCCAGGGACACCAGGCTCTCAAGGAACTCCAGGTTCGCCGGGTAGTCCAAGCTCTGCAGGATATCCAGGGACACCAGGCTCTCAAGGAACTCCAGGTTCGCCGGGTAGTCCAGGCTCCGCGGGTCCAGGGACACCAGGCTCTCAAGGAACTCCAGGTTCGCCGGGTAGTCCAGGCTCCGCGGGTCCAGGGACACCAGGCTCTCAAGGAACTCCAGGTTCGCCGGGTAGTCCAGGCTCCGCGGGTCCAGGAACACCAGGCTCTCAAGGAACTCCAGGTTCGCCGGGTAGTCCAGGCTCTGCGGGATATCCAGGGACACCAGGCTCTCAAGGAACTCCAGGTTCGCCGGGTAGTCCAGGCTCCGCGGGTCCAGGGACACCAGGCTCTCAAGGAACTCCAGGTTCGCCGGGTAGTCCAGGTTCCGCGGGTCAAGGGACACCAGGCTCTCAAGGAACTCCAGGTTCGCCGGGTAGTCCAGGCTCCGCGGGTACAGGGACACCAGGCTCTCAAGGAACTCCAGGTTCGCCGGGTAGTCCAGGCTCCGCGGGTACAGGGACACCAGGCTCTCAAGGAACTCCAGGTTCGCCGGGTAGTCCAGGCTCTGCAGGATATCCAGGGACACCAGGCTCTCAAGGAACTCCAGGTTCTCCGGGTAGTCCAGGTTCCGCGGGTCCAGGGATACCAGGCTCTCAAGGAACTCCAGGTTCGCCGGGTAGTCCAGGCTCCGCGAGTCCAGGGACACCAGGCTCTCAAGGAACTCCAGGTTCGCCGGGTAGTCCAGGCTCCGCGGGTCTAGGGACACCAGGCTCTCAAGGAACTCCAAGTTCGCCAGGTACGATAATTTAAAATACTGTATAGAAACTAAAGTTTTACTATATTAGTATAAATAAAATCTTGTTTTAGGTCTTTGTACAGCAGAAGGCTTTTTTGCTGATCCACAAGATTGTCGCAAGTTTTACCGATGTGTCGATAATGGCAAGTCTTCCTTCACAAAATATGACTTTCAATGTGGTGTTGGAACCGTCTGGGATTCGTCCGTTCAAACTTGTAATCATGCTTATGCTGTACCAAGTTGCAATCAAGCAAATGGTGTAACTACAGACAAACCCGATACTTCGCTGAATGAAGTAGACAGTACCAAAGGACCAGATACAAGTAAATTACCATCGCAATCTCCTGGAAGCTCTACCTTCTCACCAACATCTTTAGAACCAGAGACACAATCATCGACTCAAGCTGTCAGCACTACGAGAAATCCCATCACACCATCTCGGACAACGTCAACTTCTTATTTGCCACCCAGTAGTACATATCCGTCTTCAACAATGCAAGTTACCGAATCCGTTTCTTATATTCCTCCTGCAACACAAATGTCCACTACTTCTACATCTTACTTGCCACCTTCGACTGCAACCAGCGCGTCTGGACCAACACCTGAATCTGTTTCTTATATTCCTCCTGCAACACAAATGACCACTAATTCTGCATCTTACTTGCCACCCTCGACTGCAACCAGCGCGTCTGGACCGACATCTGAATCTGTTTCATATTTGCCACCGGATACTAGTACAAAAGCTACAACTACTGGGCCAAGTTCTGCATCGTCCACTGCCTCTTCACCTCAGAATGGGAAGTCTGAGTGTACTGAAGAAGGTTTCTTCCCGGATCGTAATAATTGCAAAAAATTCTATCGCTGTGTACAAGGCCAATCCGGTTATCAAAAATACGAATTCGAGTGCGGTCCTGGCACAGCATGGGATCAATCAATACAAACGTGTAATCATATCGAGAAAATAACTTCATGTTCATCAGACAGCAATAAAATCGATCAAGGCCTTAGTCCCGGTACTTCTAAACCCACATCTGGACTTCCTCCTGTCACGAGTAGTTCTACAACTGTTTCTAGTCAAACCATTGCAACTACTTCAGCGTCTCCAGTTCCAGTTTCTACCGAAAGCGCTACAACTGCTGGTGCTCCAAGTGAGATATCTACCGAATCACCTACATCAGAGCCAGACAAAACAGAATCATCATCAACAACTACTGTCACGCCCGTTAGTACTAGCGAAAGTCCTGCCTCGGGAAGACCAGAAGAGATTCAAATGCCTGGAAGCTCCAGTACAGAAAGTTCATCCGAATCCTCGTCTGAATCCTCATCTACTTCTGAATCAAGCGAGGAATCGTCTTCGTCTACTGAGTCACACGTACCCGATTGTGCGACACAAAAGCCGAGTAACGGAATAATATGCAACGACGAAGGGTTTTATCCGCATCCGACTAGATGTGACAAATTCTATCGCTGCGTTAATAATGGCAATGGTTTCAACGTATATCACTTTGACTGCGCACCGGGCACTATTTTTGATTCCAGCATCAGCGTATGTAATTATCCCGAATCTGTTTATCCCGCGAGAGATTGTACGACTGGAAATATTACTTCGAGCAACATGGAATCCACAACTCAATCTGGAACACCTGCACAATCGACATCAACTACAACGCAGAGCACAGCTCAGCAAACAGAAGAGAGCACCACAGAGCTTGGTACAACGCCTTCATCCGTTGAGACTACTTCAGAAGGAAGCACTCCTGCTTCCGGTACCGAATCAACGACATCAAGTATGCCAGAGAGTACCGAGAGCACAGAGTCTACGACTGAATCATCTGCCACCACAGAAGCCGCTACCGAATCAAGCACCTCTGAACAGACTAGCGAAGCCACAACTGAAGCTGCTGCTTCCACAGAATCCGAAACGTCTACGACCGAGTCTCAGGAACAGTCTACAACAGAATCCCAGGAACAATCGACGACTGAATCCCAGGAACAATCGACGACTGAATCCCAGGAACAATCGACGACTGAATCCCAAGAGCAAGCGACGACAGAGTCAAAAGAACCATCCAGTACAGAAGCTCAAGAGCAATCGACGACCGAGTCGCAGGAGCAATCCACGACGGAATCTCAGGAACAAACGACCGAATCATCGGAATCGGCAACAGCGGTACCAGGAGCGGCGCCTTGCGCCATAGGCAATTTGACCGACGAACAAATCACTCTGGTTTGTCCCACCGGCTTCCGAAGGCATCCGAAATATTGCAATCTATTCTATCAGTGTACCTCCGAAGGCAACATGGAAATCAAGATCCTCGTATTGAGTTGCCCAGAGAATACAATTTTCGATGAGAAAAAGATTCAATGTCTACCCGCAAGTGAAAGCACTCAGCCATGCATGGGCACCAGAACAAGCGCCAGATTTTATCGAAGATTGGAAGACAATGCTTTATCACCTGTAAGTGAAAATTTTAATCAACTAATTGTAAGTAAACTTGTAACTGAAAACATTCATTGTAAAATATTCTTTTGATTTTAGGTAAAGGTATCGTCGAATCAGCTTTGTCCGCAAGAAGGACATTTTCCTTATCGGCAAGGTTGCAGCAATACCTTTTACAAGTGTAAACGCGACACCCGAAACAGTTTACAGGGATATCTCTATAAATGTCCCGAGGACTTTGTTTATTGGTCGGTCTCCAGAAGGTGCGAACGTGTGACACGTCTCCCTATGTGTTCGCATTTGTCGTACAGGAACAAAATCGACTGGAACGAACGATGGCAAGTGCCAACCGAAGATTTTAATCTTTCCGCGAGAATGTTACATTTCTCTTGAATGCTTGATAACACCGCCTGTTTCTAGACTCTTAATAAGTTGCAAATTTGCCATAAATGTTTATAGACAACCCGTATTTTTAGACTAATTATAACCTTGAAGATTTAAAATAATTGAATACTGTAAGAATTAGCAAATGTATTAGCAAATTAATGACTTTGGATTACTAAAGATAGATATGTAGAGTAATTGGATATTTATATGGATGACTATTAATATAACATCCACGATATTCGTTTAACCTTTTTATAAATTATGACGATTTCTAAAGTATTATTCTAACTAATACTGTACTTTTTGCTTATTTTCTAGTGCAAGAAGTTATTTCTGCTAGTGCAATATTACTCAATAATTTACAATACTTTGTAAAACATTTAACAACATGGCTACGGAAGATCTCGATTAAAAAGTTTAATAATAGATCTTCAGTAGTCGTCTTGGATTAATTATTGTCAAACTGCCATTACGCAATTTTTAGTCAGCATTAGTTATGCTAGTGAGTCTGTTAATATAATTATTAATGAATGTAAGTATAATTTTCGGATGGATCGAGTAACAGAACAAGAATTTTTTTTTAGAATTGGAGATTATTTATTTTCGCTGATACTGTCTAATTCTATCAGATCATTATTAACTTCCGTTATCACTAAATATAAGGACAAAACAGTCAAAGAAAACATTTATAAAAGTAAATAATTTCCAATTTCACACATAGAATTATCGTTCAATATCTTCTTCCAATTACTAGTATCTGATACTGGGGATGGTTGCGGGACTTGTATGCAATATTCTGACTGTATAACGCGATTTCTTATATATTTATTAACTGATATCTTGCATAGAAAATATCCGTGAAAAACGGCACATTATTAAAAAGAAATGTAGAATCTTGCTAAACGTGGCAGCTAGTTTTTCTTTTAGAATATATTAGAAATGTTCACGCGCAATGTACACGCGTTTTGTATATATCTTGTCACAAGTAGCTCCTCGTAGGAAACCAATGCTTTCTCACGAGTTTTGATGCATTTATCACGATATTTATAGCGTACGAATAAATTAGGATAATTAATACTTGTTCACTTAATTTTACGCTTCCGTTCGCGTGTTCATATTTGATCTCTAAGTGAAATTTGTATTAATAAATAGCGTGAAAAGAACCGATAAGATATATTTTATTCTTCCGCCCTCTCACGTCAAAATACTTTTCAGGTTTAAAATTTTGTTTAATATTTCTTCTAGATATGCATTTATGTACCGCCGACCATTACCAACAAAGTAATATTCAGTAACATTAAAAATCGCTTTTCTTACGTACAGATGTTTGAGTAGATTGAAAAATGTACTATGTATTAATGCTATCTCAAAGAACATTGCGGCTAGAATAAGAAGCTAGAAAGTTAATGAAATCAAAGAATAGATGGTATATAATAGTCATAGGAGAAAGAGGAATTATATGAAAAAGAGAATATATTACTGCGTGTGTACATACTCAGGAAATAAGGGAATTATAAGCTATATATGTATATATAGCTTATAATATACATTACATATATAAATTATACAAAAAAATTTCCTAAAACTATAAAAAGTTTTGTATTGTAGGATAATAAAAATCATTATATTTATATAGTAATTAATTGATAACTACATAATTGTAATCTGTATTTATATGACTGATACATGCGCACACGCGTACGCACATATACATGCAGAAAAAAATATGTATAATTTTTATTAATTTTTAAATATTATTATTAGCTATAGAAAAGAAATATTGTGCGTCCGTTTCGGCGGTTGTATTAGCAGTAAAATTCTATGTTGAAAATAGTAAATTGGATATTTTGGTTATAAGGACGTTTAGAATAAGATAATAATGTCAAACAGTACTATATTATTTATTATAAATTTATGAACATCAATTTCAAATAATTAATTAGGAAGCAAAACGAGTTGTCTTAAATTATTTATAAAGGAATAATAAAGGTAAATTTATCTAGGCATAAAACTATGCCTAGCTTGAGTATCGAAACTTAATAATAAAAATAACGTTGTCTTTTAACAAATTATATATTACTTTTTAATTACGTTAATTGTTATCTATATAAAGTGAGTCCAGTATTTGATATGCCGTCGCTCCAAAAATGTGGAATTGCAACGTGATCCATTTTCGAAATCTTCAAGTTTTTCCATTTGGATTCCAACAGCGCTGTAACTTTTTCAGCAACATTATAAGCAAATTCTAGATATTGTTTTACTTTCGGTCTGCTCAATACGGAAATTATTCGGTTAGCATACATAGCTGAACTCGTTCAGCGTAATCGCCACGAGATAACTATGTATCGGAAGAGTTGTTTCTCAAAATGCGTCCAACGCATCTCGAGTTCATTCGAACCTGCGACTATTTCTCGGCATATTTGACAAGACCCTATACTTGGAATAATGTTCTACAGAAATGTTAAAAGTGGACCTGAATTTTGGATGATCCCAACATGGAAACATTCGTCGGGCTCCAGTCGCTTGGAAACGTGTTGCGAAAACTTAGCTATAATTTTTTAATGTGTTTTGGATCAAAAAATAAATTTCCAATCAAATGTAGGTAAAAGTACTTGAAATTGGAAAATGTACAAATGCGTTTTATAAATGGTTATATTTAGAGAATAATATATCTAGAACTATTTTAAATACTATTTTTATTTTTTGTAGTGCATTATCACTGTACTACATTATGTTAGATTTTGAATATAGATTTTATATGATATACATAGCAATAGTTTTCAATATACATATATAATGTACATGTAAGATAACATTAGCTATCTTTCTCTCTTTTTCTTTATGAATATGAACAAGTAAAGTTAATAGAATAATTAGGGTAAGATTTTTTCGCAAATATATTTTTTTCTAACTAACATGTTCAAACATAATATATCTTTCATATTTAGCACATTAATACATTTCTTTGTAATTAATTGTTTATGGAGAAATACTAACTATATCTTTAGATGTTACAACACATTTTATGTGCCAATAAAAAAGACATGTATATATATTGAAGTCTATTCTATTAAATTTTACATAGTTTAAAGAATTCAAAATAGCGATAGTCGTTGTGCACCGTATATGTAGAAATAAGTTATATAAAAAATAATAGTAAATATCTCATTTACAATATTAAATAACAATGTGTTAACATTTACTTACAACTTTCCCGCTTCTTCTGTATAAGAAGCTCTGAACAATCCATTTATGTTATCAATAATATTACGACTGATGAATTTCATTTTTAACTTATACTGCCCAGCCGGTAATTCATTGAAACGAAAAACCATTATCTGTGGCCTTAGTAATAATAGTACTTACCCTGTCAGTTTATGAATCGTACCATTGCTGTTGATCAGGTCTATCGACGTTAAATCCATCTGCGGTTTTATAAGGTAGAAATATATGTAAAGATTTCGATGTTCACATCGGATTCGCCGGAAAAGAAGAAGTTGTATTTTCTTCGATTTTGCAATAAAATGTCAATTATCAATGTATAACTGCCAACATATTGCTCCATATGTGATATGATTAGCTTAACGTTATATATAGTGCTTTGGTATTATATAATCCGGTAAACGGTTATCTATGAAAGAACAATTATTCAAGGCAGAATCATCTCCGGAACTTCTCCGCCAATAAAAAATGCAATTGCTACGATAAATATCAGTTAGGTCGCCTTTTAAAAGCAGTTTTTGAAAAACCATTCCAAATTTTGCTTGCAGTATGTGCAAAAATGTTTCTTTATTAATAAAAATATGAACAAAAAAGTACAAGATTCTCTATTGTAATCTTTAAAGGGAAAAGGAGAACGAGAGAATAAGAAATAATTATGACAATTTTGTTCAAATACAATTATTATATATCACAATTATTACAATTATTTGTACAATTTACAATTATTCACAAAGATATTTGGTCAAGCCACAAGAACATAAATAAATAAAGTTTTACTATAACACAAATATATCGGTACATTTGTGTTTTAATAGAAAAAACTATAAATTACAATTTAAATTACGTTAATTCAGTCCAATAAAATCAACATGTGCGTGCTATATTAAAAATATATTTTTCATATTCTTTCATGACTTGTCCAAATATTTTCGCAACTAAAAATTACATAAAAAGGAAATCAATAATTCCTTACAAAGTTAATTTTGTTAAACTACAGTTTAATAAAATTTAATCTTATCGATATTCATAACATAGATTCTTTACAAAACTTTTGTGCTAAAGTAATGATAACTACATTAGGTTTAATAAATAAAACGAAGATTGAGAGAAATATAATTAAATAATTTTTAACAGGATCTAATTAAAAATCGGTATAGATCAGTACTTTATATAGTATATTATATGACTGTATGTACAATAATATAAATAATACTTGTCGATCTCGCACGTTATTGAGGAAGCCTGATCAAATTAGTGTTTATTCGTTACTTATAACACTAACAATTAGTACTATATCGCGCTTACAAATAACACACAATATTATAAGCACAGACATACGCGTTTATCAGTTCACATTATCAATCTACACTTATTTTAACTTTACTAAATTTCCAGTAATTACGTTATCGAAAAATCAGAATACTTATATAAAATTGATACGGTTTAATAAAATATATTGTTGCGATGAGTTTACTTATTAATTAATTATATGTTATTTGTACTGTAATTTTCTGATCCCCTTATTTAGTTATAGTCGAACATAATTTTCGACTAGCAAAATACTTTCCGCTCAGAAAAGTTACTTATAAATGTAACGTATGACAAAGCGAGTGTATTCTTAAAAAATTATTCGAGCATTATTATTAGAGAATTATTAGAGCATTCTATCTACGAGAATCTATACTAGTAGTTTGTATAATGTTCGATTTAATGATCAAATACGTTAGCTGCTAGTTCAATGAATTATAGAGCAGCAATCAATTATATTAAATAAATACGTTTTAACAATGCGAACATATCCTAAACATTTTCTTTTAATTACTAATAGTGTTCAATGTAAAAATTTAAATTTAAAATATATAGAGAGTGTAAGAGACGGGAAAAATTAACGGAGCCGACTGGTCTCAAACTCGGGATCCTTCGTTCACACGCCTAACACTCAGCGTGCGACACCACGACTGCTCCACTACTACGTTAATTTCCCCGCTCTCCTATCAATACCTAACCGGCCTTACATCCCATAAAATAAACGCCTACAAGAGTCTGTATGTTAAACAGTATACAAGAAAATAATTTTTTTGCGATAATTTTCGAGAAAAATTATTTTCAATGTAAAAACTGTGTACAAAATGAGTTTTATCGGAATAAAACACTTAATCATCTCTCTTAAATTGAAAGATATGAAATAATTTTTATTCCACTCAAACTGATTTTAAACTTATATATAAAATTATCGAAGTCATTAATGTTTTATTTAGAATTTACATGCATCTGTATTTTGCGTATTATAGTTAGTTCCTATATAAAATAAGGTTAACTGCAATATAGCATATTAGAAAAATTATCCTTAGAAATTTAGGAAATTTAAGAAATCTGTAATAGTTAAAATTAGTTTCCTCGCGAACGGAGTTTTCGCTTATGATAGATCAGTATGTTTATCAACATGTTAAGTTACTTTCAAGCTCTTTCTTTCATTTTTTATGTCCGAATGAATATGTATGTATTGAACAAAACAACAAACAAATAACCGATTTGAATTCAATTCACGTTCTTTATTATATCGAGTCAATGAATTTAACGCAAATCAAACTCTAATAAATGCTCCCATTTTTTTATTGTATACACATACTTCTGTAACAATAAAAATTTACATTTGTTGCTCGTTTATATATTACTTACAATTAGTGTATACCTTAACGTAATTTTGAATTGACTATAAGTATTCGTTATAAAACTATATATAAAATAAATGTAGATAGCATTAAAAAACATTCTAAGAAAAATTTCTAACAATTCTGATATTTAGTACAAATTAAATTAAGTTATAAAACTACAATAAAAGTACAGTATAGAGAAGAAGATCTTTGCTGAATTTCAAATTCTTAAATTCTGCAAAATCATCTCAAAACGATATTATAACACACGTTTGAAAGATCATCTTTATATCAATCGCAAAATGCAAAAACATCGAAATGTGTAATTGCATTAATAGGAATATTAATAACTTTGATAACTCCGAAAAAAGATGCCTTTAAGAAAATATAAACTACGTTTCATAAATTTTTCAAAGAGAGACATAGGTATAAGTATTTCGTTTTCGATAATTCACCTAATAAATTGGAATTATATGCTGATTAAAATACAGTATACAGATTCTTTCAATTCTTGTAATAATTAGCTGCATGCTAATTATTAATATTAGAAGTTTATCGGATCAACGATCTTATCATTTCGAGTGATCACCAAGAACTAACGACGAAGTCGGTAATACATATTATAACACGAATGCCTATATTGTAAAGTCATTGGAACCAAACATTATTCTTCTCGTGATTTCATCTTTCAGCCTCACTTCTTATTATTTTAATGGTACACTAGGCATCATTAATACCTTCAGCTTTCTCTGATCGCACGCCCGCGCGCATCGTAATATTTAGATATTAATTCCTCATAACTATTTATTAGAAAATTTATATAACATTATATGTGGCGGTCTACCGACCGCACAACTAAGCAACGCCTGCGAAACGACAACCCGTCGTACATTCTCTCCCGAGAGCGCACAACTGTGCCAACCAAAATATATAAGCACTGACTCTAGTGGATGCTATAGCCAGTCGTGTGTCTCTACCCGAGACCACGTTCTGTGCATATGCTAGTGGAGTCGCCGTCACGACACACAGCGTCGGGACATTATTCGAACATTTCCATTATATAAAATCAAGATTACGACGATCTGGTATATTAACACCGACAAATAGAAGAGTCATTGATCAACCTTATGAATATCCTGGTAAATATAATTGACATACACTTTCATTTATACATATAATTCTAATTTTTTTAATATTATAATGAAAGTTATATTAGTATCAAAAGTACATAATTTTTATTAATTTTTGCAGAATCCGTCGATTCACAATTGAATTGGTTGAAAAACCATTTGGATCCAGAAGAAACTATTGTTCATTACTGGGAATTAACATTCAAAGCACGTCAACAGTTACTAAAGGAATGTGAAATTCATAACTATTATCAATCTTTTCCATGTTTAAAGATTTCTCTAGATGAAACACTGGTGGGTTTTTGATAAAAATAAAAAATTATTGATTTTTCAATAATAATGATAAATTTTCTTTATAGTTAAAAAAAGATTTTGATCGATTATATCCGGATAAAAATGATACATTTTTCGATCGTTGGGATGTTATCCGAACTTACTTAATTAGAAGATTGCAAGAGTGCGATTCTGTTAAAAACGTTTCTGACAAAGCATACATCCATCTACTTCCAACCTTACTACAACGTAAGTATCTATAAATCGAAAATATTATTGTTGGATTAGTTAATAAATTTATTTTTACTTTTTATTTTATTTTATATTTTTATTTTTTTTACAGATAACAAAGATGCATTATTATTTTATCTACTGCCTTATTTAATTGAATAATCACGAAAAAGAAAGAGAAATACAAGAAACAATCAAACACAAATTGTCTATGCAAGGGCGACAAGATTCTTTTTTATTACATGTCGAGGTATTTAAAAATTTTTTATTTGTTTCGTAAATATAATTAAAAAACATGTATATATATTTCTCGTTTTCTCTACGTTAAAATCAACCAGTCAGAAATCGTATATCGATAATACGTATTATCGATTTTGTAAGAAGAGAAGTTGTGTATATTGCATAAGCCGTGGAAAACAAAAGACCATCTACTGTCGCTAAATCGGTAAACGTTCGCGTCATTACATTACATTGTTTCGGCCGAGACGGTCGCGCGCTCGCGGATTCGCGTTGTTATCACGTGTCACGTGTGGTAATTTCGTGTGAGATTGATTGATTTTCGCCATCGATTTCGTCCTTCCGTTGATTGGCAGTCGCGTGATTTTTGAAGTTGCCGTTGCATGAAAATGATAAGATCAAAGATTATAGATATTCATATCCCAGAGCTGCAGTACATACAGCCAGAATATTATCTCAAGCAATGTTTAATACAAGGAAAAACATGAACCAGAAATCCTTCTAACTGTTTTTCAAAATTCAAAATTACACAACCTAAGATGTCGACTCATAAGAGATCATTGGCTTTTCAAACCAAAAAGCAAGATACTCGAGAATTGGATCTCCTTGATCAGGAGTGCATGTCGGCGTCGGAAGATTTTAGGTCTGATATCGAGGATGAACCTAGAATTACCAAGAAACCATCAGATGGACCCGGAAAAACCCCAAGACAAGAAAAGAGAACTCCTAAGACAACAGGACCCCCTACAACAGGACAAGAAAGAGTGCCCTGGCCAAACTACCAGAGGAGGACCCCTTGCGGATATCTGATGAGGTTTTGCTTCCTCAAACCAGCACTACAATTCAGACAGGGATTTCCAAATATACACAGTATATAACAAACCCCGAGTTTAATCTGATATCTCCGTGGGTAGCTCTGGAAAACTGTTATCAATATTCCATCGAAAAGAATGAAGATATAAAGATTTTATGGGAAGAGATTTATCCACTCTTGAAAGGATGGTTAACCTCCTCCACAGCTGCCTCCATCAGATCATTCCTAGATGTCCTGCCTTTGGGTCCATCTAGCACTCGATTGATGCTCAAGGGTATTTCAATTGGGATTTCAATTGAAAACAGTAGATCTAAGACCAAATTGATAAAGGACTTAAGCCAAGCTGTCGAGACATCAGGAAACATGATGCTAAAACTCCAACAAGAAAGTAAGGCCCATCAGGCTCAAACCCTGGAGTTCATTAATCAAATCACCAACGCGTCTGACACTGTATCGCGATTTCAATCCTCTGTTGAGCAATTGAAACTAGAAAACCTACGCATGCAATTGACCACCGGAAGACCCAGAGACGACCCGCAGCCTACAACTTCCAAGATTGTAGATGCACCGATGAGTATCACAGAATGTGCTCAGCTTTAGGGCTTAGTATCGGATGGGGGGCTCTGATCCAAGAATCTAATCTTAGAAGTTTGCTGTCAACTATAACAGATGATGAATCTATACTACCAGGAATCACTAGTATGAAAAGAAATGGTCTATCGATATTTTGTTTGGTAACAATCCCTAGAGTCCGGCCACATAAATATCTGAAATTGACAGAATCTGAGGCACTTATTTTCATGATCTTTAATATAATAAATGATTTTGTGTACACAATAACAAAGAACAAAACAGAGATGAACACAACATTCACAGCAGATACAGCTTCAAAATTAATAAACTTAGGTTTAATGAATTTAAATATGGAATTACATAAGAAGGCTGTTAGTTTTGCAATCAAAGTTTGTTTTCGTATTGTTGTTTCGTTTTTAAAGTAAATTTTATTAAATATTAAATAAGTATGTTAACATTTATCGCTATAGTCAATTTTAGACGAATATTTAACGCATAATTGCTTTATTGAAAATGAGTACATGTATGTATGCCTCCGTAGTGGAGTTTTTTCCCTGTTAAAGGGAAGTGTTTAAGATCCTGAGGATTAATATCCGCGCTGCCGCTGCTCATTTATTCGTCGAAAATCATATTGTTAAGTTTTATTTCTTATGTGTACGTGTTTATCTTTTTTTTATTATGTTTGTGTGTGTGTATGCAACAATAAAATGCTAACTGTGATCAAATAAACTCTGACCCGTATTCTCTCGATTATGAGCCTGGCACTTTGCCACTAGACCTACACTCCTCTCTTTACCCAAATCACACGTAGCAGTTTTCAGTTGCTACGTGTGGACTAACAATTTAACGTCTCTTTTCCAAAAGACGGAAACCTTTCTTCGCACGAAAGATCCCCCAACTTCTCGTGCGGGGATTCCTGGAACTCTGATAAATAATGCAACGCATCAATCCATCTCTTTTTCGCTTCTCTTTTTAAGCTTCCGCTTTCCCGTTTTATTTAACAAATCACGTAAATGTCCTACATTATGGTCATTATGAATTTGTGCAGCGAAATCCAGATTCGATACACATTTTACATGAAAGTCACCGCCAAAAATATGACGCGTGTACTCTTTCTCAACTTCCGCATAGATTATCCGGGGACATATCCAATTTTATTGAGAAGCTCGTGCATCCGCACAATGGGAGATGGAATCAGGATATTCTGCATCGAAATATCCTGGCCGAGGAAAAGATTTTGCTGGAACTGCTTCGTGGAACAGGGACTGCATCTGCAGCACTATGAAGCAAGAGTAAGGTGGCACTCCATCAGCTCGCCACTTTATGGTTTAGCAATGGAAACGAAGGTGGAATGTTGTGTTTGTAAGGAACTACTAATGTGGATCAGACTGGCACATCAGTGCCAGGACTGTATCAAAGTATTCCTAGCGAGAAAAAGAACATTTAAAGCGGAAGATTTGAGAGAAAAAAATTATGAAGTAGAAGTACGTAAGTGGTACTAAAAAAAAAGAAAGAAAAAAAAGGATAGTATTAACAAGTTTTACGAGATTTTCATTAACAATAGTTTTCATGTCAGTGGGGCCCTGATCCCCGACAAATTAGATTTTTATCGCAATAATGACAGAAAGGAAAGGAAAGAGCTACCATCAGTATGCACGACACTAACAATAGTTTTATGTAAATTTTACACATATTGCTTATATTAACAATATTTTTACTCGATCAATATTTTCTTGCGCGATACTGCGGAGGCATGCTACTCGCGAGCGGAGGACTGCGACGGCGTGGTGCTAGAGTAAACGAGGAGACGGTCGGTGAGGAGGAGTTATCGGTGGTGTAGAGCAAAGTGGTGATACTTCGAAAAGAATTTAAGTTAATGAGGCGAGAGCGCGATATGAGACGGGGACTGGAGCTTGTGCGGAAAAGAAACGTTGATTCAGATACGCAAAATGCTGCTTCGCCGATGACAACCACGAACGCGAGTTTAATGACGTGACGCGACGGCAGGTGAAGACTTGAGTGAGTTATTTACTTTATATTTACTTGCAATTTATATTTTATTACATTATATTTTATTAAATTACCATACATACATTATACCAATACATTTTCTTGCAATTTATATTTTATTACATTATATTTAATTATATCTATTACCACACATTATACTATATATTTTCTTGGTTGTATTAACAAATTTTATCACATTTAACCCGAAAATATTATATACATTACAGAAATTTATTTTAAACTCTGCGCATAACACGAGTATGAGTAATGTCTTCTTGTTAACGAAGACACGCGTTGTCGGATGACAATGACTACATTAGTGACCTTCAGGGAAAAGATCTTACGGAAACTATCGAGAAGAGAGTGCCTAATGCGGAAATCATTGCGCTGAACGGGCGTACAAAGTGTTGCGCTATAAACTTTTATTATTCCACGGGTGGTGCCCTAGCCGTGTGTACCTCGTGTATGATCAGACTGTCAGACGCGGGTGTCGGGGACATGTATGCTGTTCGAGAGCATGTAATCGGGCTACGCGATGCGACATCGGGAGAATCCTGTTCCAACTGCAGACTTCCGATGTATCAGATCTTTCCATGTAATATGTGCCCAATTTGCACACCCTGAATAAAAAAGACATTACCGTGAATAAGTGCGCGTCTTTACGCGAGCAACATGAACGTAAGTCTTGGATGGAATGACTTTTTCGAGTATTATAAATACTCTGACGATACACTTATTACAGATCGTTATTATGAACAAAATATCATCAATACTTTAGAGAGTAAAGAATATCTGAAAGAAGAACCGACCGTGCCACGAGTATCACTGGTGAAGTTTCTTCGCGATCGCGAACTCGGTATACGCGGAACCAGTGAACGCGTAGTCAGACAAGGAGTCGATATTCAAACCGAGCCTCCATATGACTGGCCTTACCACGTGAGACGTAAAGTGTATAAACGAATGTGGGATGAGTGCAAGAGAGAGGAAGAAGAAAAAGATTTGCGAGGAGAAACGTGTGTGCAACAATTATCACCGGTGCAGATTCTTCGCAACCGCGAACTCAGCGGAACTCGAGAGTGCGAGAACTCGATTAGAGAGACGTTTTATACACACACTTTATTTAATTCATATATTTTTTTTAGTTCCCGCGCGCTGCCGCTGCCCGCGCTGTCGCTGGTTTATTCGTCGAAAAATCATATTGTTATGAGTTTTATTCATTTTATGTACATGTTATATGTACGTTTTATCTTTTTTTATTATGTTTGTGTGTGTATGCAACAATAAAATGCTAACTGTGATCAAATAAACTCTGACCCGTATTCTCTCGATTATGAGCCTGGCACTTTGCCACTAGACCCACACTCCTCTCTTTACCCAAATCACACGTAGCAGTTTTCAGTTTCTACGTGTGGACTAACAATTTAACGTCTCTTTTCCAAAAGACAAAAACCTTTCTCCGCACGAAAGACCCTTCAACTTCTCGTGCAGAATGCAGTAGGAATCCAGATTATATGCTTAATATAATATTCACCGCCAAGGATATGACTAACATTAGCATATAACATTCAGTATTTTCTGTTTACGTTTACGCATCTTTAATTAAACTTTATAATTTTAGTACCATATTTACCCCCCATGTTAAACACCTGAGATAAAGCATTATTTAATAATCCATAATTTAAACATCCAATCTTTATTTAGTATAATCTCCAAATTTCAAGGAGACTCATGACTTAAAGATTTGGCAGATTTTTGACCGCAAAATCTCATTTTCTCCCACTGTCCGCCTGTACCGTCTACACCGCCATATGCATCGTCCGCACCACATGGATACGTACTGGCATCGTGCGTACCAGCGGGATACGTACCGGCATCATCCATACCATCGGGATACGTGGTGGCATCGTCCGCACCACCGGGATACGTGGCGGCACTTTGCCACTGAACCTACACTCCTCTCTTTACCCGAATCACACGTAGCAGTTTTCAGTTGCTACGTGTGGACCAAAAACATAAACGATGTAAGGAACGCGGTCGAAACTGCGAAAATGACCGCAAACAAAATAAAAATTATGTACCATATTTAAAACTGCATGGTCTGTATCAAAAAGTAGAAAGTGCTATTAACTATCTAAGCGCTCACTCCGACAGCTTGCTGTTAAATTTAACCAATAATCCTGCAGAATTGTTTAATTCGATAGTCTGCAAAGAAATTGGTGGAAAACGCATTCATTTTGGCAAACGAGGTTCTTACAATGCTAGAGTTTCGGGAGCAGTCACGCAACATAATACGCGCAGGGGCCTTACAAAAATTTATGAAGGCATGTGTAAAACTGTTCCGCCTATTGTCGAGAAACTAAAAGAGCAACGGCAAATAAAAGTTGCGAGAACCAGAGAATCTCGAAAAATCGATGGAAAACGAAAGAAATTTATTATAAATTATACGACGGTTTGACAAAGTTTCTTTGTTGAAACGTCCAACAATAAAAATAATGCATTTAAAAAAACTACCAGAAAAGATAATGTAAAATTACCTATACCCACATAAATTATATACTATTATTTTATACGATTAATGCATTTAAAAAAACTACCAGAAAAGTTAATGTAAAATTACGTACACCCATACAAATTATATACTATTATTTTATACAATTATTAGCTACATCTATATATACAAGATAGGATGTCTGTATATATATGTCTGTATGTCTGTTCTTTATACACTCTTTTTCGGAAGATCCAGCAGACCTCCAAATCCAGCAGAACTGAGTCAGAAAAAACACTCTCAGACCAACTAGAGAGCTTGCTGGAAGGCCTTGAATCTTTCAGAGAAGGGGACTCCCAGTCAGTAACAATGGCTCCTCCAAAAAGAGGTGCGCACATTGACAGGCAAATGTTTCAACAACAAAATGAATTGTTTAAATGAGTGTTATGGATATGCAATGAACAGAGTGACGAGAAATCACCAGGATCAGAAGCAGTTCCTAAAAAAAGTGGAAAAACTATAGAAGCAACACCCACCAGAACTCTGAGGAAGAAGGACAAGTCTGATAAGAAAGATGAAGCTATAAAAAAAAAAATTAAAATTAAAATCTGCAGAAAACATATTTCTGAAAAAACATAATAAGAGGCTGACAGAGAGATTGCAAGATCATGAGACTGCGTTCTCATACATCAAAGAACGCGAAAAATCAAAGCATATTGAAAAAATATTTAAAAACTTTGAATTATACAAAAAATTAAAAATAAAAGGACATCCATTCAAG
The DNA here is from genome assembly GCA_035220615.1 of Leptothorax acervorum. Lineage (NCBI taxonomy): Eukaryota > Metazoa > Arthropoda > Insecta > Hymenoptera > Formicidae > Leptothorax > Leptothorax acervorum. The sequence goes on along the minus strand of JASTWQ010000126.1, from coordinate 233,534 downwards.
GCGTTAATAAAAGTATTAAAAAATAAAGAAAAATACTTTAATAACATCAAAATAAAAGAATTTGAAAATATAACAAAAGAAGTACCGCTGGATACTTTCAAAACGTATTATAATGATATAAGAAAAAAAAGAAATAAACTGTGCCATCCAAACATAAATAAGACGAATAAGGAAATTTAACAGCAGAAGAAGCCATAAAGACATTACCCCGTTTGAAAAACATCTTTGATAAAAGAGACCCAGATAAAATAAATCAAAATCATCATTTCTTTTTATCAAATTCAAGGTCAATTAAACATAACGCAACGAGAGTATTGCATTTTTGCAGTATGTACTCCAAAAAGCATAAAAATAGTGCGTGTAGAGACAATGCTTTTTGGGAGAAGCATATGCTGCCTGACCTAGCACGCTTTTATAACGATTGCATGGTTTAGCAAAAAATACTTCTTTTTTTTTAGCATAATGAAAATAATTGTTTCTTATATATAAGTATAAAATCTGGGACCTGCACGTTATCCTGTCTAGCGTTCGCCAGCATCTTGACACGTGTAAACAGTTATTACAAAACGATTCCGGCACGCATCATACAAGGAACAGAGGAAACCAGGCTGGTACCAGCCCTAGGTGCTTCCAGAAATCTTGGATAGTCGCCATAATAGGCTTATGCCAATAAGGAATCCAAGATATATTATAGAAGCAAAGGAAGAAGCAGCTAAAAAAAAAGTATTTAGAAAAGTAATCAGCAAAATGCAGTAAAAAGAAAAAATGTCATTAATAAAAATAACGAATGTGACATTTCGCCGATAAAAGAAGCAATTACTACTGCTCTGATTGCTCAAGATATGGAGCAGGATGATGAATGCTCATATATTGGTACAAGCTACAAGCGAGATATAACCGAAGAGGATAAGGCAAGACGAAGAATAAATTTAGATGCAATTCCTATTTCCATTGTAGAAGAGAATGTCTTGTCTGGCAGTGAACTAACCGACGAATCGATAGATTCATTTTTACGCATCATAAGAGAAAAAACAGACTTTGAAACGCAAAGTGTACAATTTCAAGCACTTTCGGCTACCGGATGTGCACATCTCGTGTGGCTTGGTCAGGTTAGCCTGTTCTGGCGGCTTGGAGTTTGTCCGGTGCCAGCCGGCGTGGACGACATGCCTCTGGTTGACCTTTCGTTGTCTTAATGTGATGTGTGGTACCGTGCTTTCCTAGCTTGTCGTTGGTGCTGGGGTTCACGATTTCTGGATATTTGGCCAGGATATCATGATATCCTGTTTCTATCCTCAGTGTTTTTATTGATGTCAGCTTGCTCATGCGAGTGGATCCGGGGGCCGGATGTGCGAATTGTAGAGGGAATTGAACACTGGCGATGTATATTTTTTGATGGCACCAAACTTTTCGTATATGACAGTATACCTGGCTGTACATACGATAAATTGGTAGCCAAGGAAAAAAAATATATAAAGCGTCGATATCCAAAAATAAGGCAAAGTGAGATTATTTTTGAGAAAGTCGATGCACAACCAGACGGTACAAGTTGCGGAATTTACGCCGCAGCTTTTGCCACAACTATAGTAAAGAACGGCAATCCTTGTAATGTAAAATATTCCATGGATGTACGAGACATGAGACGACACTTTATGAAAATTATAAAACAGAAAAAACTGTCGCTTTTTCCAACTGTCGCTTTTTCGCTTTGTGCATCACGTCCGCGTGGCATACGCCGGAAATCGGATTCTGTCGCATGTGCACGGCGGGCACGCGACCTGAGCGTATCCGGAGAGTGCTACGGTAACGTGTCGCGGGGAGTAGTGAATCATATGATATATCCGACGATCATATAACACATCGTTAATCAAACGGAAATAAGATTACAGATAGAAATTTTTTAATCTAATACCAGGCGCGCACAGGGCCTGCTAATTATATTTTTATAAGTAAAATAAATACAGTTTTGTAATTATTTTAATGGTATTTGCTGTCATAATACGGTTACAGTAAAAAGTTGAAGTATTTGTGGACTCGTACCCGAGTCCTCGCGGTAATGAGTCTGGCACTTTGCCACTAGACCTACACTCCTCTCTTTACCCAAATCACACGTAGCAGTTTTCAGTTGCTACGTGTGAACCAACAATTTAACGTCTCTTTTCCAAAAGATGGAAACTATCTCCGCACGAAAGATTTGCGGCAGCGGTGGGTCCGCTATTTTAGAAATATTGACCAAGTGAGAAACGAAAAGATGTGGGATTGCAGTGGCAACGTAGACATCTTTGATTTGCGAAAATTATTTGGTGAAGAAGAGTTGATAGACGACGAGCAAGAAGTATGGGCATAAAAATTAAATATAATTCTCCCCAACTTCTCATGCGGGGGATGCAGTATGCAACATTGATCTTGACATATGCGTTCAAGAATCCCGTAATAACAACAATCCACCACGCTTCACCCAAGAGGTGTATTAAAATTCCAACTGTGATCAAATAAACTCGAACCTGAGTCCTCGCAGTTATGCAACGCCTTTATATGATGTATGGATATGTGTGGTCTTATAGTGGTTTAATATTTTCTTTATTGTCAGTGGGTTTGTGTCGGGGATCTGCAAATAGCTGAAATCCGTATTAGAAATGAAATATGGCTGCAAACCATCCCCGAGTACAACGTAAGATTACTTATGTACAAAATGTATTACATTTTTACATTTTTGTACTATATACATGTATATAATAGTATTTTATATTTTTCCAGTCTTTTTGGCATGGAGACATACGCATTGACAGGTTTATCAACATTGACCATCAGAGATCAGTGCAAGCGGAGAGAAATTTTTTTCATCTAATACCAGGCGCGCACAGGGCCTGCAGATTATATTTTTAACACCTATTAATTCTAAGATAAATACAGTCCTACAGGATAGAGGTACGATAAAAGTGAAATAAATACAGTTTTGTAATTATTTTAATCGTATTTGCTGTCATAATACGATTGCAGTAAAAAGTTTAAGTATTTTTGGACTCGTACCCGATTCCTCGCGGTTATGAGTCTGGCACTTTGCCACTAGACCTACACTCCTTTCTTTACCCAAATCACACGTAGTAATTTTCAGTTGCTACGTATGGGCCAACAATTTAACGTCCCTCTTCCGAATGACAGAAACATTTTCCGCACGAGAGACAACTTCCCGTGCGTGATCTCACGCCTCGCGCGCGAGACTTTGCGAGGCGTGTTTCGCGCGTCGAGGGCAACCATTTGAATTTGCGCGCAGAGAACAGTGGCTGAGACAGCTGCACTTATGGCTTTCAAATCGATTAGAAGCCAACTAAATAGAGAAAGAATAAAGAGCAGGCCGAAGTTGCCACAATCTATAACTACGCTTGCTCATGAATTGAACCATTATACGCCAATAAGTCATATTTACAAAGGGAGTGTAACCGCAAGGGATGGAAAAAAATTTCAATTTCATCTCAATTGCACGGGACACCCTGTATATAAGTACAAAATAAGGGTACAATATAAAAAGTTATTTTTCTTGTTGCTTCCTCATAGAAGAAGTTTTACCCATTCTATAACTTGTTGCCTAAACTGTTATTAGGCAGCGCATTCTGACATACCGACCAACGCTTTAACATATGAAGTGTTAGTTAGCCATTGCGTCGTTAAAAGCCCTTATGAGACTTACTCCTGCTTTAAATGTAACCAAATCCTCACCGAAGACTATCCTGTAACTTCGTGTTCTGTTTGTACAGCAAAATATGCAAAGCTCGTAAACGCTTTTAGAAACCAACAAGGCGACATCCGCCATACTAATTTTATCTATGACGTTTTAAACGATCATTTAGTGACAATCACTCGCGCTCCATAATTATCTAAACTTCTTTAATTTTTTCACTATGAATAATTCCATCGACATTGTTTTCTTAACAGATTTAAAATGCTGTTACTCGATACGAGCCGTTAACCGCTTCAACCCAGATATCAGTTGCATGAAATGCTATGTAAATTCATACACGTTTATTTAATTCATACATTTTTTTTAGTTACCGCTGCCGCTGTCCGCGCTGCCGCTGCTCATTTATTCGCCGAAAATCATATTGTTAAGAGTTTTATTTCTTATGTGTACGCGTTTATCTTTTTTTTATTATGTTTGTGTGTGTGTATATGCAACAATAAAATGCTAACTGTGATCAAATAAACTCTGACCGTTTTCTCTCGATTATGAGCCTGGCACTTTGCCACTAGTCCTACACTCCTCTCTTTACCCAAATCACACGTAGCAGTTTTCAGTTGCTACGTGTGGACTAACAATTTAACGTCTCTTTTCCAAAAGACGGAAACCCTTCTTCGCACGAAAGATCCCCCAACTTCTCGTGCGGGGATTCCTGGAACTCTGATAAATAATGCAACGCATCAATCCATCTCTTTTTCGATAACAAAATCAAAAACAACTGCGAGCTGAAACTTATCAAGGATTAATTGATTATTTAACAAACGCTGCTAATAATAGTGATACTCACATTGGAAAAATGGTTATACTTCCATCGACATTTGTGGGATCACCCCGTAATATGTTGCAACATTATCAAGATGCGATGGCTATTGTTCGGAAATATGAAAAACCAGATTTCTTCCTTACCATAACTTGTAATCCAAATTGGCGTAAAATTAGAGAGAATTTGCTTCCGAATCAACAACCTGCAGATAGACCAGATATATGTGCCCGTGTATTTAATATAAAAAAGAATTATTTGATGGATATTATTGTTAGACAAAAATTTTTTGGTGAAGTTCTTGCATACGTTTATGTGATAGAATTTCAAAAACGTGGATTACCTCATATGCATTTATTAATTACATTGAAACAAAATTGCAAGATATTAAATTCTGAAACGGTTGATAAATTTATTTCCGCAGAAATACCTGATCCTAATAAAAATGAAAATTTACACAACGTTGTTATGAAACATATGATTCATGGGCCATGTGGAGATTGGTGTCTAATAAATGGTAAGTGTTCTAAACACTTTCCAAAACCATTTCGACCTGAGACGACTATGGATGAAGATGGTTATCCGCAATATCGTCAAAGAAATAATGGATTGATGTATGAAAGACCTGGACGATACGTTGTTGATAACCGACACGTTGTTCCATTTAGTCCAATGCTCTTGCTTTTATTTAATAGCCACATTAATGTTGAAATAGTTTCGAGTATACAATCTGTAAAATATTTGTATAAATATATTTATAAAGGTCACGATGCTGTATTCTCTCGATTATGAGCCTGGCACTTTGCCACTAGACCTACACTCCTCTCTTTACCCAAATCACACGTAGCAGTTTTCAGTTGCTACGTGTGGACTAACAATTTAACGTCTCTTTTCCAAAAGACGGAAACCTTTCTTCGCACGAAAAATCCCCCAACTTCTCGTGCGGGGATTCCTGGAACTCTGATAAATAATGCAACGCATCAATCCATCTCTTTTTCGATAAGCTTCCGCTTTCCCGTTTTATTTAACAAATCACGTAAATGTCCTACATTATGGTCATTATGAATTTGTGCAGCGAAATCCAGATTACACATTTTACATGAAAGTCACCGCCAAAAATATGACGCGTGTACTCTTTCTCACATTATTCTGCAACCACAGATATTTCATCAAGGTTGCTAAAGAATGTCAGACCCAACTGATGGTGTATTAGGTGAACGTGAAAGACGCCAACGAGCTCAAGCAGCAATGGCCTCTGGTCAGAGACCTCATGTTCCTCCAAGCATGAGAATACATGCTCTCTCTGCAGAGCAAGAGGCAGTTGCAAGAACAAAATTTGCTGAATTACAGCAAATGTTTTCAGGAGAATGGAATGAAGTTATCCATTTCCTGACTTATCAGAAGATATTGGAAGAAGGAGAGGATGGAGATGATTTAGATGTGTGGAAGGAAAGATTTGAAGAGCTGCTTGATGAAGAAGGTAGAATGCAGATGCGACTACATGCTCAAGGACCTTTTATTGACCAGCTTAACCACATGTTGCGTCTATGTGGATTAACTCAACGTTCATGGCATTTACTAGTAAATGCTGTAATATATGACTCTTCTGATAATTATAAAAAGAAAGTAGACAAAATGGTTAATGCTTGTCGTTACCAAGGGTTTGATCCTGCAGTGCTTTTAAAGAAAATCATCAAATGCTGGAATGATGGAAAGAGAGCCCCAACTCAGGAATTTAAGATTATGTACGAGGGGCCAGAAGGCTTAGAAGAGTGGACATATTCTAACAAGGCAAAATTGATAGATGATATAACTTTCCTAACATCAATCTTTTTAAATAGAGGAGCAGTAATAGAGAAAATTTTGAAAAAGAGTGCAAATGACTTTAGCATGCTTCTACGCATGTTAGTAGCCAAATATCAGATTCGAGCTAATGAAACTCCAGCACGCAGAGTCCGAGCAGAAGCATTGGGCCCAGAAGTTATAACTCAACTTCCGCATAGATTATCCGGGGACATATGCAATTTTATTGAGAAGCTCGTGCATCCGCACAATGGGAGATGGAATCAGGATATTCTACATCGAAATATCCTGGCCGAAGAAAAGATTTTGCTGGAACTGCTTCGTGGAACAGGGACTGCATCTGCAGCACTATGAAGCAAGAGTAAGGTGGCACTCCATCAGCTCGCCACTTTATGGTTTAGCAATGGAAACGAAGGTGGAATGTTGTGTTTGTAAGGAACTACTAATGTGGATCAGACTGGCACATAAGTGCCAGGACTGTATCGAAGTTTTCCTAGCGAGAAAAAGAACATTTAAAGCGGAAGATTTGAGAGAAAAAAATTATGAAGTAGAAGTACGTAAGTGGTACTAAAAAAAAAGAAAGAAAACAAAGGATAGTATTAACAAGTTTTACGAGATTTTCATTAACAATAGTTTTCATGTCAGTGGGGCCCTGATCCCCGACAAATTAGATTTTTATCGCAATAATGACAGAAAGGAAAGGAAAGAGCTACCATCAGTATGCACGACATTAACAATAGTTTTATGTAAATTTTACACATATTGCTTATATTAACAATATTTTTACTCGATCAATATTTTCTTGCGCGATACTGCGGAGGCATGCTACTCGCGAGCGGAGGACTGCGACGGCGTGGTGCTAGAGTAAACGAGGAGACGGTCGGTGAGGAGGAGTTATCGGTGGTGTAAAGCAAAGTGGTGATACTTCGAAAAGAATTTAAGTTAATGAAGCGAGAGCGCGATCTGAGACGGGGACTGGAGCTTGTGCGGAAAAGAAACGTTGATTCAGATACGCAAAATGCTGCTTCGCCGATGACAACCACGAACGCGAGTTTAATGACGTGACGCGACGGCAGGTGAAGACTTGAGTGAGTTATTTACTTTATATTTACTTGCAATTTATATTTTATTACATTATATTTTATTAAATTACCATACATACATTATACCAATACATTTTCTTGCAATTTATATTTTATTACATTATATTTAATTATATCTATTACCACACATTATACTATATATTTTCTTGGTTGTATTAACAAATTTTATCACATTTAACCCGAAAATATTATATACATTACAGAAATTTATTTTAAACTCTGCGCATAACACGAGTATGAGTAATGTCTTCTTGTTAACGAAGACACGCGTTGTCGGATGACAATGACTACATTAGTGACCTTCAGGGAAAAGATCTTACGGAAACTATCGAGAAGAGAGTGCCTAATGCGGAAATCATTGCGCTGAACGGGCGTACAAAGTGTTGCGCTATAAACTTTTATTATTCCACGGGTGGTGCCCTAGCCGTGTGTACCTCGTGTATGATCAGACTGTCAGACGCGGGTGTCGGGGACATGTATGCTGTTCGAGAGCATGTAATCGGGCTACGCGATGCGACATCGGGAGAATCCTGTTCCAACTGCAGACTTCCGATGTATCAGATCTTTCCATGTAATATGTGCCCAATTTGCACACCCTGAATAAAAAAGACATTACCGTGAATAAGTGCGCGTCTTTATGCGAGCAACATGAACGTAAGTCTTGGATGGAATGACTTTTTCGAGTATTATAAATACTCTGACGATACACTTATTACAGATCGTTATTATGAACAAAATATCATCAATACTTTAGAGAGTAAAGAATATCTGAAAGAAGAACCGACCGTGCCACGAGTATCACTGGTGAAGTTTCTTCGCGATCGCGAACTCGGTATACGCGGAACCAGTGAACGCGTAGTCAGACAAGGAGTCGATATTCAAACCGAGCCTCCATATGACTGGCCTTACCACGTGAGACGTAAAGTGTATAAACGAATGTGGGATGAGTGCAAGAGAGAGAAAGAAGAAAAAGATTTGCGAGGAGAAACGTGTGTGCAACAATTATCACCGGTGCAGATTCTTCGCAACCGCGAACTCAGCGGAACTCGAGAGTGCGAGAACTCGATTAGAGAGACGTTTTATACACACACTTTAATTCATATATTTTTTTTAGTTCCCGCGCGCTGCCGCTGCCCGCGCTGTCGCTGGTTTATTCGTCGAAAAATCATATTGTTATGAGTTTTATTCATTTTGTGTACATGTTATATGTACGTTTTATCTTTTTTTATTATGTTTGTGTGTGTATGCAACAATAAAATGCTAACTGTGATCAAATAAACTCTGACCCGTATTCTCTCGATTATGAGCCTGGCACTTTGCCACTAGACCCACACTCCTCTCTTTACCCAAATCACACGTAGCAGTTTTCAGTTTCTACGTGTGGACTAACAATTTAACGTCTCTTTTCCAAAAGACAAAAACCTTTCTCCGCACGAGAGACCCTTCAACTTCTCGTGCAGAATGCAGTAGGAATCCAGATTATATGCTTAATATAATATTCACCGCCAAGGATATGACTAACATTAGCATATAACATTCAGTATTTTCTGTTTACGTTTACGCATCTTTAATTAAACTTTATAATTTTAGTACCATATTTACCCCCCATGTTAAACACCTGAGATAAAGCATTATTTAATAATCCATAATTTAAACATCCAATCTTTATTTAGTATAATCTCCAAATTTCAAGGAGACTCATGACTTAAAGATTTGGCAGATTTTTGACCGCAAAATCTCATTTTCTCCCACTGTCCGCCTGTACCGTCTACACCGCCATATGCATCGTCCGCACCACATGGATACGTACTGGCATCGTGCGTACCAGCGGGATACGTACCGGCATCATCCATACCATCGGGATACGTGGTGGCATCGTCCGCACCACCGGGATACGTGGCGGCACTTTGCCACTGAACCTACACTCCTCTCTTTACCCGAATCACACGTAGCAGTTTTCAGTTGCTACGTGTGGACCAAAAACATAAACGATGTAAGGAACGCGGTCGAAACTGCGAAAATGACCGCAAACAAAATAAAAATTATGTACCATATTTAAAACTGCATGGTCTGTATCAAAAAGTAGAAAGTGCTATTAACTATCTAAGCGCTCACTCCGACAGCTTGCTGTTAAATTTAACCAATAATCCTGCAGAATTGTTTAATTCGATAGTCTGCAAAGAAATTGGTGGAAAACGCATTCATTTTGGCAAACGAGGTTCTTACAATGCTAGAGTTTCGGGAGCAGTCACGCAACATAATACGCGCAGGGGCCTTACAAAAATTTATGAAGGCATGTGTAAAACTGTTCCGCCTATTGTCGAGAAACTAAAAGAGCAACGGCAAATAAAAGTTGCGAGAACCAGAGAATCTCGAAAAATCGATGGAAAACGAAAGAAATTTATTATAAATTATACGACGGTTTGACAAAGTTTCTTTGTTGAAACGTCCAACAATAAAAATAATGCATTTAAAAAAACTACCAGAAAAGATAATGTAAAATTACCTATACCCACATAAATTATATACTATTATTTTATACGATTAATGCATTTAAAAAAACTACCAGAAAAGTTAATGTAAAATTACGTACACCCATACAAATTATATACTATTATTTTATACAATTATTAGCTACATCTATATATACAAGATAGGATGTCTGTATATATATGTCTGTATGTCTGTTCTTTATACACTCTTTTTCGGAAGATCCAGCAGACCTCCAAATCCAGCAGAACTGAGTCAGAAAAAACACTCTCAGACCAACTAGAGAGCTTGCTGGAAGGCCTTGAATCTTTCAGAAAAGGGGACTCCCAGTCAGTAACAGTGGCTCCTCCAAAGAGAGGCAGACAAGAACAGAGTGACGAGAAATCACCAGGATCAGAAGCAGTTCCTAAAAAAAGTGGAAAAACTATAGAAGCAACACCCACCAGAACTCTGAGGAAGAAGGACAAGTCTGATAAGAAAGATGAAGCTATAAAAAAAAAAATTAAAATTAAAATCTGCAGAAAACATATTTCTGAAAAAACATAATAAGAGGCAGACAGAGAGATTGCAAGATAATGAGACTGCGTTCTCATACATCAAAGAACGCAAAAAATCAAAGCATATTGAAAAAATATTTAAAAACTCTGAATTATACAAAAAATTAAAAATAAAAGGACATCCATTCAAGGCGTTAATAAAAGTATTAGAAAATAAAGAAAAACACTTTAATAACATCAAAATAAAAGAATTTGAAAATATAACAAAAGAAGTACCGCTAAATACTTTCGAAACGTATTATAATGATATAAGAAAAAAAAGAAATAAACTGTGCCATCCAAACATAAATAAGACGAATAAGGAAATTTAACAGCAGAAGAAGCCATAAAGACATTACCCCGTTTGAAAAACATCTTTGATAAAAGAGACCCAGATAAAATAAATCAAAATCATCATTTCTTTTTATCAAATTCAAGGTCAATTAAACATAACGCAACGAGAGTATTGCATTTTTGCAGTATGTACTCCAAAAAGCATGAAAATAGTGCGTGTAGAGACAATGCTTTTTGGGAGAAGCATATAAACGATTGCATGGTTTAGCAAAAAATACTTCTTTTTTTTTAGCATAACAAAAATAATTGTTTCTTATATATAGGTATAAAATCTGGGACCTGCACGTTATCCTGTCTAGCGTTCGCCAGCATCTTGACACGTGTAAACAGTTATTACAAAACGATTCCGGCACGCATCATACAAGGAACAGAGGAAACCAGGCTGGTACCAGCCCTAGGTGCTTCCAGAAATCTTGGATAGTCGCCATAATAGGCTTATGCCAATAAGGAATCCGAGATATATTATAGAAGCAAAGGAAGAAGCAGCTAAAAAAAAAGTATTTAGAAAAGTAATCAGCAAAATGCAGTAAAGAGAAAAAATGTCATTAATAAAAATAACGAATGTGACATTTCGCCGATAAAAGAAGCAATTACTACTGCTCTGATTGCTCAAGATATGGAGCAGGATGATGAATGCTCATATATTGGTACAAGCTACAAGCGAGATATAACCGAAGAGGATAAGGCAAGACGAAGAATAAATTTAGATGCAATTCCTATTTCCATTGTGGAAGAGAATGTCTTGTCTGGCAGCGAACTAACCGACGAATCGATAGATTCATTTTTACGCATCATAAGAGAAAAAACAGACTTTGAAACGCAAAGTGTACAATTTCAAGCACTTTCGGCTACCGGATGTGCACATCTCGTGTGGCTTGGTCAGGTTAGCCTGTTCTGGCGGCTTGGAGTTTGTCCGGTGCCAGCCGGCGTGGACGACATGCCTCTGGTTGTCTTAATGTGATGTGTGGTACCGTGCTTTCCTAGCTCGTCGTTGGTGCTGGGGTTCACGATTTCTGGATATTTGGCCAGGATATCATGATATCCTGTTTCTATCCTCAGTGTTTTTATTGATGTCAGCTTGCTCATGCGAGTGGATCCGGGGGCCGGATGTGCGAATTGTAGAAAGAATTGAACACTGGCAATGTATATTTTTTGATGGCACCAAACTTTTCGTATATGACAGTATACCTGGCTGTACATACGATAAATTGGTAGCCAAGGAAAAAAAATATATAAAGCGTCGATATCCAAAAATAAGGCAAAGTGAGATTATTTTTGAGAAAGTCGATGCACAACCAGACGGTACAAGTTGCGGAATTTACGCCGCAGCTTTTGCCACAACTATAGTAAAGAACGGCAATCCTTGTAATGTAAAATATTCCATGGATGTACGAGACATGAGACGACACTTTATGAAAATTATAAAACAGAAAAAACTGTCGCTTTTTCGCTTTGTGCATCACGTCCTGCGTGGCATACGCCGGAAATCGGATTCTGTCGCATGTGCACGGCGGGCACGCGACCTGAGCGTATCCGGAGAGTGCTACGGTAACGTGTCGCGGGGAGTAGTGAATCATATGATATATCCGACGATCATATAACACATCGTTAATCAAACGGAAATAAGATTACAGATAGAAATTTTTTAATCTAATACCAGGCGCGCACAGGGCCTGCTGAATTATATTTTTATAAGTAAAATAAATACAGTTTTGTAATTATTTTAATGGTATTTGCTGTCATAATACGGTTACAGTAAAAAGTTGAAGTATTTGTGGACTCGTACCCGAGTCCTCGCGGTAATGAGTCTGGCACTTTGCCACTAGACCTACACTCCTCTCTTTACCCAAATCACACGTAGCAGTTTTCAGTTGCTACGTGTGAACCAACAATTTAACGTCTCTTTTCCAAAAGATGGAAACTATCTCCGCACGAAAGATTTGCGGCAGCGGTGGGTCCGCTATTTTAGAAATATTGACCAAGTGAGAAACGAAAAGATGTGGGATTGCAGTGGCAACGTAGACATCTTTGATTTGCGAAAATTATTTGGTGAAAAAGAGTTGATAGACGACTGAGCAAGAAGTATGGGCATAAAAATTAAATATAATTCTCCCAACTTCTCATGCGGGGGATGCAGTATGCAACATTGATCTTGACATATGCGTTCAAGAATCCCGTAATAACAACAATCCACCACGCTTCACCCAAGAGGTGTATTAAAATTCCAACTGTGATCAAATAAACTCGAACCTGAGTCCTCGCAGTTATGCAACGCCTTTATATGATGTATGGATATGTGTGGTCTTATAGTGGTTTAATATTTTCTTTATTGTCAGTGGGTTTGTGTCGGGGATCTGCAAATAGCTGAAATCCGTATTAGAAATGAAATATGGCTGCAAACCATCCCCGAGTACAACGTAAGATTACTTATGTACAAAATGTATTACATTTTTACATTTTTGTACTATATACATGTATATAATAGTATTTTATATTTTTCCAGTCTTTTTGGCATGGAGACATACGCATTGACAGGTTTATCAACATTGACCATCAGAGATCAGTGCAAGCGGAGAGAAATTTTTTTCATCTAATACCAGGCGCGCACAGGGCCTGCAGATTATATTTTTAACACCTATTAATTCTAAGATAAATACAGTCCTACAGGATAGAGGTACGATAAAAGTGAAATAAATACAGTTTTGTAATTATTTTAATCGTATTTGCTGTCATAATACGATTGCAGTAAAAAGTTTAAGTATTTTTGGACTCGTACCCGATTCCTCGCGGTTATGAGTCTGGCACTTTGCCACTAGACTCACACTCCTCTCTTTACCCAAATCACACGTAGCAGTTTTTAAGTGCTACGTGTGGACCAACAATTTAACGTCCCTCTTCCGAATGACAGAAACATTTTCCGCACGAAAAACAACTTCCCGTGCGTGATTTCACGCCTCGCGCGCGAGACTTTGCGAGGCATGTTTCGCGCGTCGAGGGCAACCATTTGAATTTGCGCGCAGAGAACAGTGGCATTCAATTTCATCTCAATTGCACGGGACACCCTGTATATAAGTACAAAATAAGGGTACAATATAAAAAGTTATTTTTCTTGTTGCTTCCTCATAGAAGAAGCTTTACCCATTCTATAACTTGTTGCCTAAATTGTTATTAGGCAGCGCATTCTGACATACCGACCAACGCCCTTACATATGAAGTGTTAGTTAGCCATTGCGTCGTTAAAGGCCCTTATGAGACTTACTCCTGCTTCAAATGTAACCAAATCCTCACCGAAGACTATCCTGTAACTTCGTGTTCTGTTTGTACAGCAAAATATGCAAAGCTCGTAAACGCTTTTAGAAACCAACAAGGCGACATCCGCCATACTAATTTTATCTATGACGTTTTAAACGATCATTTAGTGACAATCACTCGCGCTCCATAATTACCTAAACTTCTTTAATTTTTTCACTATGAATAATTCCATCGACATTGTTTTCTTAACAGATTTAAAATGCTGTTACTCGATACGAGCCGTTAACCGCTTCAACCCAGATATCAGTTGCATGAAATGCTATGTAAATTCATACATGTTTATTTAATTCATACATTTTTTTTAGTTACCGCTGCCGCTGTCCGCGCTGCCGCTGCTCATTTATTCGTCGAAAATCATATTGTTATGTTTTATTTCTTATGTGTACGTGTTTATCTTTTTTTTATTATGTTTGTGTGTGTGTTTATGCAACAATAAAATGCTAACTGTGATGAAATAAACTCTGACCCGTATTCTCTCGATTATGAGCCTGGCACTTTGCCACTAGACCTACACTTCTCTCTTTACCCAAATCACACGTAGCAGTTTTCAGTTGCTACGTGTGGACTAACAATTTAACGTCTCTTTTCCAAAAGACGGAAACCTTTCTTCGCACGAAAGATCCCCCAACTTCTCGTGCGGGGATTCCTGGAACTCTGATAAATAATGCAACGCATCAATCCATCTCTTTTTCGCTTCTCTTTTTAAGCTTCCGCTTTCCCGTTTTATTTAACAAATCACGTAAATGTCCTACATTATGGTCATTATGAATTTGTGTAGCAAAATCCAGATTACACATTTTACATGAAAGTCACCGCCAAAAATATGACGCGTGTAGTCTTTCTCAACTTCCGCATAGATTATCCGGGGACATATGCAATTTTATTGAGAAGCTCGTGTATCCGCACAATGGGAGATGGAATCAGGATATTCTACATCAAAATATCCTGGCCGAGGAAAAGATTTTGCTGGAACTGCTTCGTGGAACAGGAACTGCATCTGCAGCACTATGAAGCAAGAGTAAGGTGGCACTCCATCAGCTCGCCACTTTATAGTTTAGCAATGGAAACGAAGGTGGAATGTTGTGTTTGTAAGGAATTACTAATGTGGATCAGACTGGCACATCAGTGCCAGGACTGTATCAAAGTATTCCTAGCGAAAAAAAGAACATTTAAAGCGGAAGATTTGAAAGAAAAAAATTATGAAGTAGAAGTACGTAAGTGGTACTAAAAAAAAAGAAGAAAAAAAAAGATAGTATTAACAAGTTTTACGAGATTTTCATTAACAATAGTTTTATGTAAATTTTACACATATTGCTTATATTAACAATATTTTTACTCGATCAATATTTTCTTGCGCGATACTGCGGAGGCATACTACTCGCGAGCGGAGGACTGCGACGGCGTGGTGCTAGAGTAAACGAGGAGACGGTCGGTGAGGAGGAGTTATCGGTGGTGTAGAGCAAAGTGGTGATACTTCGAAAAGAATTTAAGTTAATGAGGCGAGAGCGCGATCTGAGACGGGGACTGGAGCTTGTGCGGAAAAGAAACGTTGATTCAGATACGCAAAATGCTGCTTCGCGGATGACAACCACGAACGCGAGTTTAATGACGTGACGCGACGGCAGGTGAAAACTTGAGTGAGTTATTTACTTTATATTTACTTGCAATTTATATTTTATTACATTATATTTTATTAAATTACCATACATACATTATACAAATACATTTTCTTGCAATTTATATTTTATTACATTATATTTTATTATATCTATTACCACACATTATATTATATATTTTCTTGGTTGTATTAACAAATTTTATCACATTTAACCCGAAAATATTATATACATTACAGACATTTATTTTAAACTCTGCGCATAACACGAGTATGAGTAATGTCTTCTTGTTAACGAAGACACGCGTTGTCGGATGACAATGACTACATTAGTGACCTTCAGGGAAAAGATCTTACGGAAACTATCGAGAAGAGAGTGCCTAATGCGGAAATCATTGCGCTGAACGGGCGTACAAAGTGTTGCGCTATAAACTTTTATTATTCCACGGGTGGTGCCCTAGCTGTGTGTACCTCGTGTATGATCAGACTGTCAGACGCGGGTGTCGGGGACATGTATGCTGTTCGAGAGCATGTAATCGGGCTACGCGATGCGACATCGGGAGAATCCTGTTCCAACTGCAAACTTCCGATGTATCAGATCTTTCCATGTAATATGTGCCCAATTTGCACACCCTGAATAAAAAAGACATTACCGTGAATAAGTGCGCGTCTTTACGCGAGCAACATGAACGTAAGTCTTGGATGGAATGACTTTTTCGAGTATTATAAATACTCTGACGATACACTTATTACAGATCGTTATTATGAACAAAATATCATCAATACTTTAGAGAGTAAAGAATATCTGAAGAAGAACCGACCGTGCCACGAGTATCACTGGTGAAGTTTCTTCGCGATCGCGAACTCGGTATACGCGAAACCAGTGAACGCGTAGTCAGACAAGGAGTCGATATTCAAACCGAGCCTCCATATGACTGGCCTTACCACGTGAGACGTAAAGTGTATAAACGAATGTGGGATGAGTGCGAAGAGAGAGGAAGAAGAAAAAGATTTGCGAGGGAGAAACGTGTGTGTAACAATTATCACCAGTGCAGATTCTTCGCAACCGCGAACTCAGCGGAACTCGAGAGTGCGAGAACTCGATTAGAGAGACGTTTTATACACACACTTTATTTAATTCATATATTTTTTTTAGTTCCCGCGCTGCCGCTGCCCGCGCTGTCGCTGGTTTATTCGTCGAAAAATCATATTGTTATGAGTTTTATTCATTTTATGTACATGTTATATGTACGTTTTATCTTTTTTTATTATGTTTGTGTGTGTATGCAACAATAAAATGCTAACTGTGATCAAATAAACTCTGACCCGTATTCTCTCGATTATGAGCCTGGCACTTTGCCACTAGATCCACACTCCCCTCTTTACCCAAATCACACGTAGCAGTTTTCAGTTGCTACGTGTGGACTAACAATTTAACGTCTCTTTTCCAAAAGACGGAAACCTTTATCCGCACGAGAGATCCCCCAACTTCTTGTGCGGGAGATGCAGTATGTAACATTAAAATTCCAACTGTGATCAGGTAGACTCAAACCCGAGTTCTCGCGGTTATTAGTCTGACACTTTTCCACTAGACCCACACTCCTCTCTTTACCCAAATCACACGTAGCAGTTTTCAGTTTCTACGTGTGGACTAACAATTTAACGTCTCTTTTCCAAAAGACGAAAACCTTTCTCCGCACGAGAGACCCTTCAACTTCTCGTGCAGAATGCAGTAGGAATCCAGATTATATGCTTAATATAATAGTCACCGCCAAGGATATGACTAACATTAGCATACAAGATTCAGTATTTTCTGTTCACGTTTACGCATCTTTAATTAAACTTTAAATTTTAGTATCATATTTACCCCCCCCATGTTAAAAACCTGAGATGATGCATTATTTAATAATCCATAATTTAAACATCCAATCTTTATTTAGTATAATCTCCAAATTTCAAGGAGATGACCCTCCATGCCATTGCCGCCGAGTAGTGGCACGTGCGGGCGAGGTAGGGTCGTAGGGAACGAATGGACGGTCAGCTGTGGCGGGGGAGAGCTTCCCTGGAACTTAGTCTTCGTATAAATACTCTTCGTGTAAGGAAGGAGATCGGTCTCCCGGATTTAAATTGTTACTTAGGTCACGTTTCCTACACGACTGCGTATCGGAACATTAAAGAGTTTATAAATGCTTATGGCGGTGGTTGGTTGGCGGTCGCCGTGGTGGAAGACAAAGGCTCCGAAAGGGCCGAAAATACGTGCGGAGTATATCCACCTTCTCTCTGCCCCTCACCACTCTTCGCCGGCTTTGCCACCGCTTCTCTGCCGGTGCCCAGCCCAGCATGAGCGCAAGCATTTCGCGCACAGGGCCTACAGATTATATTTTTAAAAGTAAAATAAATACAGTTTTGTAATTATTTTAATCGTATTTGCTGTCATAATACGGTTGCAGTAAAAAGTTAGAGTATTTGTGGACTCAAACCCGAATTCTCGCGGTTATGAGTCTGGCCATTTTGCCACTAGATCAACACTCCTCTCTTTACCCCGAATCACACGTAGCAGTTTTCAGTTGCTACGTGTGGACCAAAAATTCAACGTCTCTTTTCAAAATAGCCTTGAGATGCACGGACTTATTTATGAAACAGTTATCGCCGATGGGGACAGTAACGTATATCAGGCCATTATTGACAATAAACCATACCACGAATAGATGGTAACGGTAAAGAAAATAGAATGCACCAATCATCTGCTTCGTAATCTCTGTAAGAAACTAAGAGCCGTGGCTGAAACAACTCAGTCAAAAAGAATGCGTGGTTTCATTGACATGCGAAATGTTGTAAAAAGCAACATCTTAAACATTCGGAAAGAAGTGACACAATTCGCTTCTTTACGACAAAAAGGAGACCAACCTCATCATGTTAAGGCTACGGAATTACGGCAAAACATAAAAAATATTCCTAGCCATATTTTTGGTGAACATAAACAATGTAAGGAACGTGGTCGAAACTGCGAAAATGACCGCAAACAAAATAAAATTATGTACCATATTTGAAACTGCATGGTCTGTATCAAAAAGTAGAAAGTGCTATTAACTATCTAAGCGCTTACTCCGACAGCTTGCTGTTAAATTTAACCAATAATCCTGCAGAATTGTTTAATTCGATAGTCTGCAAAGAAATTGGTGGAAAACGCATTATTTTGGCAAACGAGGTTCTTACAATGCTAGAGTTTCGGGAGCAGTCACGCAACATAATACGCGCAGGGGCCTTACAAAAATTTATGAAGGCATGTGTAAAACTGTTCCGCCTATTGTCGAGAAACTAAAAGAGCAACGGCAAATAAAAGTTGCGAGAACCAGAGAATCTCGAAAAATCGATGGAAAACGAAAGAAATTTATTATAAATTATACGACGGCATTGACAAAGTTTCTTTGTTGAAACGTCCAACGATAAAATAATGCATTTAAAAAAACTACCAGAAAAGATAATGTAAAATTACCTATACCCATATAAATTATATACTATTATTTTATACGATTAATGCATTTAAAAAAACTACCAGAAAAGTTAATGTAAAATTACGTACACCCATACAAATTATATACTATTATTTTATACAATTATTAGCTACATCTATATATATAAGATAGGATGTCTGTATATATATGTCTGTATGTCTGTTCTTTATACACTCTTTTTCGGAAGATCCAGCAGACCTCCAAATCCAGCAGAACTGAGTCAGAAAAAAACACTCTCAGACCAACTAGAGAGCTTGCTGGAAGGCCTTGAATCTTTCAGAGAAGGGGACTCCCAGTCAGTAACAATGGCTCCTCCAAAAAGAGGTGCGCACATTGACAGGCAAATGTTTCAACAACAAAATGAATTGTTTAAATGAGTGTTATGGATATGCAATGGTTAAGACACTAAATGATCAGAAGAATTATTCTTGTGATTATATTAAGACCATGACTATTCATATGCCATTTAATTTGATAAGGAAGAACTGTAGCATGTCTGTCGAGGGAAAGCATATTTGCGATTCTAGTGATTTCTTTTGTAATAATGGTCACATCTTTTTGATATCTGTGATCTTTAATATAATCACTATCTTAAGCTTAATTAGTCTTATCTTTGTCAGATATTGGTTTTTGAAAAAGTGCTTGAAGAAAAAGAATTATTCAATTAATTATTGTAAAAAAGATAAAACAATAAAGCTGATTGGTGATCAAAATTCACACCACTTAACAAAGAAAGAATTCATGTTGTACTTGCTATGTGGATTATCATTTACCAAAGCATGCATTACTAGAACTAACAATAAATTGCTAATTGGAAACTCAGGTGATACCATTTGTCTTACTGAGAGTAATGTAACAATCCCTGTATTGATGAGAGAAATCAAGTTATCATTAATGTATCAAACTGCTAAATGGACTTTAAAACCAGAATACACTTGGGCTTGTGCTGGAGGTGAATGTCCTACAATTGAGGATTGCGAAAGTATAGATATGTCTAAACCAACATTCCAAGATAATAATAATAAAATAATAAAACAAACTTGTAAATCTTTTCCTAATAGTTGTTTCTTTGGCAGACAAGAACAGAGCGATGAGAAATCACCAGGATCAGAAGCAGTTCCTAAAAAAAGTGGAAAAACTATAGAAGCAACACCCACCAGAACTCTCAGGAAGAAGGATAAGTCTGATAAGAAAGATGAAGCTATAAAAAAAAAAAATTAAAATTAAAATCTGCAGAAAACATATTTCTGAAAAAACATAATAAGAAGCTGACAGAGATATTGCAAGATCATGAGACTGCGTTCTCATACATCAAAGAACGCGAAAAATCAAAGCATATTGAAAAAATATTTAAAAACTCTGAATTATACAAAAAATTAAAAATAAAAGGACATCCATACGCAAGGGCTTTTAAAAAAATTAAAATTAAAATCTGCAGAAAACATATTTCTGAAAAAACATAATAAGAGGCTGACAGAGAGATTGCAAGATCATGAGACTGCGTTCTCATACATCAAAGAACGCGAAAAATCAAAGCATATTGAAAAAATATTTGAAAACTCTGAATTATACAAAAAATTAAAAATAAAAGGACATCCATACGAGGCGTTAATAAAAGTATTAAAAATAAAGAAAAACACTTTAATAACATCAAAATAAAAGAATTTGAAAATATAACAAAAGAAGTACCGCTGGATACTTTCAAAACGTATTATAATGATATAAGAAAAAAAAGAAATAAACTGTGCCATCCAAACATAAATAAGACGAATAAGGAAATTTAACAGCAGAAGAAGCCATAAAGACATTACCCCGTTTGAAAAACATCTTTGATAAAAGAGACCCAGATAAAATAAATCAAAATCATCATTTCTTTTTATCAAATTCAAGGTCAATTAAACATAACGCAACGAGAGTATTGCATTTTTGCAGTATGTACTCCAAAAAGCATGAAAATAGTGCGTGTAGAGACAATGCTTTTTGGGAGAAGCATATAAACGATTGCATGGTTTAGCAAAAAATACTTCTTTTTTTTTAGCATAACAAAATAATTGTTTCTTATATATAGGTATAAAATCTGGGACCTGCACGTTATCCTGTCTAGCGTTCGCCAGCATCTTGACACGTGTAAACAGTTATTACAAAACGATTCCGGCACGCATCATACAAGGAACAGAGGAAACCAGGCTGGTACCAGCCCTAGGTGCTTCCAGAAATCTTGGATAGTCGCCATAATAGGCTTATTCCAATAAGGAATCCAAGATATATTATAGAAGCAAAGGAAGAAGCAGCTAAAAAAAAAGTATTTAGAAAAGTAATCAGCAAAATGCAGTAAAGAGAAAAAATGTCATTAATAAAAATAACGAATGTGACATTTCGCCGATAAAAGAAGCAATTACTACTGCTCTGATTGCTCAAGATATGGAGCAGGATGATGAATGCTCATATATTGGTACAAGCTACAAGCGAGATATAACCGAAGAGGATAAGGCAAGACGAAGAATAAATTTAGATGCAATTCCTATTTCCATTGTGGAAGAGAATGTCTTGTCTGGCAGCGAACTAACCGACGAATCGATAGATTCATTTTTACGCATCATAAGAGAAAAAACAGACTTTGAAACGCAAAGTGTACAATTTCAAGCACTTTCGGCTACCGGATGTGCACATCTCGTGTGGCTTGGTCAGGTTAGCCTGTTCTGGCGGCTTGGAGTTTGTCCGGTGCCAGCCGGCGTGGACGACATGCCTCTGGTTGACCTTTCGTTGTCTTAATGTGATGTGTGGTACCGTGCTTTCCTAGCTCGTCGTTGGTGCTGGGGTTCACGATTTCTGGATATTTGGCCAGGATATCATGATATCCTGTTTCTATCCTCAGTGTTTTTATTGATGTCAGCTTGCTCATGCGAGTGGATCCGGGGGCCGGATGTGCGAATTGTAGAGGGAATTGAACACTGGCGATGTATATTTTTTGATGGCACCAAACTTTTCGTATATGACAGTATACCTGGCTGTACATACGATAAATTGGTAGCCAAGGAAAAAAAATATATAAAGCGTCGATATCCAAAAATAAGGCAAAGTGAGATTATTTTTGAGAAAGTCGATGCACAACCAGACGGTACAAGTTGCGGAATTTACGCCGCAGCTTTTGCCACAACTATAGTAAAGAACGGCAATCCTTGTAATGTAAAATATTCCATGGATGTACGAGACATGAGACGACACTTTATGAAAATTATAAAACAGAAAAAACTGTCGCTTTTTCGCTTTGTGCATCACGTCCGCGTGGCATACGCCGGAAATCGGATTCTGTCGCATGTGCACGGCGGGCACGCGACCTGAGCGTATCCGGAGAGTGCTACGGTAACGTGTCGCGGGGAGTAGTGAATCATATGATATATCCGACGATCATATAACACATCGTTAATCAAACGGAAATAAGATTACAGATAGAAATTTTTTAATCTAATACCAGGCGCGCACAGGGCCTGCTAATTATATTTTTATAAGTAAAATAAATACAGTTTTGTAATTATTTTAATGGTATTTGCTGTCATAATACGGTTACAGTAAAAAGTTGAAGTATTTGTGGACTCGTACCCGAGTCCTCGCGGTAATGAGTCTGGCACTTTGCCACTAGACCTACACTCCTCTCTTTACCCAAATCACACGTAGCAGTTTTCAGTTGCTACGTGTGAACCAACAATTTAACGTCTCTTTTCCAAAAGATGGAAACTATCTCCGCACGAAAGATTTGCGGCAGCGGTGGGTCCGCTATTTTAGAAATATTGACCAAGTGAGAAACGAAAAGATGTGGGATTGCAGTGGCAACGTAGACATCTTTGATTTGCGAAAATTATTTGGTGAAGAAGAGTTGATAGACGACGAGCAAGAAGTATGGGCATAAAAATTAAATATAATTCTCCCCAACTTCTCATGCGGGGGATGCAGTATGCAACATTGATCTTGACATATGCGTTCAAGAATCCCGTAATAACAACAATCCACCACGCTTCACCCAAGAGGTGTATTAAAATTCCAACTGTGATCAAATAAACTCGAACCTGAGTCCTCGCAGTTATGCAACGCCTTTATATGATGTATGGATATGTGTGGTCTTATAGTGGTTTAATATTTTCTTTATTGTCAGTGGGTTTGTGTCGGGGATCTGCAAATAGCTGAAATCCGTATTAGAAATGAAATATGGCTGCAAACCATCCCCGAGTACAACGTAAGATTACTTATGTACAAAATGTATAACATTTTTACATTTTTGTACTATATACATGTATATAATAGTATTTTATATTTTTCCAGTCTTTTTGGCATGGAGACATACGCATTGACAGGTTTATCAACATTGACCATCAGAGATCAGTGCAAGCGGAGAGAAATTTTTTCATCTAATACCAGGCGCGCACAGGGCCTGCAGATTATATTTTTAAAAGTGAAATAAATACAGTACTGTAATTATTTTAATCGTATTTGCTATCACAATACGGTTGCAGTAAAAAGTGCAGATGTGCGTAAAACCGGCACACGAGTGCCGGGAATGTTCTGAAATGTATTTGAACAACGAGGAACTGATTAAGAGATGTGAAAGACTGTTTGATAATTCATATTTATTCATATTTATTTTTGAAAAAATGGTGACATAATTATTTCCTCAAGAAAAGTGTACTTATTAAGTATTTGTGGTCTCAAACCCGAGTCCTCGCGGTTATGAATCTGGATACTTTGCCACTAGACTCACACTCCTCTCTTTACCCAAATCACACGTAGCAGTTTTTAAGTGCTATGTGTGGACAACAATTTGACGTCTCTTTTCCAAAAGACGCTTTATCCGCTCGAGAAATCCCCCAACTTCTCGTGCGGGAAATCTCTCTTTTCGAGGGATGTTAAATATTTACATAGAAAATTTATGCAAAACATATTTTTTATCAACATATTTATTCAAATGCGATAAATATTAATCGGTTTAGTAGTATTTTGAAGTATAATTAAATGTCTCGGTAATGTACGGACGTATTATACCGGCGTGTTGTGTCCCCGATCGCTTAACATATCCGCACGATTTTGCTTGTGGCCTTATCAGGCTCTCTAGTACGTGTTTACTAAAGTTAGTCCTCTCTAACTATAGTAAAATGTGAAAAGTGTGCCAAAATGATTATCATTCTCATCATTATTATTGTCATCTGCAATACAGAAGGTACGTGCATGCAATGCTATACATTATAAAACTGTGAAAGAGAATGTAGGTATAAAAAATTAAATTTTTTATCTTATGCATTTCTAGATTTCTAGATAGTTCTCTATGTAGTCTAGAGGCAATAAAAATTTCGGAATGTAGTTCTAAAAACTTTGTAGAAGGAAATAATGCATCTGTTAAACCACAGTTGCATATAAATATGGATATAGATACAAAAGTGCACAAAATGGGTAAAGAAAAAACTACTAGTAATAATGCAAATTGATCTGCTAAGATATCCATTGGAGAAGGATTATACAGAGTATGTAGTGCTATATATCATCACGGAAATAATGTACAGAAAGGTCACTATACGAATATGTTACGAGTCGGAATAAAAAATTTATCAGAATGGATTTATGTTAGTGATGAAACGATTTTGCGTAAGCAATGGCCACGTGGCAGTAAAGATGTATACATTTTCTTTTTAGAACGGTGTAATTAAATAATAATCTTTTTAGAACAATGCAACTAAATAACTTATGCAATTGGCCAACAATTTAACGTCTCTTTTCGAAAAGATGTCGCAGTTCGCCTAAACAACTACGCCGAGCAGCTGATGCCGGTATAAGACAAAGTTGGGGGAATCTGTTAACAATGATAAGTTATACGAAAATCCGTAAAACTATGACCAACAATAACTGCCATGCGGCATCTCTATCTCTTGTTTCCTTTCCTCCTCACTCCTTCCTCTCGCGATCCTACTCTTCTGCTCATTTTTCCTGCATTCAAAAGACGGGAACCTTTATCCGCACGAGAGATCCCCCAACTTCTTGTGCGGGGGATGCAGTATGCAACATTAAAATTCCAACTGTGATCAGGTGGACTCAAACCCGAGTTCTCGCGGTTATTAGTCTGACATTTTTCCACTAGACGCACACTCCTCTCTTTACCCAAATCACACGTAGCAGTTTTCAGTTTCTACGTGTGGACTAACAATTTAACGTCTCTTTTCCAAAACACGAAAACCTTTCTCCGCACGAGAGACCCTTCAACTTCTCGTGCAGAATGCAGTAGGAATCCAGATTATATGCTTAATATAATAGTCACCGCCAAGGATATGACTAACATTAGCATACAACATTCAGTATTTTCTGTTCACGTTTACGCATCTTTATAATTAAACTTTAAATTTTAGTACCATATTTACCCCCCCCCCCCCCCCCCCCCCATGTTAAACACCTGAGATGAAGCATTATTTAATAATCCATAATTTAAACATCCAATCTTTATTTAGTATAATCTCCAAATTCCAAGGAGACTCATGACTTTTAAAGATTTGGCAGATTTTTTACCGCAAAATCTCATTTTCTCCCACTGTCCGCCTGTACCGTCTACACCGCTATATGCATCGTCCGCACCACCGGGATTCGGGTAGGGGTAGAGGATCTAATTGTAACTGTTGCGGCACTTTTCGCATGGTATCGCAAAGTTTCGAGCAACGAGAGCGACAAGATGCAGCTGAAAGTTAGTTATCCGTGTGACGGCGTAAGTGTTTCGTACTATGTGCGTGCGTGCGTGTTATAATAATAATTTTATAAATTTTTTTATTTTTATTCTTTTTAGTATATAAAAGTTGACGGAGTAGCATTCGCGGAGGTGCCACTTCAAATAAGACAATGGGATGTAGAATTCATCCCAACGGTATGTGATTTGTGTATGTGTATGTGTGCGATTGCTTAAATATAATTTTACATAATTTTGTTTAATTTTGCTTAATTCTTTTGTTTTTAATATTTTACAGCATGCTGAGACCATCAGCGAGGAGACCATCGGCGAGGAGACGCCTCCTCCAGATTTCACAATATTTGAAGTATGTGATTTGTGTGATTTTTAAAATTAATCTATTTTAAAAAATTAGAAGTTTTCACGTCAAATATTAAGTAAAAAATAGTGTGGAAATCGACATGATCGAGAAAACTCGTGTTAAATGTACGTCCATATCACTCCATGACTCACAGCTAATCTATTTTATATCTTTTTTATTTTTACAGAATCCCGGAAATATCCACGATGGGATGTTTCCTCCAAGTGATATCTATTTTACGTACCGGCATCATGTGTACCAGCGAGATACGTAGCGACATCGTCCACACCATCGGGATACGTGGCGGCATCGTCCGCACCACCGGGATACGTGGCGGCACTTTGCCACTAAACCTACACTCCTCTCTTTACCCGAATCACACGTAGCAGTTTTCAGTTGCTACGTGTGGACCAAAAATTTAACGTCTCTTTTCCGTCTCTTTATCGCTATCATACGGGTTAATTTTGTACGTTTATTGTGTACGTTTTATCTTTTATTGTATGTTTGCATTTCTATATGTGATGCGGATTTTCCTCATTTAAAACAGCTTCCTTCGAGTAAAAGAACTCTTATTTATAAGTCCATAAAGTTAATTTCTCAGTAACCAGCGAAATTTTGCAAAAATCAGTACATTGTTATCCCATTTAATG
Organism: Leptothorax acervorum; assembly: GCA_035220615.1. NCBI lineage: Eukaryota > Metazoa > Arthropoda > Insecta > Hymenoptera > Formicidae > Leptothorax > Leptothorax acervorum. The sequence goes on along the minus strand of JASTWQ010000126.1, from coordinate 206,608 downwards.
ATAAATGGTTTCTTCAAAGAGCCTATTACTCCCTATATTAATGTTGTCATAACAGTATTACCTACATTCTGAAATTCTATTATCTTATTAAAACAACGATTCTCTTTTAACAACGAGTACAAACGGATTGCATTAGTTATTGCAATATGTGTTAAACTCATTGCTTTATGGATTATTGAGGCTATAAGTTTGGCTATAACCAGTTACGGACAAATATTTCATTTACCATTTCTCCTCAAGAATATTTCGGTATGTGTATATTCCTTGATATTATTTCCCGGTAAAAAATTTTTCGTATAAAAGTATATAAAAACATATATAAATATATGTATACTAGCTGGTTACCCAAGCAGAATTGAGGACATATTTATAAAAATTGCATTATATTCGTTTATCATTAATTATATTTATTTTATACTATATTTGCTGTAAATCTTTCGGAGCGCAAGTGCTCTGCGCTCTTTTCGTGTCCAGGGATGTCAGATTATAAAGCCGGGAGTCACTCGAGAGTCGGCTGGTGGGGGACGTGCGCACGCAAGAGAAAGCGTACTTGCAAGCACAAGTACATGCTTTCTTTTATGTGCGTGTCCCCCACCAGCCGACTCTCGAGTGACTCCCGGCAACATGTCGACAAATTCTGTGTCCAACATTTCGACAAACTGTGACCAACAATAACTGCCATGCGGCATCTCTATCTCTTGTTTCCTTTCCTCCTCACTCCTTCCTCTCGCGATCCTACTCTTCTGCTCCTTTTGCCTGCATTCGAAAGACGGAAATCTTTATCCGCACGAGAGATCCCCCAACTTCTTGTGCGGGGGATGCAGTATGCAACATTAAAATTCCAACTGTGATCAGGTGGACTCAAACCCGAGTTCTCGCGGTTATTAGTCTGACATTTTTCCACTAGACCCACACTAGTCTCTTTACCCAAATCACACGTAGCAGTTTTCAGTTTCTACGTGAGGACTAACAATTTAACGTCTCTTTTCCAAAAGACGAAAACCTTTCTCCGCACGAGACCCTTCAACTTCTCGTGCAGAATGCAGTAGGAATCCAGATTATATGCTTAATATAATAGTCACCGCCAAGAATATGACTAATATAAAAAAAAAAAACGAATGTAAAGCTCAAAATACCAAAGGGAGGATGTCAGCGGTCTCCCTTGATGCGAAGCGTGCAAAGCGAATGCGATATAGAACGCGAATAGAAAAGCAATTCGAATAGCGAAAATGTGGCTCACTGCACGGATCGTGCCTCGTTATCCAGAGCAAGCCCGCAGGTGGCCAAAGCTCGTTACTTCGGCACCCTCGAGGCACTCTGAGTAAGACAGGCAGCAAGCAAGACAAGTGGTAGTGCTTCACGAGTAACTCGGCCGGAACTTACATGGTAGTATATGTCTCCGTCTGAATAACTCTCTTTGCACTTTGCACCTAGCTACCAGAATCTCTTATTTAGTTATAGGATCCGTACCTTCATTAACTTAAACTTACGTAAATCGGATTTGTTGAATAACTTACTCTCTAAATCTGAATCAGTGGAAAAGTCACTAAGTGGCATCCAGTGGCATACTTGACACTGAGCATCAGTGACTATTCATTGTGAATCAGTGCATTCTTGCGTTGTGTGTGAATAAACCATTAAGACTGGAACAGTAGATACTTATATAAAATCGGATTTTAAGTAATTTTAATATTTTAGCCACACTAAAAAAAAAATTTGTTGAAATACGCAAAATGTGTTTTATCCAACTAAAATATTTTTAGTCCGATATTCAACTATATAAACAAACTATATAAACAATAAAATCTGTCCATCCGCAAGCCTCAAGCTACAAGCCTCGCTCGAGCTACAGCTTTTAATCGAACGACTGTCAACAAATCTTTGGAAATTTGAAAAATATCTACAACCGGATGGAATATCTTCCACGATCCATCTACAATATGGATGAAACCGGAATTACTACCGTACAAACACCAGGCAAAATTTTAAGCTGTCGAGGTTTTAAGCAAATTGGACGAGTTACTTCCGCGGAGATAACCAACCACGGCCAGGTACCTCAACTGAAAATGATGTGTCAAGGGCCTTAAACACAAATGAAAGCGACGATGACATCCCTCTCGCTCAGGTCCTTCAATCCCTTCGATCGTTTCCAAAAGCGGGCGAAAGGAAAGTCACGACAAGAGGACGAAAACGAAAGAGAAGTGCAATTTTGACTGACGCTAATGAACTTGATGCACTTATTGACGAAAATGACGAAAGAGTACAAAATAAAAAAAGAATATAAGGATCAAGCCCCCCAAGAAACAGCCAGCTCGCAGAGGACGTGGACGCCCGAGAAAGGTCGTTACTCGCAGTTTGGAAGACGACGAAAGCGAAGCCTAACGATTTTTTGCCCTTCCTATTCCATTTAATGTACAATTTGATTAATAAAAACCTTTTTTGAGTAAGTGTACGTTTTGATATAAATCATGAAAATAGGACGAATTCGGATATTGAAACCCGTTGAAAGAAGAATTGTCACGAATTTCCCCGTGCCTTGTCACGATTTACCCCGGTATTGGGGCAATTCGTGACACGAGACAGAGTGAGGCATTTCGTATTCTACTTTAAAAGTAATGTGATAAAAACACACAAATAAATTTTTTTGAAAACTAGAAGGTTGCACAATGAAAAAACCGGCTAAGACGTATAGTTACACGACCTATCAAACAGGAAATCGGTAAATGGACTAAAATATCCGTACAGCCGACATCAGCATCGATCAGCTCTACAGCACTAATGGGCGCCGCATATGTATTCGGCTTTCAACTGTACAAAGAAGACGGCCCAGGCGGAGACGGAGCTTGAGAGGATGAAAAACTGGTGTTGTGTTGAGCAGATACCAGCTCAAGAGTGGGAAAATCATGCCGCATGGCGATTGAACCGCAACGAACGCCGAAATCTTCCTGAAGGTGTTGGAACTGAGCGATTTTCCGAGCAATCGCAATAAGACAGGGCATCCACGCCGAAAACGTTGTCAGGTGAATGATCAAGACAACTCGTATTTTTATCTCAAATACTTATCTCAGAAAAAATTCAAAACCAAAAAATGTCACGATTTGCCCCGGTCTCCCCTACTACTGTAAACAAAATACTATTCAGGGGGTCGATCATGTATCTTTTTTCCTTTGTGCACAACGCATTGCCCGAGCATCCACGCAACGGCCTCGTGCTTCTTTGTGCGCGTGATATCGGTTCACCACGCAACGGCATTCGTGCTTCTTTGTGCGTGCGACAACGGTTCACCCGGATTCCTTCGGTTTTCGGTTCTTACAAGTCGCATAACGACATTCGTGTCTCTCTGTGCGCGATATACATTCAAAGCGTATGCAACGGCCTCGCGTCTCTTTGTGCATCACGCATACACCCGTGTATCCACGCAACGGCATCTTGTGCTTCTTTGTGCGCGTGATAACGGTCCACACGAATATCCGTGCAACGACGCAATCGTCTCATTGTGCACGCGATATCGTTTCAACCGGCAATTTCGTAATACCGGTCCAAGAAGCGTACGCGCAACGGCTTCACCGCTTCTTTGTGCGCGGCACGTGCTTTTGAACATTCGTAAAAAGCCGCATAGACATTCGTGCGCGAATAACGGTTTACCCGGCAGCTTTCCGGTATCGATTAACGCAAAAAAGGAAATCTTTCCCGCGGATCTAACCTGCGGCGGACTGCAGCGTCCTTACAGAAGTTACTTTCTTTTTTAAAAAAAAAAAAAAGATTATATACGATAATTATATACGAAGCTAGTTTCAAATAATAAATGTCATTTTAAGAGGATATTAATACGTTCTATAAAAAAATATTGTAAGACACGATAAATTAAAGGACATGGATAATAAACAGGAAGAAATTGAAGAATTTAAAAAAAGTAAATTAAAAAAAAAATTATAAAAATATAATAATTTAATTTTTTTAAATAGAAAATAATATTCTTGAAGTTTTAGTGTTGGATGATGGTATGGACAAAATACTCCTTGAAGCTTTCATTAAAAATGAGGAAACTGTAACTTGGATAAAACTGGCTATAGATGAAATACTTCTTGAAGTCATAACAGAAACTGCTTCCATTTTCACCAATACTATATATGAATTTCACACACCGTTAATCAAACGGTAATAAGATTAGATAGAAATTTCCCAATCTAATAACAGGCGCGCACAGGGCCTACAGATTATATTTTTAAAAGTAAAATCATCGATGTGATTATTAATGCACATCCTAAGAAAAAATTTTTATGGATAGTGAACAATAAAAACAATTGTTGAATCGGTTTCTTATCTCAAACACGGGAAAGCCTCATGAGACACGACAGTATCCAAGGCTGGGAATCCCCCGTAATACGCTGTAGTGGACGAGACACATGGCAAGAGATGGTAAATGAAATGGAAAAGTTTTCATTTCACGCTTTCCACTGTGATGCAAATCATGGGGGCCAGTCAACGTACGTAGCTGCCGGAACACTCCACGAACCTGCTAATATAACATCTATTATCTTCCAGAAATTTTAATCTTTTATGTTCGGTTCCCAACATTTCAAATATATGTATTATTAATTTGCTTAAAAAGAGCACAAACTTTGTTATATTCATTCACCATATGCAAAACAAAAGAATCTCTACGTGATGAGAATGTACTGTATAAATACAGTTTTGTACGATCAAACCGTACAAAACTGTATTTATACAGTACATTCTCATCACGTAGAAATTCTTTTGTTTTGCATATGGTGAATGAATATAACAAAGTTTGTGCTCTATTTAAGCAAATTAATAATACATATATTTGAAATGTTGGGAACCAAACATAAAAGATTAAAATTTCTGGAAGATAATAGATGTTATATTAAACCAAATGCTTTTTTTGTAGGAGAAAGATCAAGTCTTAACAAAATAAATGAATCTTCTGAAGCAAATATGGTTATTCAAAAATCTGAAGGACAAATAATAGAATTGCGTAAAATCTTAAAAGAGTTTCTAGAATTACTAAACGTATTTAATGAAATTAGTTCCATTACATTTTTTTTGTTTAATATAGCTGGGTCTATACAGGCAATTATAGAATGAAATAATTCCTTTATAACTAGGTTCTATTACTATTTGGGCAATGTTTCGGGGTAAAGAAGAATTACTATACATTTTTGAAATCAAACGAACAATAGAATTCTGAACAGTTTGAAAAAGTTCGGACAGTTCATTATTACAACATTTAGAAACATGAGGTTTGTCAATATACGAGTTTTGAGTAATATTCTGATATTCTGAAGAACAGAAAGAATTAAATGTTTCAATTTGTGCAAAACTGTATTTATACAGTTTTGTAATTATTTTAATCGTATTGCTGTCATAATACGGTTACAGTAAAAAGTTAAAGTATTTGTGGACTCGAACACGAATCCTCGCGGTTATTAGTCTGGCACTTTGCCACTAGACCTACACTCCTCTCTTTACCCAAATCACACGTAACAGTTTTCAGTTGCTACGTGTGGACCAACAAATTAACGTCTCTTTTCCAAAAGACGGAAACCTTTTTCCACACGAGAGATCCCCCAACTTCTCGTGCGTGGAATGCAGTATGCAACATGAAAATTCTAACTTTGATCAAGTGAACTTGAAGTCCTCGCAGTTATGAGTTGCACACTGCCATCCTCAATAAAAAAATTGCTTCTGTAAAATCTCTATTAGATGTTGCACCTGAAGGCATTCCAGCTTTCAAATGGTGCATGCAAGGAGTGTTGGAATGTCATTGGAATAGAAATTGAAAGAGATGATTCCCATAAACCTCTGTTATCTAATATCAATTCAGTAACTGAGTATATATAACCGCGATTAATCCGCGATAAACCGTGCACACGCGCGGGCGAACCATATACGGTGACTTACGGCAAATGCAGCCGCGTTCGCTTCATTAAGCCAACTGATATAAATCGCGAGGATTTCAATACAAATCGTTCGGTGTATTTTTACATGCATATTATATATGTATATGCATATATTATATCGATGTGCGAATATCCTTCTACTCGTTTAAGCTGCCTCATTAGCGGCGCGAATGTTAATTACTCGTAGCTAACCGCTTATTGCGCGAATAAACGCGTTATTTGCAAAAACGGGTGGACGCGATCGATTTTCGCATGCCGCGTCGCATTTTGCGACAATGCATTAACGCAGCGGAACAATGCATATACAAGGGATGCTGCTTTTTAATACTAAACGGAACAGAGTGGCCACCGTATTGTATGCGAAAACGACGAGACAACCTGAATAAATTGTAATAATATAAACTATTCTATAATATTATAAACCGTGGCTGTAAATTGCTATAAATTTTTTACAGAAATTTCTTGTAAAGTCAAATATCGTCATTTTTTTCAAGCAGTTTAAAATTATATATGTATACCTTTTCGAGCAAAAAAAAGTAGACGAGACCAAGAGGTTAAAAAGAACGACATTGTGAGAGAATTAAATGCTCCTTCTTCATTCACGATAGATATAATGAATTTAATCTAGAAAGAGACAGCTGATGCTTAAGTCAAGCTATTCGATTCATGTTGTCGATGCAATCGGGTATGATACGATTAATTTGTTTAAAGATCTTCGGAGAAAAGATTCGAATTTCCATTACCAGTTCGATTATCCGACGATCGTTTGATCTTACATTTTCAGGTACTGTTACGTACAACTTCGCTACTGGTCCTAACAAATATTTTAAATTCAATATAAGCGAGACGGGCTCCATCAGTACAACTCACCATTTTGACAGGGTCTTTCGTTTTATTTGTTGTAGTTCACATAATAATGTGTCGATGCTCATAGTTGAACAATTAAGGGGTATTTTTTGCGAAGACATCAGTTCGGCTGCAGGGTGCAGCCTACTTTATGGTGCTTGATTATGCAGTATGCAACATTAAAGTTCCAACTGTGATCAGATGGACTCAAACCCGAGTTCTCGCTTCCGTTAGCCACGTCCGTATTATATTATTTCAGATTTTAGATAACAATTTTTGAGTGTAATAATGATTGTAATACTAGAGTCTACGGAATATTTTAAAAAACTTATTTGTAAACATATTATTATAGTTACTCTCTAAAGCCTTGTGTCCCCGATCCAAGAACTTCCGAGATCTCGAACGGAAAAAGAATTGATCAATCACACTTAAACAATTCGGCCAATTGACCAATGCGATTGGTTAATTCTTTATCCGTCCGAGACCAAGTTTTTGGATCATGGATTTTGGCCTTTGCTCTTTGTTTACTTCATTTAGACTTATTGTCAGAAAATCTTTTACCGAGACATTTGAAAATGGAAACAGCTCTTTGGAGGGCTAAAGCTTAATAAAACTTGAATTTGAAATAGTGAACCAGACATTATACCAAGGAATTTTATTTTCGTATTGTACGTATCACGTTTTTTTAATCTAATACCAGGCGCGCACAGGGCCTGCTGATTATATTTTTAAAAGTGAAATAAATACAGTTTTGTAATTATTTTAATCGTATTTGCTGTCATAATACGGTTACAGTAAAAAGTTAATGTATTTGTGGACTCGTACCCAAGTCCTCGCGGTAATGAGTCTGGCACTTTGCCACTAGACCCACACTCCTCTCTTTACCCAAATCACACGTAGCAGTTTTCAATTGCTACGTGTGGACCAACAATTTAACGTCTCTTTTCCAAAAGACGGAAACTATCTCCGCACGAAAGACCCCCCAACTTCTCGTGCGGGAGATGCAGTATGCAACAGTATTTTCAAAGCAACACACTGTTGTACTGCGCGCAATACCCAGGTGCGGTTGGGGCTGGTGAGAACAAACTTTGGGTCGAGGGGTCGATGGCTTCGTTACGAGGCTCAGACGCCTTTTCGCACTGAATAACCTAGATTGTGTTTCCTGATCCAGTAACGGCCGAAAGTTTTTTACAGAGAGCACTAGGCTACGTGGCTGCCCCCATATTAGCGGGATTAAAAGCAAACGTGACAAAGGGGCCGGAAGCAGCGATAGCCAGTGCGGGAGGGAAGGTGGCAGAGCTGGCTGGAAAGGAGATGCAGAAAGCAGAAACCGCACCTCCGATAGTAGTACCGGATGGAACCAATGGAAAGGAGGAGCTAGGAAACGGCACAACCGCGCCGTAGAAAAAATTAGAGAAATGAACATTCCTGGGAGAGGAATAAAATTAATTTCTTAGTGTTTAAATAAACAATAAGAAATATAAATTACTTTTTTCAGTATTACCAGTGCAAATCTTGCTATATTCTTAGTGCTATGCGCCGTAAGCGTCGACTAACTGTCCTAGATGTTTTCTCTCAGGATCTCCCTGGCCAAATTTATATAAACGAACTGCTTCCTACTGATATTTACAAATTGTTGCGCCGGACTCGAGTTATGGTCAGGCAGTTATCTTTCAAGCATGTATGGTGCACGAACGGAACGATTTTTGTCCGGAAGGCGCATGGTCAGCCTCCCATATTAATTACTTCTGAGGCTGATTTAGCAGGGCTTCAATGACCCTCGGCTGATGCTGGCTGTGTTCCTTCTGCTTCTATGACTTGGCTTCACTTATATATTTCCGATGATCTCGTTGACTCTGACATTTGTGACGGCACATGCATGCCTCTCTTATTCACTACTATATATCGCTTTAGGTTTAATGAAATCTCTACTTATGCACATGCAAGCTTCTCTTTTTCACCACTATAAAATATTTCATAATTTATAAGCTTTTTCACTTTATGTTTAATTTTATAATCGTTTTAAGTTTAAGTAAGTTTTATATTGGTCTAGTTTACGTGGTTATACTTGTTCTATTGGTTGAGAAAGCACAATAAGAGTGCGCGTATTCGCACCTGGCGCCCAAGCTTTAGCGTTGTCTCGCGGATATTTTGAGATTACCTACCTACGTGAATACCTCGCGAATATCTTGAGATTACGTACCTACTTGAATACCTCGCGAGTATCGTTGAGATTAACGAACTATCGAAATACCTCGCGACTATCTTGGAGAGGCTTGGCTGATCTGAATACCTCGCGGATACCTTCGACCTGTCTGATTACCTCGCGGATGTCTTTGTTCTACCTATCTACCTAATTGCCGGCGGTTAATTTGCAGCCGCGCCTCCTCGGCGGGCGAGACCGAGGAAAAACGGGTTGCAATATTTAATACTATTTTTCATTATTAACTTGTCAAAATCGGCTAATCGTAATACTTGTAGCTTCTAGGTATACGAAAAAGCCTAAAGCAAAATCAGTTTGAACGTAAAAAACGGTAAATATCGTTGAAGAAATTATTAGCGTAACCGAAGAAACGATAGCTATTATTACGCTACACGCATATAATCGTTCCCCTCGTCTGTTCTCCGAACATCCGACCTATGGCCAAATGCACCACAATGAAAGAGTTTCTCTCAATCCCGTTTTCCTGTTCGCGAACACGTCGCGCTCCAATGACCCTGTTCACAGTTAAAACACGATTTACAAGGGTAGAGCTTAATAAATTTAGTGAATGCGTCAATCACTATACCCTTGCAAAATACCCTTCTCAATTTCCTTAACAGGATCGACGTGTAATTGCAAACAGTACCTATTTAAATCCTTCGGTAAGTTTATTACGCAAGCACGGCATCAGGCACTCACCCTTTTAAATTTTTGTGCGGGGGATGCAGTATGTAACCTTATAGCGTTTACAAATAATGGAATCATATGCTGGACCTGGCCACATACGGGACTACGTCGGCAGAGAGATGTCGGCGTGGAACAGAGAAAGTACCCGAAAAAGAAAGGAGCCAATAAACCGCGGAGGGACGGTAAAAGGCGAAGCGCTGGTGCTGACCCCCGATGCACCAGTGCAGATAGAAATAAAAAACCTGCACAAACAGATTGCGGAACTAACCCGAGCGGTGGATGTACAGAAGAGAATGGCCCGAAATTACGACGATCAGAACCCTACTGGCGGACACTCAGATCTGGAGAATGCTGGAACGCGCTCCTCGGGTCAAAATGTTGTACACCCTGTGGTCGAGGCGGCCGTAACTGGAAAGAGTTCCAGCATAATTTCCGAAAAACTACGCCCGAAACCCGAGAGGGAGGAAGAGATAACCATTTCAAATTTTTAGATCAAAACCTCAGTATCAATCTAAATAGTGATCCACCAGCAAGTTTACTATTTACTGGTGAATTAACCGGAATATTTAGAATGAGGTACAGCCTAATGAAGGTTATTAACATCGCCAGAATAAAGCCAATTAATTTTGACACTGCAAGTAACTTTCTTAGATTATTGTTTCTTTGTAATTTCTTAGAAAAAACAGCAGCATTCACCCTTGAAGACGAAGAGTTACAAGTTCAATTGGAGAAGGTTTGTAGAGAATTCATCGATCACCTTAGATCTATATATGAGGCTAGGGATGAGTTGAATAGAGTGGTTACTGCAAAGGCAGAATTGATTCCACAAGGTTCAGATTAATTTATCAGACCACTACTGATGACAATCTCAGCAGATTTGACATATTTTACAATAAGGATAATGAAATACAACGAAATGAAAAATTAGAATTAGGGCTCAAACTGATGGAAGATGGTAATAGCATGAGAAAAAAGCTTCATGGACAAGATTTAACTTTTGAAACAAGCAACAAAACAAAAATTTCGGTCTATTTTCCTGATAAAAATGATAAAATTAAAGATTATAAGTACTCGTATCCAAGAGCAGCTGTTCATACTGCAAGAATATTGTCTACTGAAATGTACAAAAATAGAATGTGCTCTGCTTTAGGGCTAAGTATAGGATGGGGGGCATTAATACAAGAATCCAATCTTAAAACATTTTTATCAAGTTTGACTGATGACGACTCTGTTTTACCAGGAATTTCAACAATGAAGAAAACAGGATTATCCATCTTTTGCTTAGTAACAATACCTAGAGTCCGTCCACACAAATATCTACATCTAACAGAAGCAGAAGCATTGATTTTCATGGTGTTTAATATTATAAATGATTTTGTGTTTACTATCACAAAAAACAAAGCAGAAATGAATACAACATTTACTGCTGATACAGATTGCAAAAGAAGGCGAGAGGCGTGGGAGGAGGAAACTTAGGTATTTTCGAGACAACTATAAATGATTGGATTATGGTTTGTAGCTATTTCTAGAGAGAGAGAGACCGGCTGTTGCAAATCGAAAACGTCGTCGTGCGCGGTTGGAACTCTATCGTACGACGATGTTTTATTTATTGTATGTCGCGGTCGCCACGTCCGTATTATATTATTTCAGATTTTAGATAATTTTTTAATCTAATACCAGGCGCGCACAGGGCCTGTAGATTATATTTTTAAAAGTAAAATAATTACGTTTTGTAACTATTTTAATCGTATTTGCCGTCATAATACACGGTTGTAGTAAAAAGTTAAAGTATTTGTGGACTCGTACCCGAGTCCTCGCGGTAATGAGTCTGGCACTTTGCCACTAGACCCACACTCCCCTCTTTACCCAAATCACACGTAGCAGTTTTCAGTTGCTACGTGTGGACCAACAATTTAACGTCTCTTTTCCAAAAGACGGAAACCTTTTTCCGCACGAGAGACCCTTCAACTTCTCGTGCAGAATGCAGTATGCAACATTAAAATTTCAACTGTGATCAGATGGACTCAAACCCGAGTCCATCTCGCGGTTATGAGCCTACCACTTTGCCACTAGACCTACACTCCTCTCTTTACTCAAATCACACGTAGCAGTTTTCATTTGCTACATGTGGACCAACAATTTAACGTCTCTCTTCCAAATGACAGAAACCTTTTTCCGCACGAGAAACCCCAACTTCTCGTGCAACATTAAAATTCCAACTGTGATCAGGTGGACTCGAGAAGATTAAAAGAAACTATCAAAACAATTTTTGCGAAAAACCAACATCACCGTGGGCACTAGAAGACTTTGAATATGTCATTCTAGAGAAGAATCTTGATTTTGATCATCATGTGGATATATTTGATCTTCTCTCACACAAATCAATTATACCTTCTTTGGAACAATGGATCTATGAATAATTATATTCATTCGATCAGCAAGCATATCATGCCGGAGTGAAAGCAGGGACTTGGGGAGAGTTCACAAAGTTAATTTTCTAGTAAGAACAGTAACCAGTAAGAACCGTGTGGTTATTTTCGCAAGTGTAAATATTTGTGCAAATATTTTAAAAAATAATTATTGTCTAATTTCAGGACGTCATTCAGGGTGCATAGAGCAAACAAGGCAGAACTGAGAACATATTTATAAAAATTGCATTATATTCGTTTATCATTAATTATATTTATTTTATATTATATTTGCTGTAAATCTTTCGGAGCGCAAGTGCTCTGCGCTCTTTTCGTGTCCAGGGGCCAAATTCTGCACACGATACCGACAACTATCAGTGTCGTTGCGCAGGTTTTTCATATTGTATAAAAGCTGCGCAACGACACCGATAGTTGTCGGTATCGTGTACAGAATTTAGGCCCAGGGATGTCAGATTATAAAGCCGGGAGTCACTCGAGAATCGGCTGGTGGGGGACGTGCGCACGCAAGAGAAAGCACGTACCTGCGAGCACAAATACATGCTTTCTTTTGTGTGCGTGTCCCCCACCAGACGACTCTCGAGTGACTCCCAGCAACATGTCGACAAATTCTGTGTCGTAAAGACGTAAAACACATAACGTGCCATACGATACATTTGTCCGATTCGCATTATTCGTATGTATTCTAATACATGGCAACACTGTTTATCAGATTTTCGGATTAATTCAAGTACATATATAATTAAGAATAATTGCTTTTTTTGCGAGATTTTGTTTTGCGCGATTGATAAGTCTCACGTTGCGGCGTTGTTGTAAGACGGCAGGTAGCACGCATTGGTCTAAATTTGATATATAAAATTTTATTGCTTTTATTAATATATTAACAAAAAATATTACAAAAGTAAATTTGATTTCGTACTGTGCATCAATTGCGCAAGCATCGGGAATGTCGTATGCCGCGTTGGATAATCGTTATCAATTTACAACGCGGACAATTGTTATCAATCAGCAGATTTGGGAAGTAACGCGTTACTTGTAACGCCGTTACCGTTATCGTTACTTTTTTTTGTAACCGACTGGTGGTAATGGCGTTACATTTTTCTTTTTGTAACTGTAATGGTAACGAATTTAACAGTTACTTTTACCGTTACTTTTTATATTTTGAACCTATTTATGATACAATTTTCGTATATTCAAGGCAACACTCAAAAGAATTCTGGACTGTCGGTACGACAAAAAGCAGCAAAGTGATAGTAAAATGGAACAGCAACAGCCACCAAAGAAACTGTATACTGCTGAAGAGATCAAGCAGATGGCGCCGGGATATAGGGGCAAACCCGAAAATTTCGATGCGCAGAAAGTGGGTCGCAAACCTAAGGTGAACAAGAAGATCCTTGGACCAAAGACTCCAATGGTGACTCCACCTACTATGACCGCTGTGAAGCAAACACCAGGTGTACAACGTAATAAGAGTCTGATATCGGACGCCGTGTTCGGAATTGACGTCTCCGTTACTGAAGTAGCACCGTGGCAAAATTTTGATATCAATTTATCAAAAGTGCCAGCCCTTTGCGCTGAGATATATAATAATTATAAGCCGGACGAGAAGCAATTAGATCGCATCATCGCTCGTGAAGAAGTAGCCTATTATGGCACAGCATTAACATGGCTGAGATTATTAGACGTCAAGGCAAAGCAAGGGAACACAGCACTAACCAGTGCTGAAAAGGACATATGCAAAGCAGCAGCGAAAGACGTATTTAACGTCCCAGCATTAATTCATTAATTAATTGTTTAAGATAACCATTCGCGCCAATTGGCTATTATCTAACTATGCGTTTTGTTAAACCAGCGTTAATTGCCAAAGCATCAACCTACTAACTAAACGAAAGTCTTTAAATCCGACATCGGCGAAACCGCGAAATTCATTCCCGTATATAAAACATAATGTAAATAAACTTTTTTCGTACTTGCTATGGTTTAGAAAATATTTACGCGACGCAACGAGTTGCGAGTACCCGAGATTTTTAGATCTTGATAACCAGTGAACGGATCAAGTTCTAACTAGGCTTATCGTAAAGCTTGGACCAAATTTATATAAGAAAAGTGTTTTTATTTTTCCGCTACGTGCCCTACGAGCAAAGATATTACGATATGTGTTATATGTCCAACGACGACGACGTGGACGTTTCTAAAACGAAAATTTTCAAGATCGGAATTTGCATCGTAATATCTCCGCTCGTAAGGCACGTAGCGAAAAAATAAAAACACTTTTCTTATATAAATTTGGTCCCAGCTATCTATTAAGCCTAGTTAGAACTCGATCCGTTCGCTTGTTATCGAGATCTAAAAATCTCGGGTACTCGCAACTCGTCGCGTCGCGTATATAGAGCCACGGTAGTCTCGCTCCTCGCGTACTTGGCGCGAGACACTGCCGTGTCTCTTGATATTGATTTGGACTACAAGAAGACGATAAATTGAAAGTTCGTTGTAGCTGTTGCTTTGGACTAACAATAAGAGGGACTATGAACCCATTACTTGATGGCAAACCGATTAGCGGAAATGCATCTTACCATAACACAAGTGTATAATGTCTTCTTGGTAACAATAGACACTTCGCTCAAATTAGAACGAACTTTCAAACAAGAGTAATCGATTGAAAACTTTCGCCGTCGAATTGGTAAGATTTCTTCTTTAAATTAGATGTTGTTGATCAAATTAATTCACATTTTCCTTTATATAATATATTTCTACAAAATTGAGTATATTATTTTTTTTTTTTTTGCGAGTGTCCTGTGCAATGGAAGGAGGAGGAGTTCTGAATCTCACATGTCAACTCCTATTGTTAAGGTGATTATAGGTTAGGCTAAGTGTAATGTTAAATCTACAGACAGTGCAGAGAGATGAAAGGTCCTTTCTCAGAGCAGAGGAAGGCCCTTTTTTGGCTAGGCCAGTATCTGCAAGAATCTGCCCCGCTAGGGGCAAGGATAAAACAGAAACTATTCCAAAGCAGAGAGCAACAATCAAGCATGCAAGCTTTTACTCACCCGGAAGCGGAAGTGTTTTTTTTTTACAACGTAGCCTCTCTCCATGAGTTGAATGAGCAGATACATAAAGTCATGTCTGACGATGTTTTGTGCTTGCCTATACGGCACATTTTCTCGAAACTTATTCATATAAAAGTTGGTGATGTGTCGGTCCGTGAGGAGGATAGAAAAGAAATCCATAATTTGAAGCACGGACATAAACAGAATAAATCGTATCATTTTTATCCTTAAAAAGTTTTTTCTCTGTATTTGATACTCATTAATTGGATCCTCAATAGGGTTAGATTTGATACCAATACCAGTTGACATTATTATGTCTGTTGAATATCTGTTGATCAAATTGACAGAAAATATTTTATAACTTTATCAAATTCCTCCTATTGTTTAAATACTAATACAGTTACAAATAATATTCGGAAAAACTATAGTTATTTCCGCGAGTGCCGTGGGAGTGCGTATTGCGGGAGTGCCGCATACGCTTCCTAGACGTAACAGTATTTATCCTGTTGCAATACGGTTGCAGTAAAAAGTTAAAGTATTTGCGGACTCGAACCCGAGTTCTCGCGGTTATTAGTCTGGCACCTTGCCACTATACCCACACTCCTCTCTTTACCCAAATCACACTAAGTAGCTTTCAGTTGCTACGTGTGGATATCCGTTTCAAACCCCATGATTACTGAAACTTTATCGCCAATAGGTACTCCATTAGAAACAATCAAAGAATCCGGAATATATCGGAGTCAACACGGAACAGTCAAATTAGATGAGCACATTGCTATCTATTGACTCCCAGAAAAAAAGTCTTGAAAGCTTAAAATTTCTGATAGGTCAACCTTGTTTAGGCATTCTATCTGAAACGGTTCGCCATGCGGTCAGCAATGACCCATCAGGTCCATATGTTTCATCACTAGCAGTTGGTGAAAACATTATTCCTAATCAAAATCTATTGGGATATAGACCTCTAGGAGTGAGAAGAGAAGAACATAAGAAGATTGCACTAGATGCAGGAATAACATCAAACGCTTTTCCTTCCTCTCCCCCAAATACTGGTATAAACTTACAGTTTATCAACAGTATTTCCAACATCCTTGCTAAATCAACAACATTCAAGACGACCAACATCAATTTCGTCACTATGTCAGAACCAGGATCCATTACTCTAGCCATAATGCAAAAGCCATTATTGGTATTACGTACTTCGGTCTTAAATAAAGATCTTGATTTATTGCAACTCAAAGCATATGAAAACATCCACTGATTACGTGAAATTTTTATGGAACCAAAAAAGCACAGGAAAAAGATATTAAGTGATACACTGACTCCCATTCGACCTAACACCTTTCAATAAAAAGTAGTAAAAAGTCCATGAATTGCATTTAACTGGATAATAGTCCTGTTAGTGCAATCTTTGATAATATGTGAAAGCAAGAGTAAAAAAATGTACTATTATGCATAAATCTTTATCTGTTGGCGTTAAAATCATCAGGAAACAAAACAATATCTTTCTCGCTTTTTACAGCGTTACATTTTTTTATGTTAAACATGATTGCATGACCGCAACGAAAATCAGTGTTTCAGTGTTTTTGAAAAGACGAACATCAAATCGGATCGAACCTAACAATAAAAGATAAATATTGAGTGTTGTTTTAATTTTATTTAAATAAGCGGTGAATTTATAATAGACGGGTCTCTTAGATCATATACTCACGCCCTCGTTCCATATTAAATTCGTAATCTGTATAAAGCGAATCTGTGGTTGGGACAACCATCAGATAAAACAATTATTTCAAATGTTCTTTAAAACAGACTTAAACCAGATTTTAACATCAGAAAAACTGAAGTTGACTTTTGAATTGACTTGAAATTTTAGAGCGGCTGCCCCCCGGCTTTTGTCGTCCGACCGTGCCATATTGCCGTCGCGTCGTGCCGTTGATCCGAATAAGTTTTCGTTACTTTCTGTAGTGTTTTATGAGTTTTGTGACCAGTCACAGTGTCCTTCGCTCGATCGTGACATCAAGGGCGTGACGTAACGACAGGTTAAGAGCTTCCGCGATTTGTTTGGTTTCAATGACTTCAGTACAGAATAAACCGATTGTATAATTATTGCGCTTTAACGTAAATCATTCTAATAGTGTTGTGTTCTCGCAGAATAAGTATTCTAATTAAACCGTATATTTCAATATATGTATAATTATGTATATAATTATACATTCAATTAGAATTGATCCATAATAGAATATAAATTGTTCCGAGTTTCTTTTTCCATTAATGAGCTATAATGGCCTCCGCACCCGAATATCCGTAATATGTTACGTTAAGTACTGATCATAAATTAAATGTACGTAAACTTACGTCAACGCACAAAGAAATCTGTAAAGTAAGAAAAATCATCTTGATCTTAAACACCATCGCCTACTAACAATTAATGTAACGTAACGTGTTACAGACGTTCTTGTATGGAGGCTCTTCGTCATTAGCCTAATCTTTATTTGTAGAAACATTTATAATTAAAATAAATTAATGCGACTTATATGAAGTTAAAATAATATCAATAATTAATTGTTTTCATTAGTTTGTACTTTTAGCATCAGACAGAAATCACATTGTAAGGTCAAATAATAATCAGCTCATG
Source organism: Leptothorax acervorum (assembly GCA_035220615.1). Lineage (NCBI taxonomy): Eukaryota > Metazoa > Arthropoda > Insecta > Hymenoptera > Formicidae > Leptothorax > Leptothorax acervorum. Next base: position 188,843 of record JASTWQ010000126.1, on the reverse strand, counting down.
GTTTGAAGTAAAAACAGAATGTAACTCAAAAATTAATATTAGGCCAATAATTTGTTCAATAACAAAAAATGTCATTTATTGTGTTCTGCATGCGTATTAATTATTATAAGATTTAATTTTTAAAGTTTTCTAAAAATGTACTAGTGCGATAGAAATATAATAAATCTGATTTTTTTAAACTTTTTCTAATTGACAAATATGTGTCTTATACAGAGCACTCGACTGTTCGCAGCTCTGATCCTAACACTGTGTCACAGTGACCGATTAATGACACTTCTGCTTCAGTTTTCATCTGAAGCATGTCGCAGCTAAAGAATTAACACATAAAAAAAAGATCGATCGTGTCGAATAGGTAATGTTATCGTAATAAAGATATTACGAGACATATTAAGTTTGAATTATTTCAATACGTAGGTATATCAGAAATGGAGTTAGATTATGGTTGGTACTTCACCATATTGATGATAAACTTGTATTTCGATCGCAGCCGGGATGAGCGATGAAGTAAAGAAGTGAAGAGCTGGTTAGGCACTATATAGCGACAAGAACCGACTTGCTTCTCGTCTTCAGCTGCAACATCATCTCTTGAACGGCAATGAGCTTCGATCGCCGATCACATTTTAACAAATTTTTCTTGTGTCTGTAAAAAAATAACGTAATCAGTTAATGCTTTAAAACCGGTTTCGGTTTTCACTAACAAAAGTCCTTCTCAAAAATTCCAATTTACTAATATTAATATTATAGTTAATATATTTAAATCTCTCTACTTTACGCGAGCGTTACTTTTGTATAGTAACTTACGATAATTCACTTCGCATAAACGGGGATCTCTGCATAACTCACTCCGCGTAAACGGGAATCTCTCTCAGAATTATCGTAAGTTATTACAAAAGTAACGCTCGCGTAAACGTAGTATAAGTCTATCAGTGCTTCTTTTTCCATGTAATTTTTCAACCGCATTATTAATATAGAGATAGCTACGATTCATATTTATTTCTATAAAATAACTGCAACTATCGTGTTGTATTAAGACAGTTATAGCGAATTCAATTGGACTCGCAGTGTGCACTGGTGCACGTTAAAGCTGTCGTACACAATTCAACGTAAAGTATATGTTTATTATAAAAGGTTAAATCCTCAATATTCTTTATTGTGCTATTTGGTAAAATATATAGGTATTGGGCATTTTATCAGTCAAGATATTTGCATTTTACTTTAAAGATTAGAGGTTAAATCAGTGTACAACGCCTTAAACATGCACCAGCCAGTGCTCACTAGTGCGTCCAACCAAATTCGCTATTTAGTTATAGTAACAATTTTTATAAAATAGATATTATGCATGAAAGAATAATTAGGTTAATAATAAACCTACTTGACTTCTTTTTCTCCTCTGACATTCTGCCATTCAACTCTCCTACGAGAGACGTGACCTCGCCAGTAGCTTTGTCTTGACTACATCTTTCTATTAACATATCAGTTTATAAAATGTAATTAAAATCTTATAGGTTAATATTAACAGGTCATAGTGTAATACTTATATTATTTATAATTAATGTAATATTAAAAATATTAAAGTTACCTACGCTGAAATCGCCGATTGTTCTCCTCAAGGTATCTTTCCCATATTCTGGATATGACGATCGTCGAGATGTTTAGATCTTGTGATACCTTCAATTGTGACTGACCACCTTCCAGACGCCCAATTATTCTACCCCTCGTTACTTCACAAAGAGGGACGTACGGGGCCATCACACGAGAATCTGCCCGAATTTAGATAAATTAAATCGCGGCAAACAAATTTTTGATTGCCGTAATTAATAGGTCTGTTCTTTTTCGCTGCAGTTCTGAACTAGTGTAATAAATTAGAATTAAAAAAAAATATATTTGTTTTATTCTAACCTAACTTATTGCACTAGTTCAACTGCAGCGAAAAAGAACAGACCAAATGTTATTTCATACTCGATAGCATAAATAATTTTAATACAATAAAAATATGCCTTCTACGAACAGGCTAAATCTTTGTGCCTAATATTTTTGCGTACATATTTTTTCCAGGTCAGCAAACTGCGCACCGAGTAATGCCGGTCTTGAAATAATCTCAAGCATGCAAAAGCCGAAATAGTATGCGCGTAATTAAATTAATAATCAATTTGATAATTGTGATGCTAAATAAGCGTCTTTTAGAAACGATTTGTGTGAATGACTTATTAAATTTAAAAATATTACTGCCTCAGTGGTCGAATCGATAAAGACGCCGGGTCCAAGACCAGACAGGCCGGGCGAAAATGGCGAAAATGACGCCCGGCTTGTCTGGGATGGAGGCGTCAGCTTTATCGATCTGACCACTCTGAGGCAATAATATTTTTAAATTTAATGATATATGTATCCCGTTACATATATCATTAAATTGTAAGCAAATCGTAGTAATACCTCGTTACTCTTGGTTGCTCTAATTTGCTCTAATTCCAGCTACCGAAACGTAGCGTTCCCCTATTCACACGGCAATGTCGGCGACGTCGGCGTCGGCAATGAGAATTGAGAGGACATCCGGCCGCCGGCGAAAATTTGCTACTCATGCTGACTCATGCGCGCCCAGCGCGCCTCGTGCGGCGTGCCCAGTCACCGGCGTGACGTCGATAAATTTTGAGAATCGATTAGTCGATAATAGCGATCGACTTCCATGAGTTCCATGACACATATCTCGTAAACACTCGGAAGTCGGAACTCGGACAGAACTCGGAGAGGAACGAGACTGAACGCGAGCGAGCGAGAGTGAATAAAGAGAAGTAGGACTTGTCAAAGCTGGTCAAAGCAACTGAAACTGTCGCAGGCCAATTGCCGAGTACGGATTATTGTGCACGTATACCTGGCCAAAAACTCCGGGTAGGCAAGAACGCGAGTTTCGCCAGAGTTACAAGATGTTTCGCAGTTCGACGAATTTTGATAAATTACTAGGTAAGCTTCTTTGAAATCTGTCCAAAATGTCGGAGCTTTCTTTAACCCGTCATTAATCGCTCATAGATAAGGCGACGAGTCATCTGCAGTTGGAACCAGACTGGCCTACAATTTTGCAAATTTGTGATCTTATACGTCAGAGCGATGTTCAGTAAGCATAATTCTTTTATAAAGAGTACACTTTCATCTTTTACTAAATAATTAGGATATAGCAACACATTGGTTATATTCCACGTTGGAATATTCATACTAGATATATTATTACCACTGTTTGTTTCTAAATGTTTTGTATATTTAGACCAAAAGTTGCACTCGCCGCTATAAAGAAGAAGATGATAAACAGTAATCCTCATGTAGCGCTGTACGCCTTACTGGTAAGAAGTAACGTAATTTTTTAAAATCGATATTAGATTTATTGTTTTTATATTTATTAAATGTTCACTCAGGTACTGGAATCTTGTGTGAAAAATTGTGGAACGCTGATTCACGATGAGATAGCTACCAAACAGTATATGGAGCAGTTGAAAGAATTAGTCAAAACCTCTCCGCACGAGAACGTTAGACTGAAAACTTTGGAGCTAATACAAGCCTGGGCTCACGCATTTCGTCACAGTCCCAAATATAGGACTGTTCAGGTAGTAAATTATTGCTACTTAAATACTTGCTTCAATTTAATTATCAGTATGCAATTTTATTTGTCTGTTTAATTTTTTTCTATTTTATATTTCTAATATTTCCTTTCAGGATACATTGAATATAATGAAATCCGAAGGTTATCAATTTCCTGCTTTGAAAGAAAGCGACGCTATGTTTAGAGCAGATACTGCACCCGCATGGGCGGATGGCGAAGTGTGCCATCGGTGTCGCGTAACTTTCGGTATGGTCCAACGGAAGCATCACTGCAGAGCATGCGGTCAAGTCTTTTGTGGCCAGTGTTCAAGTAAAGTCTCTACTTTGCCCAAATTCGGGATTGAGAAAGAAGTGCGAGTTTGCGAAGCTTGTTACGAACAAGTTAACAAGTTGGTGAAACTCCTTATTTTATTCATCGTGATTCATATTTATACGGATAGTTTTTAAAAGTCATTGTTTTTCAGACCATCTACAACACAAACCAAAGATACCGACCTACCAGTGGAGTATCTCAAAAGCCCTTTGGCTCAGCAGACACAAGTAAGTTGCTGCTTATTGTACTTGTATTTTACTGAATAGTATAAATATAATGACAATAACATTATAAATGTAAATATCGTATAAAACACCATATATAATTATCTTTTTAAAAATAATTTACAATAAAATTGTCGGTTTTCTTAAATTAAATGATCTAAAGATTATCACGTTATAGTATTACAGGCTATCTCACCTAACTCGAGTACCTTAAATATTTTTACTGTTTTCAATAATAAAAAAATAAAAACTACAAAGTTATATGATTTTGAAAGACATTAAACACAATGGCAATGCTTTCATTATATGTATGTAGAGATACGAAGATTTTAAGGGTGACTTAATTTTTTTTAAATGGATTTTTCTTACATAATATGATTTCTCTTTAGTTATTCTGTATATAATGATTATTAAAAAATCAGGTTATGAGCCTCTTCCATGTCTCCACATGTAATGAAAGTATTATATTACATATCCCTCGAAATTATGAAACCTTATAGTTTTAATTTTTTCCTATTATTTAGAATAATAAAATATATTTAAGATACTCGAGTTAGATGGAACGTACTATACATTTAAAACTGTGTATGTATATTCATTTATAATCAAATTAGTAGTTAAACATGGTTTCTCCAGTGTCTTGCACGCAGGTACTTTCGTCCATTATTTAAAATAATTTATTGGAATAATATTGCATATTATATAGTAATTGATGCATATTAATAGTATTAATACTACAATGAATTATATGTATATAATATTTGTGATTAATAGTTTATCTTGTTATAGGTCCCAGCTCGAAAAACAGAAGAAGAACTGCGAGAAGAGGAAGAATTAAATTTGGCAATAGCCTTAAGTCAGAGTGAAGCTGAACAAAAAGAAAAAGAAAAGAAACGTGCTACAAGCGTTTTAAAGTCCAATCCAACTCCTATAGCTAGAACAACATATTCTCCACCACCATCGCCCGTAAGTTTTTTTGTAATTGCTATTGAATCTGTTACACCAAATTGTTATTTATTAACAATTTATCTTGTTATATGAATTAAGTTGAACGTTATACAAATATAAATTATTATTTTAATATTTCTCATGAAATTTCCGCTTCATCCTAGATATAAAGTCGTAATCTAATTCTTTTTATTAGGGTCCTAGCCCTTTACAGGTACAAGATGATGACGAGATTGAACCTGAACTTGCTAAATATCTAAATCGCAAGTATTGGGAACATAGGCAAACTGTAAACGAGGAGCATGGGTCAAGAGTGGATGTGACTAGTCCATCTGCGCCTAACATAAGCAGTCCGATGCCCCAAAAACTTGTATTAATAAAACAGGAAAATGGCGAAATCGATACTCAAATGGAAGAATTTGTGGGTGGTTTAAGATCTCAGGTCGAAATTTTCGTGAACAGAATGAAAAGCAACTCCTCGCGAGGAAGATCAATTGCTAATGATAGTTCAGTTCAAACTTTATTTATGAATATAACAGCTATGCATTCCAGGTATGTTCAAAATCAAACCATTAACTTTATTTCTATGATGTATTTGATTTTTTATTTTGATCATAGAAAATAATGGGTTTTTTTTTAGATTATTAAGATATATCCAAGAACAAGATGACAGCAGAGTGTATTACGAAGGCTTGCAAGATAAATTAACTCAGATGAAAGATGCTAGAGCTGCTTTGGACGCACTCCGAGAAGAACATAAAGAGAAATTACGTAGAAGAGCAGAAGAAGCTGAGAGACAGCGGCAGATGCTGATGGCGCAAAAACTGGCAATCATGCGAAAGAAGAAGCAAGAATACTTACAGTATCAACGCCAATTAGCTTTACGAAAGATTCAAGAACAAGAAAGGGAAATGCAAATGCGTCAAGAGCAACAGAAACAACAATATATAATGGGTAATTTTTAATTTTGCTATTTACAATTATTACGCATTTTTCAATCTATTTTTTTTATCTTTATTTAAAAAATCATATCTACTTTATGTTTATCTCTATTCTATTTTTGCAGGGGGTTATCAAGCAGTTTCTGAATTCATGGGACCTTCTCAAGGATCGCCTGTTCGTCATGTTCATTATCCGACTGCGGGAGCTAATTACAATCCTATGTCACCCACGAATCAAGGAGTTTATATGTATGGACAACCAGCCATGAGTCAGTATCCTATGCAGGGCTATAACATGCCGCCGATGAATACTTTACCAGTGCACATGATGCCATCGCTTCCTAATCCGGAACAACAATCGTCAGATCCATCGATCCAAGGACAGGAGAATATAGGTCGCGTGTCTATATCAGGCCCGGGAATAGTAAGTCTACGAACTTTTAAACGTTTTTGTCGGTCTTTCTATCGATAAAACCTAAGTGTGATTATTATTCTTTCAGATGCCGCCTCAAATGCCACCTATTCAACAGCTTCAACCACCGAGCAATCATCAGATAGGATCTCAACAAGGCCCCGCGGTACACGTGCCGCCAGGACAAGCTCAGGCAGGCAGGCATATATCACCTCAACAAGGCGCCTCACCCCAAATGCCGCAGCAGGCCCCTCCTCCGACTCAAATCGGACTGCCTCCAATACCCCCAGGACATATGGGCCCTTCAGGCCCGATAGTTTCGGGTAGTCATGTATCTGCCGGTGCCGTGGTTGGTTTGCCACCGCAAATAGGATCGCAACAACCGTCTACGTTGCCTGGTGCCCAAGGACCCTCAATATCGACGCATATTTCCAATACAGCTATTTCGTCCAACCAACCTTCGGGTGTTATTCAAGTGCCTGCCGGAGCTAACAGCGGACCTGTTCCTGCAACGGGTCAAACTTTACCTGGCCCCCAAACGTCCGGTGTGCCAACGATGCAAGGAATGGCCCAAATTCCTACCGCGCAGTCAATGCCATTTCAACCTACTCCTCCAGTCCCGGCTACAACCAACGAAACTTCGCGAAATGCAGAAGATACAAAACCTAGAACGGCAGAGCTAATTTCTTTCGATTGAATAAATTGAATATTATATGTAATACATTTAAAGTAACAAGAAAAAAATGTTTTACTTTTCCTTCTAAATTAGACCATTATAAAGTTAAGATAACAGTTGCTTATTTTACCGAATGAAATTCTGGCAATAAAGCCATAATTTTACATTTGTTGATTATTGACATAATACTAAACTGTTTCTAAGAAATATATTAAAACAGAACGAAATATACGAATATGTATTTAATACTATATTAGCAGGGTAGAAAATATATGAATCCGGTTAGTTTTATATACACTTGTGCAATTTACGATACCAAACAAAACTGTTTCTTGCTATATTGTTCTTCAAAAAAAATTTGTTTATAATAAACATATATCTATGCATGTACAGGATATCCTTCAACATATGAAATAAAGACACGATTTCTAATACAACAATTTGGTTAGTGTATATTTTTATATTCAATTCTTACTTATTTAAGTTTTGTGTTTTACCAGAGGTTACACTCATTCACAAAAGATTTTCAAGAATTTATTTCAGATATAAATGATTAATGCCGTCTAAAGATTTTAATTCTCTTTATTTTTTAAATTATAGAAAAACTATAACCTCCTCAAAACAGGGATATATATATATATACACGTGAAATAATTACGAGAATTTTTGCCCTTCTTTACTGTAATGATATTTATATCAAGTAGCGCGAATAAATTTTATTAAATTAAAATGTGAGGTACCTGTATAGATAAAGACAGCCTCAGTGATTCCTAACACAAAGAAAAGCGTAACAATGATTAACAATATTATTTAATAGCCATCTCCTCATTTTTTCCTGTGTTAGTCATAAGATCTTTCATTGAAAATATTAATTGCTATTACCAATATTACCATCACATATTGGATAAAAATCATTAAATAAAATATCATGAAAATTACAGTTCTACTAGTTACAAGATAAAACGTTCCCACTAAAATTTTTTATAGTAAATTAGTCAAGCAGGCTCTTTTTGCTAACTCAAAAGTATGGCTTGTACACATTCTCATCCGTTCTCTAAAATTTTCAAAAGATACGTTTAGTTCGAATTGCTAGTTCGCCGAGTTAACTGTACTGTTTTAATCATACAGTTTCCACTTGACCCTTTCTACGTGGCTTTGATTCTTGTCCCTGCGGAGACGTGAACGATGTTTCTTCAGAATGTTTCCTAATTGCAGACGAAGAGTCGCTGCTATTTGAGCAAGCACCTTGGCTGTCCCTCCTTTCTGGATGTGGACATACGTGTGCCACGTTCAGTCCATTGGACGTAAGAGAAGCTTTCCGAATACGCATGTCCTCTAGGGGGATCTCCTCGCTCCGCGGCCTTGGCATCTTGGGCGAACCGTCTCTAGATCGCAAACCGTTTTCATGAATCCTCTCGTTCGAACTAGCATCATCGCGTTTGGAACTCGACGATGCTACCGGCCTAATATTCTCCCTACGCATTTGAGCCGCGAATCCAGGAACTTTGTTTACCGTAAACATCGGCCTCGCTTGATCCCTTTGTCTCTGACCACGTCCGACTATACCTTATAGAAAAAAAAAATTGAATCAATTATTTATGAAGATTCTGCTGACTGATTTCGGCTTTAAACTTACGTTCATGTCGTATACTACGCAAGGCATAATTCGGTGGTGTTGAACAATGAGGAATACTTGTCGGAATATCCAACAATCTTGCAATCTGGTTCATCTTCTTTTGTCTTGCTTTTATTCGTCCCTTTGTTAACCTAAATTATTATTTGACTTCATTAACATTTGATTTTATTAACTAAAATAATAAGTACGACTTTGCTCGAAGTTTATTACGAAACCAACCTTTGTTTGGCTGCCATACATCGAATATGATCATCGAAAATAAATTTAGCCGACAACAACGGTATACGATTGCCCGTACTGCTGCTTAACGGTTTATAAATTGTCAGATATAAACATCTTGAATCATCCTTGTCGCCGGTCACATCAATGTCTTGTAAAAAACCAACTAACTTTGCAACACCCCACCCAAGTTTACTGATATCAGGTTCCACAAGAATCAATTGTACAACGTCAATGACTAAGAAACGGCGAATTTTCTGGCCATCTTTCCAAACGACAGTGCATGCAATCAAATCACTGTTATCTGTAAACAAAATTATAAATAACAAATCTTGCGTCGTTTATCTAATTTTACGTATAATCACAATTAATAAATAAATGAAAAAAGATATTGCATAACAAATTTCGCAATATGTTAACTATGTGTATGAGGGAAATAACTTTTACTTAGATCAAGAACGTTGTTGACTTGTACGCAATTAGCTGGATTAGTTAGTGGTAATTGAGTTTCCACTTCCATATTGAGTGTCAGAGATAGTTCTCTTATCAAGAAGAAAACCCTTATTGCACGACGTGCCCTTTCCACCTACACAATCATTCACGATTTTATTCTCTTATTATAAGTTACAATGTTATTTCTCCTATATATTTACCTAAAAGTGTGTTTGTTTCTATTTCTACCTACCTCACCACACGGCAGCCTTTTGCTAAATTCAATTCCAGTCATAGGTGTGCCTGTAGGAGGCAGCAAAATATTGCTATCCATCATCAACCATTCGACATTTAAGGGTCGTTTTTGAATTTCGCTATATTCGTCCTCAAACATGTCCAAAAAAATATCTTCGCTCTAAATAAAATTAATATATTTTTAATAAAATACATTTAAGATAAGAGGCGAAGAAAATTTGCGCAAGCGTATCTTATAATTAGTCTAATTTCAATAATTCACACACCTTGTAGAAGTTCTTCAGCAGAGACGTGCTTTGTTCTTTCGCTGCTTCAATAACTGCTAGGTGCGATTCACGTAATAAGCATTGACCTTCGGATACCGTCAGTTGTGTTAATAGCTTGATAGTTAACTCCAATGTAATGAGTCTCACTTTGGAATCTAACAAAGAATTGATGTTCTTTACAAAACGTGGAAACTTTATGCGTGGTACGTGTAAACTTTAAATTCGCATATATTATGATGAAAAATATTGACACAACTCACTTGTTTGACAACTCAAAGTTATAATATGAATCAATCTATCCATGAGTAATTCATTATAAGAATTTTTCGTCGACGTGTTATTATGGAATGGAGACAAGATTATATTCAGAATTTTACGACTTATACCCTGATAAATAATAGAATCAATTTATTATTATGCAAAATATTTGAGAATAAGCAGGTCTGTAACAGAATTTGTAACGGTTACCTGATTATTGGCTAATGCATATAATAGGCAGAGCGCGAATAATGCCGCATAATCATTTTCTGTGCATAATAAGGAATTAGCTATTGTTTCTAGAAATGGTTTCTTTGTTAAGGATTCGAATATGTCATTTTGGCTTTGATGAGGCGTCAAAGGGCTCTCCAATGCTAAGCGTTGTTCTTTTTCCTCATCCGTCACATTCAAGTGCTTAATTTCCTCTAAATCCTCTTCGCTTTGAATGCTTGTATTTAGTGGTGTACTCACAAGAACGGGTGTATTTACAGAGGTTGAAGCATCGTCGAAAGATGTGCTTGGGTGATTAAATTCTTGCAATTCGTCAATTGCATTAATATCCACTTCTTTTATATTTCCTATACTGTTTTCTCGATCGTAAGATTCTTCGGATGTTGAGCGCATTTCATTTAAAGTCTCCAAAGATTTTTTTAGTGTTTCTTTTGGCGGTGAAAAAGTAATAGACTTATTCGACGTTATATCCACGAATTTTTCCAGAATCTCATTTGTTCCAGTTTGAATCGTCTCTAAATCAGACAGGAGCATTACGGCTGCTAACGTATGTACAAGAGGTCCATGCGATATTATTAAAAAGACTTGAGAAAGTAGAAAAAGCGCTACCACAACACTGACGTGTTTCCTCTCATCCTAGAAATTCAAATTAATTCATATACTTATTCCTATAACAAAAGGGATAAAAATTTGATTCTTAGTATTCTTACCTGAGTTTGGCACAAAGCGTTTTTGTATTTCATTAGAGAATAGACATACAATGGAACTAACAGTTTATTTAATAAATGTTCCGACAGAACTTTATTCAAATCCGGTATGTTCAAACATAAAATGTCGTTTAGATAATGCAGATGATCCAAATGTTCCGCAACTAAATCCGACAATCTGTTTTGACTCTGGTGACTAGAAGGAAGGAACATCTTATTAATAAGAGAAAAAATGTTTTAATATCGAGAATACTTACTCGGCATCGTTCCGGACACAAGTGTCTAATTCTATAATGTGATCCCCGATAAACCACACGAGATTACTGAAATATGGCGCGGCTGTGCGATCTCTTATAAAGGCTAGCATAGACGCATCCTCGACGCGATACACATTTAGCGTCAGAGTTCTCACGGCTATGCGCACCATACCTTCCGAATGATTGAAAAATTTGATTGCTTCTGTGTACAGTGGGAAATCATTGGTATGCTAATGACAGAAAGAAACCTATTACAATTTGTTCAAAGGCAGTGAATTTTAGTGGATAATTACATTACAGACATATCTATATGCATCTTATTATATATTTCTTTAGCAATTATTCACACAAACAACAAACTCAAGCTATAATTAAAGGGCAAACACAAAATATCATTATGTGTGTACCTCGTTTACCTCATTATAGAAGAAATGGATAGTATGTGCGTTTAATTTCAGACTCAATGTCTTCAGGAAACTGATGTAATACGCCATTACTTCTTCATCGCTAAAGTCAAATTTGTGCACTATTATACTGTTCACATGATTGTTACTTAGTAGATAATCTAAAAACAAAAAGATTTCAACAAATTGATCACTTGGGAGTTGCTTAATATAAGAGAAATAGCTTCTACAAAACTCACATAAGGATGTTTCATTGCGTATGTTCTCAAACAAAATGTTTAACGTTTGAAGCAATTGGACGCACACGTAGCTTCCGCATTTCTGCTTCATAATACGCAGGAAAAATGAAAGCATATTCTTCTCCAGAAAAAAGCTGCAAATATGTAATATATCCTTTTAGTCATGTTTCTGTATTTCACAGGTCAAGGTATGGCTTTATACCGCTTGGGTTTTAAAACGGTATCATTCATATAGGATATATCATTCAATAAGGATCCCAGAGATGATACTGTTATTATTTTTACTCACTCGAATACACTACTATCGTTTTGATCGCCCCATATGAGAATCTCAGCTATCGAGCGCAGAGTTTCGACCAGCAAACCTCTGTTGTTCTCAGACACGGTCTGATTCTTCGACAAGACATTGTACAGGTACCTGAATGCAAATACAAACAAACGCATTAGCATGTATACAAGTGCATAAATATAGCTTTTAGGCGACGCAACAGCGGAGCACGTTGGCCGACCGTCCGCACGTACTTACTTAAGGTGCTCCGGGGAATGCGGGTTCTTGGGCTTCCAAAGCCCGCCACCGAACCAGCTCCGACTGCGAAACATTTTCAGCTATCTCGAACGGACGTGGCTGTCTGGCTGTGCATTCGCGTCCCATCCAAGCTCTACCTCCTCCAGCGAGCGAGCGTTTCTCTCTCACGCGACAATCGTAGGGGCATACCGTTTTGTCGAGCCCGTGCCCACTGTACAAACTAGCAGCGTGAACGGCATAACTGTCGAGAGCACGACAAATTTTATATTTTACATTGCCATTCAGGTTAAATCTTCGATTACTGCAAACGCGTTGTTACTGCTCCGTTATATGCGCGTTGAGCGTCCGTTGATCGTCTTTAGCCTGATGACACATTAATCTTGCTCCTTCGGCAGAGTCATTTGTTGATCATTGAACTTAATTTACACGACGCAAAACAGAATCCAGCTTGACTCTACTTCCATTAAGACGGAGATCACGATTGATCACGATTGACGACTGATGAATTACGAACGCCTGAGGTTGGATTAGGTTAGGTTATAAAAAAGGTTAGGTTAATGTCTGGTCACCAGACTTTACATACATATATAGGCTAATGTCCATTTCTATCAATGTAGATCTCGATTTAATTTAATTTTTAACTTTTTGTATGTATAGCATGTGTATTTTTTTCTGTAAACAGCTTCGAGCAGATTGCTAATAATGAGGGTGCTAGAGCTGTACAGTGGCATTGGAGGAATGCATTATGCTCTCCGTGGTAAATTATCATGCAATTATATATTATAAACCTTATCTCCTTATCTATATAAGCGTTAAAATCAATCAACGTGGAATTAACCTGTAATGTTAACTTTTGATGTCTTTGTTATGCACGTGTATCATTTCAGAGAGTGGAGTCGCTGCAAAAGTCGTCGCAGCAATTGACATAAATCCTGTTGCGAACGACGTTTACCATCACAATTTTCCAGAAACTGCTCTTATAAACAGAAACATACAGTCTATTGACGCACAGGAATTGAGCAAGTTGAATGTAGACGTTATACTTATGAGCCCCCCGTGTCAGCCTTTTACTAGATTAGGATTGAAGAAGGATGCACTTGATAACAGAACTTGTTCCTTGCTGCACATTTTGAACCTGATACCAGAATTAAAGAACTTGAGATATATCTTGCTCGAGAATGTTAAAGGTTTCGAAATGTCCCAGATGAGGAACAAACTAGTGAATTGTATAGAAAACTGCGGATATACCTACAGAGAGTTAATATTAAGCCCGTGTCAATTTGGTATACCAAACACTAGACACAGATATTATTTACTGGCGAAAAGGAATAATCTGAAATTCTGTTTCAAACAGTCCTCGCTGGAAGATGGTTTGCCACCCGAATTGTTTGAGTTACTGCTGAAAAGTAAGCACTCGGTATTAGCAGAGAAGAAAGGCAAGATTAATCCGAGATCCGGCAGATTGTGTTACACGTTAGATAATATTTTGGAAAATATTGAAGAATCAAGATATTCGCTGCCTTCTAAATTGTTACAAAAGAGAGCATGGGTGTTGGATATACGAACGTCTGAGAGCAGTGGTTCCTGTTGCTTCACCAAAGGGTACGGGCATTATGCAGAGGGTACAGGATCCGTGTACTGCCCGTTTACGGATGAAACAATCGGATCGAAGTATAACGAAGCTGGCAATCACGAGAACGATTCCGACATGCAGATGCAGATCTTGTCAGATTTGAAACTTAGGTTTTTTTCACCTAAAGAAGTATGCCGATTAATGTCTTTCCCAGAAGATTTCAATTTCCCAAAGCATATCACGGATAGACAAAAGTACCGGCTGCTAGGAAATTCAATTAATATTCATGTGGTTAGCAGATTAATACATTTATTATGTACTGAAAATGTGTGTGAAAATATATGAAAAATCAATGGAATTTCCATATTTTCCACCCATTGTCCCATAACTCGATGTTCTTACAATATTTCCTATATATTCTTACATGTTAAACAAGAGAAATATTTTATATAGATATTTGCATAATTTAAAGTACCTACAGCATAATATGAATTCTAAGTTATATGTACAAAATAAAGTCTTTTCCACAACTCTACAAAATAAGAAGAAATTTGTAGACAATTGCAACATTGAAACATTCACCAAACCATTCTATTATTAAATCTACTTGTAATAAATGTATATAAATATTATGTCATAGATCTAATCGGTATATCTAACTATCTTATATGTTTTCCAAATCAGGTGGAATAATAATCTTCTTTTCCTGGGCGAATTTTTTGAGCGCTTGATATTTCGAATGCCAAGATTCTATCTCTTCCCTCATACGATTGTTGTCCTCCTGCATATTTTCCATGTCACGATACTCCTGGGTCTTTTCAGACTCCAACTCGTCCTTCTGCTCGATGCGTTTTATGCGACAGCTAGCTGCGTACCCTCTGTTCTTCAAGGTGCGTCTCCGTTGCTTCATACGTACGATTTCCTCTCTGGACAGCCCACGTAATTTCAACTGCCTGTTCAAGTCCCGCACCGATATCGTAACAAGCTCGTCGTCGCTAATGTCAAGACATGGGCCAGGTGAAAGCGGATCCTGTATCAACAGGTAGTACAAAATACTTGGATGGAAACGCAACATTCTTGTAGAGGACATTTATATGGAATTATGCGCCTCGTTTGCCCATATGATAAAATTATGCAATGTTCAAGCTAAACAATGGAAATTTATAAGTATGACTTGTCAATTTGGATCTTCAAATGCTTGCATTTGTAAGGTATCAAGAAAGAGCAGACGCTTATAGGTACGTGACACGCTACGTAAACATACCATTTTGATCGCTCTCTTTCCATCCATAGCTATCCCCGAGCCGGTGGTTTTTCACGCTCGAGAACGAAATAGTCTCGAAAACGCCCGAATTCTCCTGTCTTTTGCGTTTTCCTTTCCCGATAAATATGCTTAGTCATTCTCGCAGACCTGAAAGACGCGTTTGCCGTTCCTGCTGTTGGTACCGTTCTGAAAACATCAATCCCATACCATACATATATGTAATTAGCCTATATTCGACACAAAACATTGCCTAGAATTTTCACCTTGTTCTTTGTCTAATTCCTAAAATTTTTATCGTGTTCCATTGTAAAGTGTATGTATATTTAGAAAAGGTAGAATACTCAATACATACCATGTACCATCACAAGGTAGCAAACGTGATTGGTTACTCCATGTTGTGATACAGTTCCCGATATATCGATATATCGAGTAAATCGATTGTGGCTGGTTAACCCTTTCGTCCCTGAAAATATAAAATATTTATTACCTACTAAATGGTACCCCTATGTGTACCACTCGGGACGAAAGGGTTAAAGTTACGCCATAGCAATAATAGGTATATACATACGTTCCGAAATGTACTGACAGTACTGAAAATCTATAGCACACGTAACGTGAACTATAAATTTTCAGTACAGTTAATAATTAATCTGTTAATTATATAACGGTTGAAATATATCTAATATGCTTATAATTATTTTTTGCTATTTTATGTCAAAATATATATTAAAAGAAAGGACAAAGTATCTCGTATAAATTACTGATTTTTTTGATAACTAATATTTTTATATTTAGAATAACCATATTATTTATAAAAAAAAAATCATACAATTTTATTTAAAAAATGGCTATATAAGCTTTAAGATTTTAAAAAATTAATTCTTTTTCGAAAATTGATTTAACGATTATTTGTCTCTCTCCCAGATCATACAATAACTTTTGTCTCAAATATTATTTTTGCCGGGCTTAGTTTTCGAGATACTCGAGGTATTTCGTTTTAGACGCTCCATACTTGTATAATATAATTTGTATTTAAACTGCACATTTAATACTTTACTTACTTAATTAGACGATCTATAATTCATGTTAGATTTACACCTTTTAGAAATTTCTAAAAAATTTTTGATATAAATCTCTGATACAGTCCTACTTATAATTTCTTATGTCATGCGTATTTTGATAAATGCGTGTTTTCTAATTTTATAATATATAGTTTCCCACATACAGCACGCATGTCTATTTAAACATATTAAAAGAATTTCTCTAAAATTATAAGACGTTAAGTACATACATACTGCTGCATGGGTTGATTTCTCAATTGTTTATTCTCCGTATATTATATACTACAAAATTATAAATGGAATATCTATTATGGTCACGGATTATAGATCATCTAAAAGTCATCTAAAGTAGGCTTTAACGCTAAATATAATCATTTAATTTTAAATTTTTTAAACTTTATATTGAATGTTACATAGTCCTGCGATATTATGACGACCTGAGAATCGAATGATTAGATTTGATATTAAATATGAGCGAAAGACGCCGAAAGATGTAAGAAAATAGGAGTTACATTACATAATATGCGTGTAATATTAACTAGCAATTATATATAGCAACGAAGCTTGCATTATAATTGCATAAATATTATATATACTTATATATTATGTTGCTAAAATATTTTACACAATTAAGCTATAAATATAATAGTGTTTATGTAAACAAATAATACAAAATTCGTGATATTAATTATTATAATCTCTTCATTACAAAGTAAATTGCAACTGTCATTTATTTCGTACCACTGAGATAAATTTAATAATTTGATGTTTAGTGTGATCTCTCTCTCTCTCTCTCTCTCTCTCTCTCTCTCTCTCTCTCTCTCTCTCTCTCTCTCTCTCTCTCTCTCGAAGAGGAATAATACAATGCAAACATAATATCTTAGTACTTACAGTAATAACAGAGACTTTATTCACGACACGTTTTCTACATTAATTTCAGTACAAATGCGAGCTTCTCTCGCTTTAATCTATGTGAATCCACTACTTCTTACAAAATATAAATTTAACAAATATTACTGTTCTTAATGTAGCGTCAAGTTAAATTAAAGCAATGTAGAGATATGGATTTAACGAGATATAATTTATAACATAATCCATGTTCTTCTCATTCATTAACTCAAATGATTGTGAAATATTGAAATCTGTACAGAGTAATTGGACATTTAACATTGCTACGTATAGTTTCTTGGTGTTATTGAAATTTTATGATAATCTCAAAAAAGTGTAGTATACATATATAGATAGCAACATTAGGGTAAGGTCGGCGATATTGTACCGGCTCCTAAATTGTACCATTCCTATATTTCATATAATCCGAAGGCCTAGCACCATCTGTGTATTATGCAAGGTTCTTCTAACGCCGTACAGTTGGTAGACGAAAGTTGATGTTTATGCACGAAAGCGTCTGGTTAAAAAAGCAAGTAAAGGTTTTTATAGTTTTTGCAGTAAGTTTTACCCACTTTTACATAAGGAATTTAGAAAGTTTCAATAGGTGTATTAATTTATCTGCTTGTCATTTTTATACTACATTAAAATTGACATATTTGCATGGCATAGTTTGGACATAACCTCTTTCTGTGTATACTTCACTATCATAATTTCAAATACGCGCCTAGTCTCTTAAATCGTACCACCTATTGTTGCCTATATTGTACCGGTACAATTTAGGAATTATAGGGTACAATTTAAAGTGTCAAAAGTGGGTACACGTGTCTTGTGCTAACATTATATATTTCTAAAAAAGACTACATATGTGACTCTTGCTCCTAACGTCTATATCAGATTTGTTTTCTTTTGTGTTACCTATATATTATATTTTTTTAAATTAAAATACAGATTTTTATTTAACAACTGTTTATTTCTTACAATTAGTTTTAAAAACAAAAATATTTTATTTTTGTAGTTTATTTATTTTTTTAATTAAAAAATATTTTTTTTAGTTTATCCAAACTGTGATTTCAATTAATTTCTTGGTTGAGTTCTTAAAAACATTATTAAAAATATTATTTTATTTTTGTAATTTTAATGTTTATTTCTTTAATTAGAAATATTTTTTTTAGTTTTTTATACAAACTGTGATTACAATTAAACACGTATTTACTTAAATTGTTTGTGTTATATTTTTATCCTTTCACAATTTTTAATTAAATCATATCGGTACGATAAAGGAAACATGGTACAATTTGGGAAACCCCGTGGTACAATTTAAGCAACTGGTTGCCAAAATTGTACCATTTGCAGAGGTTTTAAAAAAGACTTATTCGCAGTAGAAATTGTTATGCAAAAAATCTGAAAAAAATAGAGAATATCTCAAACAGATCAAAGATAAATCTCAATCAGTTGTCGATCCATTATTATTAGGTTCTTGCAAGTTATAAAAAAAAAATTGAAAACTGGTCCAATATAGGCAACCTTCCCCTATATATCTTATAAATACTTGGCATAGATAGCAAGAAAACAAGATTTATTCATTACTATTTTATATAATTTTATTATGAAATAGATAAAAATGTATAGAAATAATGTAAAGAAATAAATAAATAATTTTCTTTAATGATTTTCCTAATGCAAAAATAAAACAAAAAAATATTATGAAGTAATTGAGTGAGTTAAAATTATATTTGTTTGTACACATTAATACAAGACGATAGAAATTTTTGTTCCGCAACAAAAATTTATGTAGTCTCACCAGAGTATTATAAATTATATAATATATATAAGGGAGAACAAGTATATCTTGGAATAAATTAAATTTCTCTAGGGATTTGTCTTTGCGTATAAAAATAGAGTCTGAATCGGTTGGAAGCGTTTATAGAGAGAAGAGAGGATAAGGTTTCGCTTCAAATACAATAATTTATATGTATAAAATATATTGAATTCAAATAATTGTCAGTCCTCTTATTTATGTCAGATATATTTAAATATATATGTAGGTATATACAATATACACATACACATGCGCGCGCCTAAAAATAAATAAGTTACTTTAATATTTCCATCGTTTTTAATAATACGAATAAATATTTCAGGAAGAAATTGTACAGTGCAAGGGGACAAGTATTATAATTAACAAAATGTTTTGTTGAAAATCTTTTTTTTAGATTTGAAGATTACCGCTCTTTTTTTAATTTTAACCACCTATTTTCATCAAAATTATGTTGCAATGGATGTTGAAATAAGTTTAATCAAATATAACAATATGATGTTCACATGATCTTGAATGCAAAATTTAATTGCGTTAAAATCATTTTACTATTTCCCTTTCAAGTTTATATAAATATTAATTATAAATTACTAATTACTAAATTTGTTATTTAATCAGCGTTCGTAGTTTGTTTCCCTTTATTTTAATGTTCGTCAATCCCATATAAAAGTTTGAAATGTGAAGTAATTGATCTCTTTGTATTGATTTCCTTAAGACCAGAAATAAGATAATGTTTCTTCTCCTATATTCAGATAAATTGTCATGTCGTTCCAATTATTCTTATATGACTCGCAAAGTTCTTTGTGCTTCGATAACTCACAATACATTTCTAAATATAATTTCGTTTAAATTTAAATTTAATATAATTGGAGATTATTTGAAAGCCATTATATATTTTCTTAAATTTATCTGGACATTCTATAGCATGATAAATAGCAATACGTCACTACATTTAGAGAAACTATACCCTGAAATAACCATCAAATTAAAAATCATATGATCTAAAACTAAACGCACTTTGTTAATCATACATTATTCGTATTCTTACGCTAAAAACAACTTCTTTTTAAGACATTTATTCGTATTATTAGGAACAGCGAAAATATTAAGATAATCTTTCTCTAATAAGACATGTAGATTATGTGCTTATTCTGTAGGCACATGTGTAATTGCATATATATGTGTATGTGCAAAGCGAAGAGATTAAATGCATTTTTTGTCCACGCAAAAGAAGTTAAATTAGAATCATCAAAGCGACTTCGACCAAGCTCCGATTAACTTAATTGGTAATTAAGTCAACTGACAAAATTGCATGAACCAAGATTTCGAACTATACTATATAATTCGTTGTACCTAATCCAATCGTTTTTCCATAAACAACAAAACATTAATAAATATATTCATGTTAACAAAATAGTTCAGATATTACTTAATAATCTCCGATTAAATTAATTGGAGTGTGGTCGAAGTCACCCTTATTAATAATTTGGCAGTCTGATTCATCGTTGATCGAGACTACTGACAAGCATGCATAGGTCCGCACTGTAACAGCTTGGACAAAGAGAAGGTTAGTAATAAACCAAAATTTCTAACTATATGATTCGTTGCATCTAATCCAATCTTTTTCCGTGTGATAAACAACGAAACATTAATGATTCCATTTATGTTAACCCATTAAGTCCTAGGGGACCGCTACCCGCTTTTCTGTTTTAATTCCTTGCAACTCAGATCCTAATTAAAATTTTTAGATACTGCTAATGATATTTAGGGATAAAACGAATTACTCTTTCCGAAAATCTAGTCGGTGATGGGGTTGGATATCTGAAAAAGAAAAGATACAAAGGTTAAAAGTGAAAATAAGAAAAGTAAGTGACTATCTTTTGGCAAATATTCACCTAGTAAATGATTTCTACCTTCTTGAGTAGAATAAATTGATATAATTATTATTTAAGTAATCTATAAAAATTTTATCAGAAAGGCAGTCGAAATTATTTATTAGTTAAATATTTTTCAATAAAAAGGCAGTTCATTTTTTGACCTCTCAACTTTTATATTTTTTTCAGATATCCCACCCCGACCAGATTTTCGGAAAGAGTAACTCTCTTTACCCTTAAATTTAAAAATTTTGATTAGGACCCGAGTTACAAAGATTTAAAACAGAAAAGCGCGTAGGGACCTCTTAGAACTCAACGGGTTAATAGAATAGTTCAGAGGTGACTTAATAATAGCCGATTAAATTAATCGGAGTTTGGTCGAAGTCACCCAATAGTTTGGCAGTCTGATTCATCATTGATCCTGACAAGCTTACTATACTTACTACGCTTACTACAAGATTACTACTGACAAGCATACACAGGTCCGCACTATGACGGCTATGACTACTTGGACAAAGGGGAGGTAAGAGAAGCAACTCTCTCCAAAGTTTTCTCATTAACTCTAAGACGTAACTCTCTCAAGGTGCAGTGCAGTGAGTATATTAAATGTTACATGTTACGTCCACACGCACACGAGCATTACATAATATGATGCCTTTAAAGAAGGATGTTTAAAGAATGTTAATTATTTGTTACGAAATTCCAAAAACGCTCTGAGGTTTTGTCTCTCCCCGGTTAGAAATCATATTGAAACTGCAGCGACTTCGATGCACGAGAATCGGCAGCCAAGTGTGCGACTTCGCGCGAGCGCTCCTTTTAATCCCTCTAAAGATGCCATGCTCTCGCGTAAGCGACAAAACCATGATATGCTCTCCCTTTCTATCGCCGTGCGACGGCGTTCTCCAGTCAGCGATGTCCGCAGGAAATTGCAGTGAACTTCCAACAACGGCTATACGTCGCCGACGCGAAGGCGTCGCGACGTCGGTCGTCCTCGGACGTCTTCGGGCGTCGCGTCGACGTCGACGTCGACGTCCCGTCGAGGCGCAGCCGACAGTTGGTGGCCGGACGTCGCGACGGGTGTATCGCGTCGGGTGTTTGCTTCCGCGCGGTTGGCTCCTGCAAACTCGATCTCCGCACTTGACAGGGGAGGGAAAAAAAATTCGATAACCCCCCCCCCCCCCCCGCGTGAAAATCCCCGCGATAACTTGTCCACACGTGACCAACGCTCATCGGGCTGCAGGACTTCCGGCGAGGGAAGCGTGCTGCGGAAATGCGTGACGGCTTACGGTGCTTACGCGGTTGACACTGATGGTCTGTATGCAAAAAAAAAATATTTCTTTTTTAAATATCGATGAATCGCGATCGCGAGCTGTCGCTGAATAAAATAGATGAGGGGGCTGAAAAGGGGGGTGACGACGGGGCGCTCGCGCGCGAGAGTTGCGGGAGGGATAAATGTAGCGACAGGATAATCCCCTTGCTCAAGTAACAGGAAAGATCGTTCATTATTTTATGTAATAAATTTTACGATAGGAATTTAATGTAAAGACGAAGGGAAGTTACTCCCTTCGCTTATTATTAAATGCGGAAGCAAGCGCGAACGGTAGTTTAAGAAGGATATTTATCTTCGGCATAGCCGAAATGTGCAAAATTTCATAGCAATGTATCTTTACACGTACGAAATTTTGCGGTGGAAATTTAACGCGATGACGATACTTCTCTTCACGGAGGTGTATAAATGGAGACAAGGATGGTGCTGGACACGGAATACACGATGAGCTTGTTCTTGTTCGAGTGATTAAGAGAGCTTGTTTCTTTACGGTATAGAAACGTCTTGCTTCCATGATGAGATCGCCCGCCCTCGAAAAAGTGGGAAAATAGAAATAAATGTGGTGCGACCGTCAGGAGAGGAAGATAAAGGACCTCTCTCGCCATTTAAGTAACAAAGCCGAGATCTTCGGCCTCGTATATATTATTAAAAGCCCATAAAAATTCAGCGGGGAATGGTGGCAATTCCTTCTCGCGGAGATACGAAAGGAGGGTGGATACAGTGTGTGGGGGAGCGGCAATCTCTGGATTATTCAAGTGGCCCGAGAGGACATTTATTTTTATATGTAGCCGAATACTATGTGCTGTGAAAATTCAATGAGGATGCGAGTGATCGCGATGCAGGGTGAAGAAGGTAAAGGCGCAAAGTCGTAGGAAGACGCGGAAGGGTAAATGAAAGTATATTAAATATTAAACCTTTTGCCATTATTCGATCGCCAGGGAAGAAAGTTCGTCCTCGTGTTTCCGAAGCAGATCACCATAATGTGCAATCTCTGCAAGAAATCTGACTTGGATCTTCCTTTTCTCGAGACGGGCGAAAAGTGAAAACTCGATTATCATCCACCTGACGGTCGGGAAAAAATGATATTTCGATGTTATTTACGGGAACAGTAATTTAAAGTTATCGGAAAGTTGTGTCATATACATCGCTCGAAACAAAGAAAAAGAAAATGTTAAATTATCGAATATTCGGGAGGAAATATCGGACTGTTATCTATATTACATCGACGGAACTCCCGGAGAGAAACCCTGCCGGGTAGTTGATGCTGATCGAACTTTTGGGTATATAGGTCCATGCGCGCAGGACCCTCTTTTGTCCTTTACTTTGAGTATTTTTATTTGGTCTCTCACCTGCGTGATTTATTCTGTATGTTGCATTTATTTGTATTTATATACCTACGTTATATATCGTTTCAATTCTACATTGCAATTTTTCCATATACGTACATTAATTATATCTTCACGCGCGATATAAAACTTTTGAGGGTAAGATTTCACAATTATATATTTATCTTTTCTCTTATTGATTTTAATACCAAACAGTGTATAAATCTTTCTTTTATACAAAATTATATTATAATCAATTGAATAAAATTCGGTTAAATTTTATAATAACGACTACATCTTTAAACAAATAGTTATTATATAAAATTCAAGAGGAAACAAACTGACGGTTATATGTGTCAATTATTACAATAAAAAAAGAAACTATCGAATGGAAGAGCTTTGCACAAGCTGGATACTCGTAGCATGTTTCACTGCGAGGCGTATAATCGGACAGTTATAATAGGACAGTTATGCATATGATCATACGTACATAGCTATAGGCATGTATACCTATAATTATAGTGATCAATAACACGTATATATACCGTATAAGCACTTATCGCTTTGTGACTTGGTTGCGGATAATCGTAGTAAGGACAATATGTAAGACGATACTGAATTACCTCGATTAAACTATTAGCAAACTGACAATAGTCATATGCCACGTATTAGCAAAATATATAATAGCGGTTAAACAGGTTGATTACTTCTTTAGAAAATACGATTTTTAAGAAATACGATTTTATAAATATAAAAGAGTAAAATAATGCGATTGCTCATCAAGAGATTATGCGTAATGAGCGTCGTCTCGTCCAATTCTTCTTCCTTCTCCATCCCGAATTGTTCGGTGATCCCCGCAGTGATATAAATCGCAGTTAGTTCAATATTCACTGACAGGAAAGTCTACTTCTACCGCAAGCTCACACGTTTTACCGTGCTGCAACACAGCTCATGGGGATTTTCGCGTTATCCACAATCTCTACATTTCGTAATAAAAATGAGACATATATTGCTTCGGCAATGTCACTAATAAAATTGCATCAACACTCTAATCATTTGTTTTTATCGAAACTAAATACGCCGAAAGAGTTTTTTATTTTGTATATTAATTGAGCGGTAGTTAAATTTTCGACTAAGATCTCTAACTAATATTAGTTTTTGTATTTGACAACGATCGTTTAACAATATTGAAACAGTATCGCGATATATGTACTACATGTAATATAGGTATGTACAACAGTCTCCCTAATTTTGTATTTCGGGTCGCTTTGATATTCTACCCTGTTTTGTCTATTCAACTCTCAAAGCATCAGTAGGAATTGTATGAATAATTCAGGAATGACTTCACGCATACTAACCATTTGTCTTTGGCTGAAAAAAAAGGGGGCTGAGATCTTTCAAATATCGTTGCTAGCAAGCAACGTGAATCAAGATTATGTCAAGGGCTTTTAAGCTTTCCAGTTTCTCTCTTCGTTTCTCACGAAGTTTCTCGATTTGTTACCGCAGCTTTATTTCGCTACGTCCGTCGGGAACTATCTGGCAATCCCTGCTTTCAGATTCTTTTTTCCTATTACATATACCTTCTATTGTCCCTACGTGAAGTTCGATCACATCTCGATTGCCTTAATTTCTAGCAGTTCTCAATCTTAAGTAAATCTTAATCGTGATCTTTCAAAAACTGTAAGGTATCTTGTATCTATTATGATATTATTCCATTTCCACTCTATATTGTTTCGTGACTGTAGATCCATTTTTTATCGTGACAACACGGTAGAATAGTCAATTTTGCTGCTGTCATCAATCATTTCAATACAATCTGTTTTACGGATAAATGATACATCTGTCAGGTTGTACGTTAACAAATTGATCATAAATTATTTCATGTGTCAATTAAAAACTGTGAAATAATACGAGGTTTTAAAGATAATACTACATTCTCGCAGAAGTTTTGAAAAACGTTAAGCATTTAAAACAGATTGAATTTGTATTTGAAGATTGTAAATCGCGTAATTGCTCGTAAAGATAAATTATCTTCCGAGTGAATCTTTCATTTAGCTGGCCATACAGTCAACATGCAATCAACAATGGATGATTAATGTATGGCTGAGCGTGGAATTTACACTCTCAATTGTGAGATTTTTAAACAAGTCCAGAAAAAGTACGGTATGTACATACCGTAGCAAAGCGGTTTAACTCTGTTTTTCGGCAAAAGTTGCAAATTCTTTTTACGTACGCATATTACGATTAAATATCATTTTTAATATAATCAGAAATGTAGACACAGTATGGCTACAGATTTTTTAAACATGAAAAAAGAAAACGAACTACTGAGAATGTATCGAGTGTAACGTAGCATTGCTGGATTGCAGAATGCAGTTGTAATAGCAAGAGCAGTATGTGGAATAAGTGAGAAATGTCACGTGAGAGCAACGTTACCAAATAGGGTTGAGTGAAAGCAAGTGAAAGTAAGTTTAACTATATTCATTTAAAGTTGGACTGACTAAATAAAAGTAGGATTGACATAAGCGCAGTAGCTTGTCGGTTATTTGCGTTGAGTTTTATCGCTATAATTAACGAATTGAATAACTCGCATTAGAAACAGTTTTTGAAAGCCGGTTATCTAAATGACTTACAATTAGTGAGTGTCGAAATGCAAATTTAATACCTTACGCGCGTAATGACTTCGGTCTTGTAACTGAATCAATAAAATCTCATTGAATCGGTCACATTGTTAATTGTTACGTGGGCTCACGTGGGTTTAATCGGATTTGTCACAAGAGCGAACAATACGACAAACGTTACACATTTTTCCTTCAACGGAGCAGTTACATAATGCAGGTACATACTGCATTCACTAGTTAGTATAAAATATTAATCCTATTTGATCGAAATATATTATAAAATAGGATAGTGTGATAAAATAGGAAAACTATTAATATTATTTATAGGAAAGAATGACTGTGCTCTAAACAAGTATTATTAGAATAATGCACTGTTAACTAAATAATCATCAATAGTTACCTCCACTTTAATATAAATCAGAGAACAGTAATTTTTTGAACGTAGAAAAATTATTCGTTATATTCTTTTAAGAAAAAGGAGATAGAACCTTGCACAAACTTGACGAATTTAATCATTTCTTCATTGCGAGCGCTATAGCAATAAAAGTTTACAGTTCGGAGGAATGCTTCTCACGTCAGCGATATGTAAGATGCAACACAGCTGAATATCCGCACGCCATGTTACATCCTGCCAAGGATTCCATTAATTTCTGCCCAAGCTCCTCGCAGCGGCCGTTGAAACAGTTGCCCTGAATAGTTTCCGCGGTTCGCAATGTTCGACGAGGATGTAACCAAATGCGTCGTTAGGTGCTTCACTGCGTCACGTACATCTCTAGAATAGTTTTCGGACATGTGACAAATGATGACACTCAACGACTGCATTACGCAGAATTACACCGGTCCGAACGTGCGTTGGCAAAGCGATAAAAACCTCATTTACGTTACTTCTCTGCTGTGAATGTGAAATCTTTGAGATTTCCGCCACTTGTTTTGTAATTTTGCCCAATTGTTTCTTTTTTCTAAAAAAAAAAAAAAACAAATGAAAAGCTTAGTTCCGTATTCAAGTGCTGAAAGACACGAGAAAATGCAGCAAGTACGCATGGAGAATAAATAGCAATTATTTATATATTTCTCTCTTTTTTATATCTGAATGTAGGAGTCTCCAGGATACCAATGTGTAATGTTCACGGTTAAAGGCTAAACGAAAATTTTCTCCGGACATTTATCCTGGCATGTTTGATAACAGTTCGAACAATCGCGTATGCGACTCCGGTGAGTCCAATAACGATTGTTTAAAATTCTCTGCGTTGCTTCATTATGTAGTTGTTTACGTATCAAATGGCCGACGCAGAATCCACGGGGACCCTTCGCCAACGCAAAAGCCAAGCAAATCCCTGCAAATCAGGCTCTGTTTGCACCAGTCACTCACCCTTAATCCACACCTTCTGACTCGGCAACCAAACCGGGTAGACGTCATCCTGATGAATGTTGACAAAAGCCCTCGGAAGCAGTCTCGCGTGTTATCGGTAATATCTCAGATGTCGGATTTCAGGATCGTAATTAAATCGACAAAACTGATTTTCTTTCTTTTTAACAGTCAGCAGCAAACTGATCTTTCCCTTCTTGATAAGGAAGAAGATTCTCATCCTGAACGGAGCATGTATTCCGGGAAAGTTCACCGATATCGCACTAAACGCCAAGAGTAAATTTTCTTTCCCTTGGCTTAAAGTTGAGAATCTCTCGATATTCATGTAATGTAACTTACATCGATAGGAGAAATCAATTGAGATTGAGTATTCAAAATTAACGATATAAAGTAATAGATATTATTAAATATAGAATCATAAAATTAGTAACAGTTTCTAAGCTATGTCTGCAGTTTACGTAACACGGAAGGTTGCGTCGAATCCTTTTCGGACTCAAGTCATCTGTATTTTCTGCATGAAGTTTATATTTAGACGAGATTAATTAAAACGTTTATCAGAGCCGCGTTGAATTCATCGAACGACTTCAACATTCTTGACCCATTTCAATTGCAGTCGGGACTTCGCTGTGGGATACAATCCCCGATCGTACTCTTGACCGCACATACGATTGCACTGCACGCGCGGTATCCGCGCTGCGTGCGGCATGCATTTTCATGAAATTGTGCCACGTAGCTGCGTCATTATCCGGAGCCCTACGCGCATTCCGCCGGTTCCTTCCGCCTTCCAGGAGGTACAGAAATTGCATTTTCATACCGAGGAGCCGTTAGCACGGCGAAAGAGTTTTCACGACCAACGAACGCACCGACAAGCGCGCATTTCGCAACATTTTTCTCGCTGCTTTTAACGCGCTCATAAAACAGTGCACAGAAATGCGAGATCCTCCGCGCGTTGCTGGGATTTACGGGAGATGGAAAGAAAGAGAAAAGGGAAACGTATTTTCCTCCGTGAAAGAGCGTTGTCAGAGCAAATAAAGGTATATATGTATATACATATATATATATCTAATTTTAAATGCAACTTTGTGGTAAAACTGCATTCATAATATTTCATCATGTTTGCGAAAGAAATGCATTCCAATGGTTGATATAATGACGGAGTATCGTAAGGTGCGTGATATGCGTCATTTAAAGATAAAGCGACTTTTACATGGTCGTTAAATATAATAATGCGCTCGCAAATGTAGATATGCGCAAACACGTCTTACATAACAAAACAAAGCTACCCTAATTGCGAAGGGAGCAAATAATAATGTAACATGTTTCGCGAAACATGCGCGCGCTCGCTCTTATAAAAAACTTCTCTCAAATTAATTCGCAATTTACGTTTCTGTCTTGAATTTAACGCGGGTTCCGCGAATGTCGAGTCGATAAACATCGTGTTCGTCATTAAGAGGCATTCAAAACCACGGTGAAATTACGCCCCTCGTGATTGAAACTTCATTGAAACTGTGGCAAATTGCGAGAAAGTTTCTTCACTGCGATGAGGTAAAGTTTAAAACAGTTTAGTAACAATCGTATTCTGTCCCTCATCTCATCCTCTCCCTTCTCCCCCTCTCCTCTCTCTCTCTCTGTCTCTGTTTCTCTCTCCTCTCTCTCCTTATCGGTCTATCAATACATAGAAATAGAGAATATAGAGATATCCTACATTCTTGGGCATTGCCAGCGGCTAACAATTATGGAATCCAAGATTATTCCTTGATTCAAATTCGTAACCAGGCTTGTTCTGGATTTGATGAGACTTGTTATCATATTATTTATTTATCTGAAAATACATTATCTTATTAGTGTCTCGTACAATGCCATTATGCCATGTTTCCTTTTCATTCTCTTGCACCGTTGCTGTACAGAAATATCGATCGGGAGTAAGTGATATCACATTTTCCAAGGCTGCTCGATCACGCTGACATCAACAGCAGCGGCGAACAAACAGGGTAATATTTTCGGCGTAAATAATTGTTCGGCACCGTGAATCCGACACCAAACAATATTTTCTGCTTTTCGTGCCTCGCCGCGCCGAGCCGGATCTCGTCAGATGAAAATTGAGTAACGTCGCAAAGCCAGGCGAGCTGGAAGTTGCTACTTGATCGCAAAGTCAATCGTTCCTGAGATTGAATGCTGATTCGTTTCGAGATATGTCGCGATACTCTATTTGCCTTCGACGTTAATGAACTTCCGTATTAGCGAAGCACGACGTTATGAAAGTAAACTTTTTAAATTCTAAATAAATAGAAAATTGCTGGTTCTTCTAGGATATAATTACAATTTTTCCGCACTGTACGCTAATTACGTAATATGAACTTTATCGGTGCAAGGTAGGATTATTTCAATCGTGTTTTATTATGTCAAGAAATATAACGGACAAAGGAATCGTAATGTAATTAACGATATCTAGATAGGAGAAAATGCTCAACAAAACTTGCCTAAAAGAGGCTGTCGCACATAATTGTATCAAACTGAGACCTCCATTTATCGCCTAACTTTTCTTTAATTCCTACAATTCTTGTTATCTGTGTTATACTTCTAATGAAATTAGAAGGCCGATCGAAGAACGGAAACTTTTCGACGTGATTAGTAATAAGATTTATTTCGTAATCAGTAATTATTAGTTCCATTATTGAGAGTCCTAAGTTAATTCTTTCTTTTCATTTGTTCTGTACTCCACGTAAGTTTTGGGAAACGGATTGCACGGGAGAGAAAAAGCGGATTTCCCCTCTAATATATTCTATTCCTACACTCCACTTTGGGCGTTGTTACGCTTCCGCTATTGTGAATGCCGATAGTCGGATGCGAATTGCGAACAATAAGCGGCATTCAAAAGCGTGCATAATTCTCGATGGATCAATAAAACTCAAAAGATTCTAGTCGACGAGGGCAATAAATGAACAAAGGTGTGTGCTTTCTCCATTTGGTACAAACGAATCGCGAAGTCGCTCGATGGTATATTTTAAATAGCAATATTTTATGTGACGCATTCTCCCGATCGAAATAGAACACACTGCACAGTAATGACACGGTGAGTCATCGGCAAATAGAGATTGATGCATTGTTAGACTAGAAAAAAAAATAAAGCTTGTTCAACTCACTGTGTCTATAAATAGCGACCGTAGTCGCAAATTTGCGCAATAAGCCTTCCTCTATTTATCTATTATAAATACGCGGAAACGTACCTATACGAAAAATATGTAAAAAGACGTCTTCGCGTATTTAATTCTACATATGTTCGTTGTGTCGCAGTGTCGAGGTGCAATGACAGTTTCATGCAATGAAAATAATTTGCACAAAACTCCGCATCGGCTCGCAATCTGCATTTAAATCGTCACACGTGGCGAGATTGCAATCTATCGACGTTCTACAATATTTTACCTTTCGCATATGACATAATCGTGGAATCGATATATATGTGAAACGTAAATAATAATGAACAATGCCGCTACAATATTATATATCGGGGACATACGGAGGAACGTAGCGCGTCCTGACCTCGATTCCCAAAAAAGCTGAGGGGTTAGAAGTCGCAGCATCAATCATTGTCTGCGCGCTATATATCTTCTTGTCAATGCTATCGGATATACAAGCCGATTTATTTCGGCCCACTCCAAACTCGTCGGTCTAAAATCATGCGCGCGAACGCTGGCGCGTTAAGAGAGCGGTCAAAGCAATTTACGGTAATTGGGCAATAAGGGTGCATGGTGAATATTAATCGTCGTTTGAATTAATCGCGAGACGTTATATCAATACCGGAAAACCTCGCGCAACACCGAAAGCTAATATTAGAATATTCTTCGTACGATAAATAGAATTTTAAGTGGTGGTAGCCCGAGTACTTTCTGACCAAAATATATTTTCGAAGAAAACATCTGTGCCTCTGTTTGTGCGATCGCGTACGGTAAAAAGATGAAAGGAAAGCGCCTCTTCTCGTGTGTCAGCAATCAGTACAAATATAGTATTGCTTATTGATTGTCGGAACAATCCGTTTATACTTCTAACGCGTTCCCGGCGACGCGCGGGATAGAAACTATTTTTTTTACAGCTACGAGAAATTAAATTATTTGTTTTAATTAACTGCATCGCGTCGCCGTGGCCTCCTGACATGTCGACGTGCAAGTTAATGTAACACGCGCGGCAAAATATGTGACGTTAACTCGGTATGTTAATATCAATTTTACAAGCAATCAATAGTGTACTGCCCACGTTTTATAATTTCCAACTAAATGCAAATTTCGGCTAATTTTAGTCCGGTTACGTGTTTTAATATAAAGGCAGCTCGCGCTTTGAGCGTCGGAGCTTGTTACATGTTACCTAACCAATCCACTTTGATCTCTTCGGCGAGAGATCGATAAATAGCAGCGGAATCCGTAATGGAATTTAATCCTCTCGACACTAGAACGAGCTTATAATGGCTTCGTCCTTATTGCGAAAAATTTACCTAGCTTAATACTATATAAGGATGTGTAAATTATGTTAGTCGCGGTAATAAGCTGTGTGTGCAACGCTCTTCCGCTCATTAAGATTTTCATTTACGCGAGCGAGTCGCACAATGTTCGTGCCAGTTTGCGTAAAATTAATGATTTATAGCGATTTGCATTACTCAAAATATTTGGCAAACAATCTTGTCGGTAATATTACTGCTGGAGCGCTAATTTTGCTGTATATACCGATTTAATTTAAATCATCAAATGTTGTGTTTATATCATTAATAATTTACAATTACAATTTGGCTTAAACTCGGTGGAACTCGAAGAATCACCGCACATTGTTCTCTAATTGAATTAGGCATGTCATGCGGTGAAGCGTTATTAACGCAAGCAAATAGATGGATTACTGAAGTAATAGTGGCGGAAGCCGGTAAGCCCGTAACAGCACCAAATAACTGCTACCGGGAAATGTGTGTGTGTGCTCAGTGATCGAGATACAGGACCAATAATCGATCCACAAGTTTACCCATATGCAATTCGCTCATGCATACGTGATGCACATGCGTCGCGATCGGTATTGCATCTGACGGTAAACACAATCAAAAAGATTGGCATCTCTGACCTCGCGAATGGATTCTTCATTTATCTAAATTCCCGGCTTCTACATTCCATTACAAAAATTCCATTCAAAACAGTATATAGAATTGACGATCCATTAAAAAAGAATTTCTACAATTTAGATAAATTGCGACATTTAGAACGTTAATTATATCTTGATTTCGCAGGTGTTGGGAGCATTAGGACGCAGGATGTCGAGCGGCGACAAGCCTCAAGTCCTGACCATCGATCGCGCCGCTTTTCTGCTTCTAAGAGTGAAGAGAGCCTTCAAGAAGAAGAAGCAGCAACGCAAAGAGAAGAGGTGAGTGCTTTTTCCGTAAATTTAGTCGGCCGGCTGACGATTTCTATGAAGAGAAAGAGCTAGGAGCTAGAGATGGAAAGAGAAATGTATCCCCAGGTAAGATGTTTTCAAGATAGATGCTTGAAGCTGTCTCAGCAAAACCGATTTATAGTGATGGGCAACAAAAAGAAGTAAATACGACGCGGCACAAAATTGCTTATTTTCTTCGCGCGGCTCTTCCGCTCATCATTCTCTTATCTTTAAATTACTTTCGATCCATCGCCTTTAGGTACGTCAAAGAATCTTT
This sequence comes from Leptothorax acervorum, assembly GCA_035220615.1. NCBI lineage: Eukaryota > Metazoa > Arthropoda > Insecta > Hymenoptera > Formicidae > Leptothorax > Leptothorax acervorum. Next base: position 155,519 of record JASTWQ010000126.1, on the reverse strand, counting down.
AAGCGCTAGTACGATTATCTGATGCGTCTCTGCTGACACTCTATATCGAAATCGCATTATGCTATAATCTGTTGGCCCAAGGCATCGAATAAATTTTGTTAGCCTCACACCGGCGAGAAAAATGGATAAGGCTAACGAAATCGCATTCGATCTAGTCACTAGTGAAAAGAGGACCTTTTAGAAGCGATGAAATCGTTCGTTAGTGTTATCAAGAAAAGGCTTTGTGCATTTCCGAGGACAATAGCTTTAAAATGCTGCATGCATCTATACATCCTATATTGGGACATCCTATACAGATATGCTTTGAATGGCTTTCTGTATATCGGCCATACCTTATCCACTCGAGATCGGTAAACAAGCCGACCTGCTATTGAACGCAATTCAATCGGCAACAAATTGACCCAGCTCCAGCTTATCGAACAGCACATCGAAGTCTCTATATTAATCTTTGCGAGATCGTCGAAATTGCTCAGACATTTGATCACAAAAATTAACGAACAATCCGCTGAGCACGCGGCAAAACGGCAGTTTAATTTTGTTCGCGATATTAATATTCCATGGTAGCTTGGCTCTGAATATTCATAAAGCGGCTACTCGAATGTAGATATATGCGTTGAGACCCAAGGCAACATCCCATGTTTCCCATTTAATCAGACGGTCATTCTTCCCGCAGTATCTTTATTTAAACAATATCCTTCGCTATCTAAATTTAAACACTACCCTCGTGAATTTTATATTTATTTAGTTCACGAAATTGCGACACTCGTATATAGATTTCTCGACGCGTCACTGTGATGGAATATTTTTACCATGGACCGAATTATTTCGAGATGTGATTTATTCTCGTTCATCAATTATTTCATAAACTACAGGGTGGATAAATTTAACTTTGGCAATTTGTAAATTTGACTGCTGACTTCCTTCGAGGTTTAATATCTAATTAACGAGGGAGACCGTCGGCTAATTAATTTCAGCCCGGAATTTCAACCCAAAGCAGTTTCCGGGAATTAGATAATTCGTCGATATTCCTCTCTAGTGACCCGCATGTCATGAATGCTTGATAACTGTTAAGTGTGATTGGGCTACGAGTAAAGCAATATACGTGCGAATTGCGATAACCGCGACTGAAATACATATATCGAGAAAGATATACGTATTCACGCTATCGACGTGTCGTGATTACAACTTCGGGAAAATATGCAAATCGATGTTATGTTTCGTAATTCTGCCTATGATAGTACGACAGTTAATTAAATCTAATCAGTAATTAGAATAATCAGTAATCTAATAATAGTTACACCAGTTACGACTTCAGTGTGCCCCCGAGTGTTCGAGTTCACACGCAGATCAAAGGTTTTTCCGTGTCCAGGTTTTATCAGCGCACCCTCTTCATCTCGTCCGGGATATTGACGGAGGATCCCCCTCGAATTTCTCGGATCGTTTTACCTCTGGTGCGCGAAAAGCCGATTTTGCAAAAGCGTCGTTTAAAAATTTTACACCGCGCCGGAATGAATCGTCGGGATGGTACACGAAAGCCGTATTACGAAGGTGCAAGAGATAACAATAAAATAAAGTCCGATAACCGCGATAGTTTTTGCTGTTACCCAACGTTAACAACGCTATCGCTTTATCGTGTGTAAAAAAAAAACTCGTCGTACGATTTATAAATTTATACAATACTAATACTTAATGATTGCAGAATCTTTTGTTAATAATGAGAGCTCGAATTACGGAAGATTCATGGTTGTGGTGTTACATCCGTTACGATTAGCTTACATATCCCTGGATTATTCGAGGATCTACGTTCTCTGCTGCATAATCTTTACATATATAGGCGCATTTGTAACGCCGGGAAATAACGGGAAGAAAAATGCGGAAGAAGCATGTGGGAGCGCGATGAAGATCGTAAAGAACGGGGCAGCCGCCCCTCGCAGTTTGTTCCGGCCCCACATTTTTCACGCGGAAATCGTACAGATACGACGTGGGTGCAGGTAGATCGAAGGTAATATAGTGCACGATATACGAGACGCGCATAAACTCGAGAGAGCGCGCCTACATAAGATCGGACAGGTAACGTAAATGAGTTAACGTTGAGACGCCGGGGACGAAGGGAAAATCACCCAGTGGGGATATAACGAAGCTCTCCTTATTTTCTTTTCTCGCTCGACTGTGATGTAAGCACGCAACGTGAAACTAACGTGCATTAAAGCGGATAGATCATATTCTAGATATATAAAATTTTAGCGGACCTCTTCGTCTATCTTATCGATAATGACGCGCGTCCGCGTTTCGTGTCGGCGGATCTATCCTAAATCACTGGGTGATTATCTTAGCCCGGGTCGTGGAATGAATCCTGCTGAGTTTGAGGACTTGGACGGGAGGATAAATTATGTTATCTTGGCTCGCGCGCTCATGCCGGTGCGGTGGTGGACGCGCAATTATGGATGCCTGGCAGTTACCTTGGTGAATTTAACTAACTCCGGAGGCAGTATGCAAATTGCCCAACTATTTGCCGAAGAAATAAGCAATCACGCGGAGATGCACCTGTCGCGGCGCATTAAGTACACTTCGCGCTACAATGCCGCGTGCTTCCGCTTCGTTGCACATACATTCGAGAGTTCCGTTTTCCGCTCCAATTTGACTCCCTTTGTTGCCTGATGCTACTTAGCGGAACCCCTCTGCGCACTTTTCCTTCGCTGAAAGAAGTAAGGGGTGCGTCTATGCAAAATATCCCAGGCGTACCGGATTTATAAAGAGAATAATATTTATTTTTGCGCTTTGAACAGCTGGACGTTTTTTTACGGGCCATACTGCACGTAGCTGCAATCAATTTTAAAATCATGTAACGTCGGACAGCATAATTACAAAATTACGTTCGTATGTGGCTGTATAGTACAGTTATACTTGCGAAGCTTTGAAAACGCGAATGAAACGTGAAATAGCGTTAACTTCGTTGTAAAAATTCGTCGGTCTAAAAAAAATTCGACGTTATTAGACGAATGTTTTCAAAGCTTTTCAGTCGTCTTTATATTTCAAGATTAATAGATACATTTTAGCTTTGACTCAACGTGACCCACTCTTCGTTCCATCGCGCCCATCGTTTTATTCCCTAATGGACACTTCCCGCGAAACGAAGACTAGGTCAGACATAAAATGTCGAAGGATATATAAAAAAAAACAGAAAGTCTAACGTGTTACGCAACGTGCCGCACTTATCTTTATTATTCAGGATACTATTTTATCTAGTCTCGAATAGAACATTCAAAAAATACAATTATAATATTATCTTTTACCAGAATTATGGTCTGATCGATATTTCTTTCTCTTTTTTTTTCCTTTTAATTCTAATTTACAAGGCACTTATACTAGACATTCGCGATAATATAAGCGCCGTTGTATACGTGCTGAAATTTTCGTCGACATTAAAAACTCGCAGCGCTCTTAACCTGCATTTTCCGATATTGCAAGTGTTCTCTACGATAGATTCTACGTGCGTGATAAAGCGCGCCGGAAAATTATATACTCTGCTTCGAATACGCCGCTATTGATTTCCATATGTGTATCGCTGACCCGCTGCAATCCGCCCCGCCCGCGTACTGAGTAATTTTTACGCATCTCTATAAAAAAAAAGGAAAAGAGAGAAAATAAGGAGGAAAAAGTTATCTCCTATCTACCGTTTTCGTGATATTCGCGTATTGTATCCACGGTTTTTTCCTAACGTCATATTTTCTCCGTTTCTCGCTCTTAAAATCCGATATTAATGATTGCAGGTAAGCATTAACTTGGCTCCTCCATCCCTTCGTTCCTTTTCTGCTTTTCCCTGCACTCGTCGTTTTATCGTCTAATAGGTATCTCCTCTGTTTAATGAAATCGAGGTCAGGGCCATCCGCCGCACTCATGCAAGAGGAGGCCCGATCGTCGTTATAATGCACGTTGACGCGACGTAAATGCGGAGGTACCGTGTGCGTGACGGCGGAGGTGCATCCGCGCACACACGCGCGTGTTCTGTGCGTGTGTTTTGTGCGTGTGTGTGTGTGGGTGTCCACGTGTTACACGTTTGCGCAAACCCTCTGTCACACGCCCGGTTAAATACACCGGTGTAATGCACGACACGTTGTTGGATTTTCGCGATGAGGTTTCTCGCCTACTTGAAAGTACGCGTAATTTGTGCCGATTCCCGCTACAAATTACGCGAGGTCGCGAAGCGCATACATGCCCACAAACGTGGATACATTTATACATGGCACGGAGATCTCCTCGACTAATCTCGCGCACTCCTCCGCTTTGCGGAAACACGAGTGTCGACGATGTATCGCGCGACATGGTAATCTATCAATTTGAATGCGCCGCGTAGGAATTGCAAGATATATTCTCGAGATTAACAGCTCTCATCCGTGAAATTCCTTCGCGCGGTATCGGGGTGTATTTAATTATCGCGCTAGCAAAATTTTATCGGAAAGTTTTGCATCACAAGCAAATAAATAAATATTACGTCGCGCTCTATCGTAGCAATTAGCCTGCAAATGCAAATTAATATGATGCGGCTGATTAATTAATCCTCGTACTAAGCCGTAATACCATGGCATGATACCATTAGGCCAAGCCTAACATCAACTTACTGACGGTTGTAGCGGCATCATTATCTGAGCTCCCACGCGAAGTAATACAGGTGCTATCGAGTTATAGCTGAGAGCTAACGCGCACGTTGGTGCTAGATTGTCACGTACTCGGATCGTTTATTTGCAGAGAGCGCGAGTATCATGTGCGGTAGTGTCAATCGCATTTGTAAGTATACACAGGGCATGTTATTGTTTAGCGCGTCTGAGAGCGTTTAAGTCTAACGGATTTTCCTCATGCGAACGCGAAGGAGAAACAGAGAAGTGACCGGTCCAGCGATGAAAAGCGTCAGATAAAGCCCCAAGCAAATCTCCTCCCTTCCTTGTGAAAAAATAAAAAGAATAAAGTGTTGAAAGAGAAAAAGGCGAGAAAGAGAGAGAAGAGTTACTTCGTTACAGTTAGCAAATAAATTAATTTTGTGACATGCATTTTTAATTAAATACCCAGAAAAACATCGATGTCCTAAAAATATCTATAAAAGACGTCTCATAAAAGATATCTTCAAGATTTTTCTAAAAGATATCTGAAATATGTCTAAAAATATTGAAAAATATTGTCAATGTGGAAACGCGATTTCCTGCCCAATTATGCAGTAAATTTCAGAATAAAATTTATAAAGTATATTATAAGTATTCTGCTGTTTATAAGTATTATAAATAGCAGAATCGGTTGATGTGTATTTCTGATTTGACCATCTTACTCTGTCTGTCTCACTCCTCGCTACCCTCCCGCTCTACGTATCACAAAATTATAATCAAAAGGCTGGTGTAGTCTCGTTTGCGTATTTGTCGTCCGTACACGACAGATAATCTGGAAAATTCCATTCGACTTTTGATCGGTCGTAATGCGTCGCGAAAATTAGCCTATTCACAGTTGAATATGTATAAGCGAGTCCTTAATTTACTTGTTTGTGTAATCTGCAAATCTCTTAACTCTCTTAAGGTTGGTTTGTCGCGCGTATTATTCGGATTGCTCGCAGAAAGAATGAACAAAATTCGCAGAGAATTACTTTGACTCAATTTTCGTCGTACGGCTTAAATTATACGGGATCATGTTAATTAAGAAATTAATTATGACAATGTATGTGATCATGATAATCAAAAATTGAATTATCATGATCACGTACATTGTCATAATTCATTTCACAATGGAATATGTATAAATCATAAAGACAACCTCAATTTCGAAAGAGATAATCGTGGGTTTTCCAATACCTCGCCGGGAAAGAATACCCGATTTAAATATCTTTTTACAACATTTGTAGCATCTAATATTTTCACCTTCTGGATCCGCCAGGGTGCTCCGTTTCCTTCGGAAAGGAAGATTATCATCGATACGGATCCGCGACTACTGATGTGAAATTTAACGGCGCTCCCGGCTAAATAAACGTCGCTCAAGGGATTTAAATATCGTTCGCTTCGATCGAAAGATTGAAAACACTCCTCGCGAAAATATCACACTTTCATCGTTTTCAACGTTATATTTTGCATCTGTTGTCAAAATGTTATTCTGCCTTTGGCTGTCAACATATTTTTTGCATCTTTACTTTGTTCATACAATTCGACGCGTGAAACAACGTAGCCATTAGAGATGGAATCAAGTTCAATATACATATATTTAAAAATCCGAGTCAAATCGAATAAACAAATAAATTGTTTTTGGATTTGAATAATATTTATAAGAAATATAATATTTCATATATTGTAATATAATAATAATATTGAAATATAATATTTCATATATTTCATAAAATGCATGTCACAAAATTAATTTATTTTCTAACTGTAACGAAGTAACTCCTCTCTCTTTCTCGCCTTTTTCTCTTTCAACACTTTATTCTTTTTATTTTTTCATAAGGAAGGGAGGAGATATATTGTACTTGCGAAATAATTGCGATTAGTTGGTTTTAAATTTTAGAATGAGTGCATGCATGATTCGAAATGTACTTATAATATAAGTAGTTTCTGTCGTAAAGAATCGAATCTTTTACAAGTAGTATTCTAATATGTTATGTTATTATAACATATAAGTTACCATATATATAAAATTGTAATACAGAGATATTTGTGTAAATATACATATACACACACATTATGTTTCACGCATTAAATTTCTAATAAAGTACCTAAGTACTTATAAAAGATTCGAACATATTTGATCTAGTTTCGAGTCTACTTGGAAGTAATACTCTTGTTCTTCAAGGTACTCATACGGGGTTTGAACCAATTTCGTTTAGGTTCGAGTATACTTGAAGTATATTGCTCTTATTTTTTGAAGTAATCATAGAGAGCTAGAAAATATAATACGGTAACAGATTCAAACCTACTTGTAAGATACTTAATCTCATCACTATAGTATAGCCATGTGTGTCTTAAGTCGCTGCATTGAGATTAATGTGTGAATTCAGAGACGACCTATAATACTGGGTAATTAAGATTAATAAGTTGTCTAAGACTAATGAGCTGTCAACACGACGCTGTTTGCCTTCATAATCCATAAGCTACGTAATTTCCGCATGGAAAAGAAATATGATTCTACTTAGCTACGTCTACGTGATCCGAAATTCGATATTAACTTTTAAGTATACGTCGATTAACAAAATACCGATTAATAAAATAATTTATCACTAAACCGGAATTTGGGAAATCAATCTTTTCTTCTCGAGAAACGCGTTATGCCGTACGTTTACTCATAGAACTAGAGAGATTATCAAAGAGATATCCGCGCAGAAAAAGATGAATAAATTATTTGCATTAAACAGCGCCGATCAAGTTTCACTTGCTTGTCGATTTGTCATAAATTCCTATCTGCTCGAGGCGTTCTCTCGCTATGATTCTCGTCGTCCCATTGCGCTATCGATAATAGTGGCGGACGGAATTGGATTTGTATGCCATGATTGATCGCCTCCCTTTTCGCGTTAGCAAGCAACAGCCAGCAACCAGCAACAGCGCAATTCCGTATCGTTATAGATATACTATAATCGTGAACAAACGACACTTTGAATTTTTCAGATATGTGTGCGCGTGTAACAATGTCGTGAGAGAAATGTTCGAGTATTATAGCGAGATATATTGAAAATTAAAAGTTGAAAACATTGCAAATGACAACATTGAAAATGACAACATTTGATACGTTACGGCGTTATTCCGCCGTGTGAAATCGTCAGTATTGCTCCGTGATTTTTTAAAATCGACAAAACGCATCGTTCTCCTTTTAGAACTTGTGGCTGCAAACATGGCAAACGCGAATAGATTTTCGCAAATATTTTTCTACGCTTCTCGCGCATGTGAGTCGTCGCGTGCTGCTTAAACCTCGATCATGAATATACAGAGCGGCATCGAAGGTGAATGATCTTTTGATCTGTGATCAAACGATCATGCGATTAAAGACGCCCAGTTTCTCCGTAGTGAGGATGGCGCGATGATAGAGCTGGTGAGGCAGAAATGGAGAGACATAGTCGCTGCATCGGCAATAAAGAGGACAGCGGGATCATGAATGAAACAGCTAGCAGCCGCAATTGCGTGACAAAGGATTTCGTGATGTCGTTACAGACGTGCTGATTATTTTAGGATAGTTAGTTCTACATTTACACGTACAAACGCGTTCCTGATAGCCTCATATATTATGTATCTTTTTCCACTTCTTCTACGTCGCTCATATATGAAGCTGTCTGATCTTATCTTTCGAAAAGATATTTTTTGTCAAAATATATATAACATGACATTGAAAAAAATAAATTTGAATGTTACGTAAAGACACGACGCGACGCGACATTTTGAAGGGCAATAATTTCTACCTGCGTAACGCATAATTACGAGCACAATGATTGGGCTGTAACCGGAGCATAAATAGTAATTAAAGAACAAAAGTTCAGCGGCGTGGCGGTTAATTAAAAGAAAATTAAATATATTAAATTTAATACGTCGCGTTGCCAAGAAATCATTAAAAGTTGCGACAGCGAGCGTTTGCGGCCGTGATTTTGCACGTGCCGCGATTATAAACGATATAGACGTTATTGCATTCTTTTTATTGTTTCCGAATGGTCATTAACACGGAGTGGTCACCAGCATTTTCTATCGCGAATTCATTCGCGCGCCACGCGGACGGAAACAGGCAATTGCAATTTGCCGCATCGCGGCCGCACGGGGTTGCCGACAAGTGCGCCTTACAGTTTCCTTATTGGGACCATTTGTCACTGTAAGGTGTACAAAGCTCGTAGCTTTACCACTCAGAAAAAGATTGCACCGTGCCGGAGGTAACATTTGTCAAGCGTATCGGGGCGAGAGTTGCGCGACTGCAACGTCAACGGGCGAAATTTAAGAAGGCCGCAAAGACTGCGCGATATCGCAACAATCCTCCCCTATTGCAAATTCTCCGTTCTCGTTTCTCACTCTAAATTTGATGCAAGAACACGGATAACTGCGCGTAGGCGACGTAAGCGAGAATTGCGCGACACGAAAATTCGAATGCCTGGAGCATTCTACATATTGCATGCACACCATATATACACCAAAATGTTGAGCAGCAATTTATAAACGCAATTTTCAGCATATCTGTTACATGCATGGCACTTGTCCCTTCGTGTAACGAGAAAACGAGATAGTACGTCGATATCGGCCACCGTGACTTTAATCCCGTCTCATCCTTCGGAACGTAAAAAACCTCCCACAAGTGAGATAAGGCCGGTGGACTTTTTGTTCCTCTCTGTGATCTAATCACGTCGAGCGAAATCGGTAGTCGAGAAAATTGCGTATCTATGGTGTACAATTGCGACCAAGCTCCTAAATTTTCCGATACCGCTGCAAATGTTCCTTCTTGATTTTCACTGCAATGTATACCAATCTATTTTCAACTACCTGAACTCTAAGAAACAAGATCAAGGTGATTTTAAATCTATGTCGACACAAACGTCCATGCGAGATTAAATATTTTAATGACAAAAAAGGAGCAAATTTTCTAATTTTAATGTTAGATCTTTCGATTATTTTTAGTATAGTTTCACGATAATGTATGGAATATATGTACCAATCTTGCTCACAATCAGTCAAATTATTTAAAAAATCGTTGAGTATTCAAATTCAGAATTAATCCAAAATTAAATTTTTCGAACAGAACTGAGAACACAGACCGGCCAGTGAAATGAGAAGAATTTGTCGGAAACGAATGGAATTGTGTTGATTGTTCTTTTTGTATATTTATTCTCGCGGTGAGGTCTTCAGAGAAATGCGCAAACGAAATTGAGATAACCTGGTGCTCAAGGTAAAACGCGACAACGCAATTTCTGCAACATCACAAAATTGCCGTTCCCGGGAAACGTGCAAGCATGTGCTGGCTTGATTCGTGGCTATAGCCGTCCTTGGCGACGGCGGCGCACTGGAACACCGGGGAACCACCGTCGACATTGAGTATGACCCTCCTCCATCAGACGACTGCCTTTCTGCCGTTTGACCAGACGAACCTAATTTAGCTCGGGATGAGTACTCGCGCGCGGGATGAAAGCTAAGGCACATAGGGTCGAAACGCGACCGATTACTCGTCGCGAAACGTTTCTCTATCAATCTAAAAAGCGCTCGTGACGTTATTTTTCTTTAACGATCAGATCGATTCTATCGCAGGCGAAATAAACCCTTTGGAAATAAGACGTGAAATTGCATATTTGAATGTTTTGTATCTGAAAGAAACCACATTTATTCAAATAAATGATTAATTAGCTGAAGAGTCTCGACATTAAAACTAACGAGTAAAAAGGCAAAGTGGGCTATGAGAGTCAAACGCGGTTATTAGTACGTGAGTTTATGTTATGTAATATTCAATTAATAATTTAACACAAACTATAAGTCATACGTTTCTACTTTGAGCTATCTTCAGTAATAAATAAATTAAATCATCTCAAGCTCTCCGAAAAGTATATATAAGATAAGGATTTAAAAAATAAATGTAAAAAGAATAAATTAAAAAAAAAACCCAAAAATTCTACTAATATTTATGGTCTGCAAAATATTCGGACTAGAAATGAAAATTGAGATTAACCGGCGAAGAGACATAAAATCTACTCATCAACTAAATTCAGAGAACGTGAGATTGACAAATTGAAGCTCATTGTCAGAGAAAGCCAGCGGAAACTGAGATGATCCTTAAGCGGTAGTGGTTGATATAATGTTACAATCAAAGGTCGGACAAATGACAGCTGATCACATATATTCAAAGCAAAATACTTCCAATCAGATCCTCTTCCTATTATAATTAAAGAAATACAATAAAAATGTTATATTTATTATATACGATATACGTATAATGCGAGAAGAGAGATTAATTGAATTTAATTATGTAATGTAAGAACGAACGAATTATAAGCTTCAATTATCGATGAGAAAGAATTGGAGCATTATAAGCTTATCGTATTATTTACGGCACGATATTGTACCTTTGTATTACGCGGGATACAAAGGAAGGAAGTTTCGATCGGGAAGCCTTCCAACTGGAGCCAAAGTTCGAAAGCCATGTCTAGAATTAGTCATGTTGGATACAAAGTTACGAAGTTAAAGCTGTACTTGTATCTGTATTACTGACTGCTACACCGCGGATCACTCACACAAACGTAGAACAGTGAAACGTTCCCTCTCGAGCCATACATGCGTACTATATTATATTCGCATTCAAATTCTCGCTGTCTGCGACGTCGGCAGCCTCGTAATAAATGTTTAATTGTCTACAGCAACGTTTGACGGTATTACGAGGATCAACGATTTCCTCTGAAACTGTAACATTAAACGGAGGTGGATTTTCAACCGCTGAACATCTCGGATAAACTTCGAAGTTATCTCGGTGGTGATTAAACAGCGATTAAGACGAAATCTATGACTCGCCTTGAAAGTTAGTTCAGTAGAGTAACCCATCGAAAGAGATAATTACGACAGCGAAGAATGTTGAAGTGTCCTTCACTTCAAAATTAAAATATTAATTTTGATTATCATGATGTAACTTTGCCCGCAACTCCCAGCCAATTTGCATCCGCACCAGCTCCGTCGTCTTATTTTTCTTTCCAGCGCATACATGCAGATTGATGTGTTTTTCAACATTATGATAATTACTTTTGCCGGAACTTCTTCTTTGCGGGATTTTTAGAACTTTTTGACACGTGAAACGATAATTCAAATATGAGATATAGAGGGGAATTCAAATAATCTCGACTCTATAGAAATCTATTTTATAAAACCGCTTTGTCATTTTCAAAAATTTTTTAATCAGAAAATAGGAAATTTTGATTACGTCTATCGATTCCCTTTCAAGCTTATGTCATATGAAATAGTTGTTGCAGCAAATTTGTACATCGTTATTCGTATATCTATATATTTTCTCAATTTCATCATCCGCTGCAAGTCGAAAATTTCGCGAAAGGCGGTAAGCACTGAGCATTGAATTAACTTGCGAAATTAATTGCTCACTCGCAATTTCCCTGGAGGTAGCTAGCTTACTTACAGATGGGAGTATCTTTGCGCTATCTCTCGACCATGCATTTCCGCAAAAGTGGTTTGAGACTTTCGTGATAAAATTGTCAAAGGAGGGCACAAGAAGCTTTCCGAGTAAGAGTCAGAAAATCGGGAGTTGCAGGCGAAGGCGGAAACACAATATCCGGCGCGTAAAGCTCGCGAGAGAGAAAAAGCTTTATCGCACTTCTCTGGAAACTTGGCCACCGTGCCTGAAGTAGGGAAGCTATTTCCGGTGGGACCGAAAAATCCCGGTGTACATGAGGCATACGGATTTCCAGGTGCCCGTATAGGCAAGCCTTGGATGCTTGCTGCAAATACGCGTCACTCCTTCACCACGTCTGCGAATACATGACATCCGCCATGTGCTGCATTATCAAAGCTGCAAACGACGTAGTAGAAACGACGATATCTTATTCATCAGATATACGACGTTGAAGTGATGCGTATTGCAGGGGAATAAATTTAGATCGAGTTCTCGTCTGGCTCTAATATCTATTTTAAGAAGAAATCGCTTCGTTCGTTAATTATATTCGCGAGATAATTTAGTAATAATTTGATTTCCCGTAAATGTGGAATATGAGGATGTGACGTGACAGGATTGAAATAAACTGTTTTATTCTTCGAGCATCGGTTGCGTCGCTAAAAACTTCTCATTATCTCCAAATGATCGTTTAATGGAGACATTAGAAGGGAAAAATATTTTTGAATTTGCGCTAGAAAAAGTAGGATTTGTAATATAATTTGGTTATCTTGTTTACTAAGTAAAATCAGAGGAATATAGCGAAAGAAACACGTGGGACGTGATTCTCCGGATGCTCGTAAAAGCAAATAGCTTTTGAAATGCGTTCTGTCTACTTGCTTTTATAATACGAATGTAAAGATGTAGACTGTTGCCATATGACTATTCCGAATCTGTGGACCATACAACAAGTTATTGACGATGAAAGCTAAAAATATACACGATATGCTTCATACGTATTGGAAAGTTTAATATTTACAATTGGACGCGGTTCTGCGATGCGAAATCAACTCCAAAATTTTATTTTCCGCCAGAACAAATTTCGCGAAGCATTAGAAGCAAAATTCTGCGCCAACGCAGAATTTTATTTCAAATGCGCGTCACTCCTTCACCACGAACTGTGATCCGCCTCAAATACAATTCCATGTTATATGCATTTTTAGAAAATCTCCTGTCCGCAATATAAAAGAAAAATCACGAAAATGGCACTTGGTTCCTTATTGCATCACTGCACTCAACTACGAATTTATTCTTAAAAATATAATTTGATTTCGAAAATACTTATACAAACATATTTATCTTCCTGTTTATTTATTTTCTCAGAATGTGTGTGGGAGATATCGCATGAAAAATTACGGCAGGATATTCTCTTTATCCTATTTCTATTTTTGCATAAAAATCGAAGTTTGCCAAAAAGAAATACAGCACATTCGTGAGTTATTTCGTCCTTTATAAAAGGTAAAAAGATATAAAGAAACTTCTGGCGCAGTCAAGATTACAGTCCCATATTTGGCCATATTTATGACAGTCGGAGCATGCCAGCCGCGTTTTCCATATGATAATAAAAACAAATCAAGTTGGGCATACAGTTCACCTACGTGTACTAGCAAAAGGGAAAATTGGATCATAGCCACAAAAAATTCGTTAACGTACAACGGTCGTAAAAACAGGAAAATACAAGTCACGGATTTTTCGCGCGAATTTTTCGTTTCTTGCATCCAGTTTCTCGCGTTTCTCGTAAACCCGGTAAATTTCTGCTTCGCTTTGCTTTGGAGCGAACTCTGTCACATTTAACTCGTTCACACTCGAGATCCAATTAAATTTGAGAAACGCATGAATGGTTTGCCAAGTGGGTAATTAATTTAATTTAATTTTCGACCGTCTCACCTGTAGAGATCCACACGCGAGTCACACGCGAGTTATTTGCGTATCTTGCGCATCTTCGTTCTTGCGTTGTTGATAATCAAAATAACTAAATGTTTTTCAAGAAAATACTTGGAAAATTTGCAATACGTGTTACGATGCTATCAAATGTCACCGAAAATTACTTGAAAAATTTGCGATACATGTTACGATGCCATCAAATGTCACCGGAATTCTACGCGTCGCTCCATTCGCCATCTCATTTGTCGATTTTCATTTTTGTCAATTCACTTGCTTCCTAGCAAATTACTTACCATCATTCGTTTCATCTGTCAATGGGCACAAATTTTTTTCTTGTTTCGCATTGACACGTGAAATATGCCAGGTCATGAGTTTAATATCTTTCCGATATAGTTCAAGAACTGCATGCACGTTAAAAGGATTTCCAACAACTTTAGCACTTAAAGCAACGGTGTATATCGGGGCGAAGTAAATTTCTTTTACGGTTCATTTTGAGACTTGAAACTATATATATTTTAATTTAATTGAAAAGCATAATCCTATTTTCCTACTTTCGCAGGACCGTAAAAGGAACGGTTCGGCCGCTCGTCTGTCCGTCACCCCATTTTCCATCACATTTTTTCAGCGCATTTTTCGACAAGCGCTAGGATTCAGTCGCCGACATCGATTTTTTTACCCCGCCTTTTCTCCGCCGGCTTGTTACTCCATTATTCGCTTTGTGATCGTACGCGAGTTTTATGCTCGGCGGGACGGCGGTTTAATTATCTTCGATCGTGCTTTCGCCACGAAATGCCATGTGCCAGTGAAGTCGCTGAAAATTCCATTTGCCGTACGGCGACGATTATTGGCCTTACCTTTTGCTGACAAGTGCACGAGTGCCGCGTATAAATCACCGGAAGGAGCGAAGGACATGGCGCACGAGAGGCGTGTATAGTTTGATAAGAAAATTAACGCTCGAAATAAACCCTTAACGTGACGTTTTATTGCTCAAGCTTCACGTGGCCTGATTTACACTGGCGTTGCAAAACAAAAATTATTCATATGACGTTCATTTCATATAGATTTTCTTATACTTTTAATATTTGTAACTTATTGTGTAATAAGGCTCGCAATTATAAAAGAGATTATAAGATTTATGTATAACATTTTACTACAAATATGTATTTTAAAATTACGTAATCACAACATATTCTGTATACAATGTTGTGCATCGTTCATTTATTACGTCGTTTAACATCGTAGATTTCAACATCAATTGCCCCTGTTACATTAAAGGCATTTAATGCAATCAAAACATTTAATGTTATCTTAGTAAAGTTTACGGCGCTATTTACGGTGCCTGCATGGTACACAAATTCAATCAAATATTTATGGTTAATGTTCATATGGTTTCGCAGGATATATCTGCTGAAAATAACTGCTACATATTTTAACAACGAAATGCTGAAGATGAAAAATATGGCTTTTATTATTTTTACTATCCAGGTGTCAATATAAGATCGAGTTATATATATGATAGAAATCTTTAAACTTTTAAAGCACCAGATTAAAAGAAGCAGTTCGTTAAAAAAACGCATAATATAGTCTCATAAAAGCTTAACAGTCTCATAAGACTTTGGTAACACCTAAGTCTAATAATAATTAAAAAAACACGTAATATAGTCTCATAAAAACTTAATAGTCTCATAAGACTTTAAGAATATCTAACAATAAGTATAAAATAAAATAAAAGTTTTCTTTTGTCCCTTAAAAATTCAGCAGAGTGTAGGAACATTCGTCTTGTAGTTTCTCGTGGTAAACCCATAACTTCTCGCGTTAAAGTTTCGCTGGATAAGACATACGTCTTGTGTAAACCACGTCAGTGAAGTATCTCCACGTAAAGGCCGACGGAGTATTATTTCTGGCGGACTCTCGGCGACCGTGACGCGCGGTTGTCTTGGGTGTCGTAAAAAGGTGTGGTCGGCTTCCTTATCTTGAAACCTGCTCATCCGGTCGGGAAGGTCAGAATTTCCGCGCCGAATCCCCTGGCAAGTCTTCTTATCTTTCAATAGACTTCAATGCATCCTATAAGGCCAGATTTGTAATAACTCATCGTGTTACGTAAATCGCGGAAATAATCTTTCGAGATAGATGCGTTGTTACAATTTTTATTAAACATTAACGTGGTTAGGTATGTTATTACATATTTGTCCTAATTATGCAAAATTATATATTCCGAGATGTATAATCTCCTTCATGTTTACATTAAAAATATACATCATGGGACCTTACAACTTGAGAGAACTGATAAGATATATTTTCGGAAACTACGTTAATGCTTGTAATCCTGCAAAGTTAACATCGCTTTAAGTAGTTTCCCATTAACGCGGAGAAGCAGTAGGTATCTGTCAAGTTTTTTTTTTTCTTAAAATTAAGGGCTTAGAAAAGAGAATACAAAAGCAGACTATCTTGGACGAAAAGCGGAGTAAGTATTTGAAGCTCAAATACGGGCAAATGTTTGATCAAAATTACAAAGTATTGTTTTGCAAAGTAGCTGCGCGCTATTTTCACGGAAAACTCGCACCTACGCGAAATACGGGCAAAGTGGTACGTGGAAAGCGAGCGCAGTGAGATCGTGGGAAAATTGCGTGACATCTTCTTCCTTGAAACTGCACTTGCTGCCTCGTTCTCCAAGATGCTACGGTTAAACGAGTTGAAATGCGGGGCCACTGTTTTCAACGAAGGTCACAGACACAAGTACACGATGTACCAGAGAGACTTTTATACAACGAGAAAGAAGAGTTACATCACGGAAACAGGCGAATCAATTCTCATTGCTGGTGCCTTTTCTCAGAACAAAGATCGAAAATGCGACGGATCGTTTCTTTCTTCAAAATTTTTCACATTACTTACTTGAATATTGCATGTGCGAGAAAAATTGAATGTACAAACCGACGACTGTTTTACGAATTCTTCACAAATATACAAATACACATCTTAAAAAAGGAACGATACATTTTTTAAATAAAAGATGATTAATTCTTATTCGACGAAGGTGTATTACACATTTATGCCGCACATTATAATCTACGCTATTCAAGAAAATCTTTTCCTAGGGAAGGTCGTAGAGAAATTCCTTTCCACGACATGATACATCTAGTGGAAGGAAGCCATTAGGTTTCTGGAGTCTTCTGAGTCATTCACGCAGAACAAAAGCTGCTAATACTGCCCGGACGGAGTATTATCTGGCCAGCATCCCTATACCGAAAATATAATCTTTCCTCGCTCGGAGTATTATCGATTTCACGGCGTTTCACGACAACTTTCGAGCGACATCGAAAAGTTGAGGGCAGCGTCTCTGTCCCAGAAAGAAATTACTGATATTGGTGTGCGGGCTTTTAAAGGTAGACATCAAAAGAGGAAAAATTTGAAACGAAAAAGTAAGGTTGGACAGCACCGGAGGGATCAGGGAGAAAGAGAGAGAAAATACCGAGAGAAAACGAATCGAGGGAATATCAAGGACTATCGTTTCCTCGGGCTAATAATCAAAAATTTCGAACGTGGCGAGACGAGGTCGAATTTACGGGTAAATTCACTAACAAGAATTTACGCAAGAAGCAAGAAAAGGGAAGAAAACGGAAAGTCAGATAAGTAGACCGCGAGCTCAAAGTTTAGTAGTTTGAAACTTCGATTTCCTGAATATTTTTCGATAAAGTCGGCGAATCGATAAAACGGCGCGGTACGTATCTCTCTTCCATCGCGATAGGTTTTTTTGTTAATAGGCAGACTCTTCATTAATAGTCGAGAATCAGTCATTTTACTCACTTTACCGTGGAACAACAACGAGTAGCGAGTAATACTTCCAGTCCTCGTAATATCCGATAATTGGCACTTGATATTCGCGCAAAATTGCGCAGTTAAGACTCCTCGACACTCAGGTCACGTCGCCTCCTATATTTCTGTCTGACCTTAATTAACGTAAAATATTTGTGCCTATACTTCATATCTGTTACCTTTTGACTCCAATTATTATCAAGTTATACTGTGCGATATGTATTATCAACATTTTATTCGACATGATTTGTTATAAAGTTTTATATCAGACATACACATCGCGCGCGTTAAACTCAAAATTGTAACGAATAAATAAATCTTTCAATCGAGATATAAAACCCTTTATTGAAAGATATCAAATAACGTTTTTCCAGGTATAACGATTTGTGTTTTAATTAACGGTTAGCATAAAAAAAAGATACAGTTACATATACATATTTCATATATCGCACGCCTTTCCGCTTGTCCGCGCCGGTTCTATATTTCTCGAACGAGTAAATATTTTTCTAATTAGCAATGTGGCGTAGACCTCGATTGGAAGAAGCGTTTATTTGTGGAGGGTCTCACCTTTCGCACATACTCGACATTAATCGAAGGTCTTCTCGCATTATTGAAATTGGCTACATTCCAGATCAGAAGTGACAAATACGACGCATATATACATATATACTGAAATCTAATAATATTCCAATTAAATTTCTGTTGTGCGTGGGGGTGCGAAAAACATTTTGGATAAGTAATCTCTGAATAATAAATAATAGTATCGCATACCATGGTGGTTAAAAATACAGCAAGATAAACGCGAGATTTCGGAGAATGCCAAAGTACACTTTGACGATGTTTTAAGAACAGTTTGCAAAAAAGCTCGTCGTGCCTGTGAAAAAGTTTCGGAAACTCGACAAATTTTCGTCTCGATAAGACATATTAGTCGTATATCGAATCTCATAACTGTCGGCCGCGGCGTGAAATGGGAACGATAGATGCCGTGTCGATGATCAGAGCAGCCGCTGAAAGATCAAAGATAAATGAGAGATGGTGCGGCTGTCTTTCCAACGCGATCAATAATCTTTCCGCTTGTATAAATAGCCATTATTGATTTTCTACTTTGCAACGTATTCTTCGTTTGCCTTCTCTCATCGGCCTTCAATATTTCAGAATGAGCAGTGTGAAAACAAACAACTTGCTTCTTCATCACTCTATAGGTAATATATACCTATATCGATAAGAGATAGTTGGGCCAACAAACAAATTAACAGGCGTCATATGAGCCGGGATGTCCGGGATATATTTTAATTAGATATTAGATTACGTTTTAATAATCACGCATGCAAAGGAATCATTATTATATCGAAATCTTATTATATGGCACGTATTACTCATACATTAATGTAAGATACTTTAAGTAACTTGGAAATAAAAAGATATTAAAGTTTAATAATAAGGCATATTGATTAATTTTTATTTTAATCGAAAAGTCAAAATTTTCTGCAACATCCATCTCTTAAATATGCGAAACTATGTCGGAGGGTCAGGAAACGTCGCGAGAAGTTTCGGAGCTGATTGCACAAAGTGCATTAAATGCAGTCTGATGCGACGCCACGTAAATCTACATCAGCGTTGGGCGTTCGTTACCAGTGAATTTATTACACCGATGTAAAGCATTCCGAGCGTGCATTTCCTGGTTGCTGTTCCAGTTTGCACCGACACCCCCCTTAAATTCACGTTTGACCTTGTCCGGCGTACATATATGCATAATGTACGCGAGAAGTTCCAGGACACGCTATGCGTGTCGTGCAGAACGCGCAATTCCAGTTTTCAGGAAATTGCGGGCTACGCGTCTAAAACCCTTTACAATGTCACGAAATGAGCCAACACGAAGCTTTCAGGCGATTCTCTGTTCTCACGCGAGGAAATTACAACCCTTTGTTAGTTCAACTTGATTTTGCGCGCATAATAAACGTAATGCCGCTGCCACATAAACTGTCGAAATAAGACTCGCGGAACGCCGTCGTAAATTGCGTCACGCGACTGTAACGTAATTTGCAATTCACTATCATCGCCATTTAGGAGATTCATGCCGTAGCTAGGATATCTGATTTCTCGATAGTGAAAAATCGAAGGAACGAAGGCTGCACTCTAATGCCGTCTCAAGACGACATCTTGATCGCTGATCCAGAAGTACTGTCGCAAGGGTCAAAGCGTAATCGTGAGTCAGTGGGAAAGTCAGAGGTGATTCCGCAAACCGCGCCAAAGCACCATGTTTTTTTCATTAGTCTCTTTGCCTTTTCTGGAATGCAATGAAATAGAAATGTCTATACTGAAAAATGCTATCTACTGCTATCTTTTTACTATTAGAAAAGGTTTCCTGTTCCAACTGCACGAAATCATTGCAGAGAGATTTAGCAATAAATCTATATTTACTATAATAAATAACTATCTCTTATATTTTTCCGATATTAATCGACATATATGAAACGACATTACGAATAAGGCATGCTTGAAAGGTCTTTTCGGATTGGGATTTCTTTTGAAGAGACAAGCTAATCTGATCAACATAATTAAATATGTTACGATTTCCTTTATTTTTGGAACGCATCAGCATTAATCAGGTTTGGAACAGTAACGGTTCAGAGTTTATTTCGAGTATCTGTCACATCTGAATATGTATGTGATATTTTCCGTTTTGCGAAATTGTAAGTTATTAAAAAATTTTTCTATCTTTTTCTGTTTAAAATGGTTTTAAGTATATTTTCAAAAATACGTATAAATGAAATATTAGCTTACAGTAAAAGTTCATTAATAATAGTTCTGGTAACCAAAAATAATCTTTTAAAAAATGTATTGAAAATATGAGTTTTTTAAAATCTTAAAATTTTCCTTTATTTTACAAATACTTATACTTCTTGAAACGATCAATTATTCAAAGGTTTCTAGTTTTTTAAAGATTGTTTAATAAACATCCTTAATTTTATTTTTTAAATACAAATTTAAAAAAAATGCTTTTCTAATATTTCCATTTACTTTTTTATTAATGAAAGTAACATTTTTTATAATTTTTAATATCTCGGCTATATTGATTAAAAAAAAAACTATTTGTTCATTTTAATCAAAGTTATAAAAGGCTAAAACGCTGGCTCATTTTATCACGTTTTTGATAAAAAAACGGACAGTATGTCAAGGATTTTAATTACTATATAAAGCAATATCCTATTTTCATTTTATTAAATCTAATTCATTTCTGCAATATCTTTTTACACAGTTTTCTTTAAAATTGTCATTGAAGCCAAGTAATGATTTTACTACCTCTTTCATTCGTAAAATAATCATGGAACACAAAAAAAACACATCCATAAATACGCACGCACGCATTTCAATTGCTGTACTCCTTTTTCTTTGAAACTAGAAAAAAAAAGCTTTCTTTCTCTCTCGTACATATTTCGGTCGCTCGCTAGCGCCAAGCCCGGTCGCTTTCCATTCTCGCATCGACATGTCGATTGAAAATCCATCGCGGAGACTGCCATAGAAAACTCATTGTTGACTTGTGTTCCCTCTCGCTGCGCGTGATCGGATATAGGTATTTTCGACGTGGACAACCGCGCGACTTTTGCACCATACCGTGTCGGGAAAGCGAGAAAAACGTGATCGACTGCAAGGCGAATAATCGTCCCGACGCGACGTATCGCGATCCCGTTGAGACGGGTTGATGTCTCAAAGCTTTATGTGCGACGAGGATGCGCGACAGATAAAAGCAATCTCCTTCGCCGTGTTACATTGACGCGTACAAACGACCAAAGTAAATATTACAGGTAATGAATCTTTTTAGAGCGACGCAACCACTCTTTCCCTCGCAAAAAATTCGTTTCGCCTCCCTTTCGCGTAGCCGGATTTAAGGGTGGGCAATTATTCTTGTTTGCGTTGTCATTCGCGTAGCGTCGTAAGCCCATTTGTGTGCGGGCGTGTGCGGCCGCAAGGTCCCGTAACTCTCGTAAGTTAAGGAGACCTGGGCGTTCCCGGTGGTTCCTCAAGGTCCAAGGACATCGCCTTATCCTCGTCGATTTGCCGATGACGCGCACAGCCAATTAGATTTTCTTTGTCTTACCTCGCCGTTTTTATTCTATCCCGAGGGTGAACATTTTTCTCCTTCCGTCGAAGGGACCACCGATCTCTCTGCTCTGAAGTCTCACTTCGCTCGTTACTTCGTCATTACTTAAATGGTATGATTTAATTCCGTGCTGCTTTAAGACGACTCCCTGGCGCGATTCTCACCGGCGTATACTGCCGTCTTCCATCCCGGCGCTGAAGAAGCAAGAAACTTCAAAAAATGAAACTTCAAATAATACCTACCACTTTTCTGATTCTTCCATGGAGCACCGTCAATCCAACTTATCTTTCCAATTTTTTATTGCTAACTATATGAGATTTTTTATTTATATATTATATAATATCTTTTCTTTAAGAAATATGTAATTATTGTAAAAAACTTAACACTTTGCCATCGATGGCACATCAATTTTGTTTTAGAATTAAAAGTATTGTTAAGTATGGCAAGAAAATCTCCGCTTGTTTCACGTATTGTTATTTGTTATTTTGCTAAAAAGTCGCAAACTCAGTCAAGTCTGGTTTTAAAACTGTGCGATGGATGTATCGCTATCACGGGAGAGGTCTTAATTCTTGCAAACTTTTACGTGCAGCCCGTAACTCTCAAGATACCTCTATTTTGTACGTAAGACGAATTTACGTGCGCGAAACCGTGAAAACGTTGAATCACAAGAATTTTGAGAAAAATTCCAAACTCTCTGCGTCAATTCCTATATCAATAATGTTTTACCGCTAATATCGGGTTCGAAAGAAGGATCACGTAAAGTATGAGATCCGCGGTTACACATGTAATTTCGCGTTTGTCACGTATCTGGGAAATATCGCTTGAGAGAGAAACTTGTGAGGGTTCTAAAAGGAAGGCGATCAAAAGAAACGAAACAACGAACGCGAGAAAGTTCGGCGGAAAGTGCACTTCGAACAAAGAGAGTTACTGCAATCAACGACTCTCCGCGAGACGTGTCGCTGCAGATACAGAACTCGCCCGTACTTACGTACTTTTAGCCAGGCGAACTCCGAAAGACTTCGTTAGGATATATAGTTGTCTTTGCCCGTTTCACTGAGAAGAATGTCTCCGATAGATAGAGTGTCGCACGAGAAACCAATTTCCGGTTCGCGGTACCGCGAGATATTCTCTTAATTCTAATGCACGTTTGCACACGTGTCTTAAGCGCGAAGGACCCTTATTTTCTGAAACATTCGACTCGGATTACTTTCACGCGAATTCTTTTAATATTTGATTACTTATACTATCGCAAAATTGTGGTTATTTTAAAACGACAACCTAAGGTATTCCAGATTGGAAAATTCCGGGAAAATATTTCTACAGCTAGAGCGGTCCGCTGATTGTGAGTATTGGTCTTCGGCTTTATATACAAAGTCCTTTGCTCGAGGGTATAAAGTCGTATAAAAAGTGAATTTCTGGGAAAACTGGTGATTTAAGCATCGCATGGTGATATCTTGTTATAAAACTGTCATTCTTCGCAAGAAATAAAATGTATTTCGAAGAGAAAACAATACCTTTCTATTATATAAAAAATTAATTATTTAGGTACTTATATAAGGAATTATTTACACCAGCATATAGAACCATCCCTTGCTCGAGGGCATAAAGTCGCACAGGAAGTGAATTTCTGAGAAAACTGCGATTTAAGTGTCGCACGGTGACATCTTATAAAACTGCCATTCTTCGTAAGAAAGTGTATCTCAAAGAAAAAAACAATTTTATTATGTAAAGAATTATTGTACTTACTTATAAAGAATTACTTACACCAGCATATATTTTGACACTCACAAAAAATTAGAAAAGTACGTATTTGTGAAGTACCCTATACATTGCAGGTTTAATTATATTAAACCAGATGTTGGCCGAAACGTTGTGAGTTATAATAAAGGAGAAATTATGGCCAGTTAGATCGCTCAAATGTATTTTATTTAATTATATTGCCTAAAACGGCGCAATTATGTGGTTATGGTGATTAGATTAATTATAGATTTTGACATTTTAACACGTGAGAATTAATAACAAAAACTAGTTTCACTAATCCCGCGGCTTAATTGTGATGCAAGAGATTATTATTGATCTAATTTACGTCCACCGAGATTATATCGCGTCAATCTAGCGGATTATGAAATTACATGTGCGACTCGCGTACGTTTCTAGTCTCTACACGCAGTAGTGACTGTGGAAATCAAATGACCGCATCCAGCGAGACCGCATGCAGTTAGTTTATCCAACTACAATTAATTTATGCTATCGCGTTACTTTAACACCGATAAACACGAAATGTATATGAATAATTTGAAACGCATAAACGCATAAACTGCAATCGCGGATGAATTACCAACGATCATTTTATTTACAATAATTATTCTCTGTGTTACAGCGCGCCCGTGCCGGAATGCAAACCCGAGAGCAGATCGGCACGAGGCCCCGGAGGACGCCCGGCGCCGCTCTTGCGTTCCCGTACTCTGCCGGCCATCGTCGTACCTGGCCTCAACATACTCCAAGCTCAAATCGATGCTCGTTACAACGGTGACTATTAAGAGCTAAAACCATTTTTATTCTCCTCTTCCGCGAATGCCTTATACTTTTCGTTACAAGTTACTGCCATCATTGTTGTCTATATAGATCCATCTGTTACGATAATGTTTCTCTTCTATACCCTTGCAACGACCGTTGCCTGCAAGCCTCTCCCCATTGCGTTTCGAGTACGCAGTAATCTTAAAACCCTCCTCTTCTCCATCCTCTCTTCGCTGGCAATCCGCTTTTGATGCGCGAATACGATATTGCTCCTTTACCGTCGTTCCATCGCATTTTCCCCTATTTTCCCATCCGCTTTCTCTTCGCGATACGACAGATGGTGAATTTAATGTCTGTTACAAAAAAACAGTAGCAATAAATAAATTAATGATCGTCTCGTTACATCAGTATGAGTATAATTTAGTCCTCTGCACGTCGTTAATGCATTATCTCTTTCATTGTGTAAGCATTTCGAAGCCGCATCTAAGTTTTCTCGGTATTTAGTCGTAAAGTTGAGAAATTGCTCAATAGTAGAAATGTTACGTTTGACTCTCGCTAAGAATACGCGCTAAGGCAGACCCTCTCACATTTAATCATGGTCATCTTTCGCTCGCATTCAGCGGTAACAACGGGGATATCGGTCGTTCCACCTTCAACGGACAATACGACCTGCGCAAAGCGCGGAAGCACGGCTTCCCATTGTACCAAGCTTCTTACGCCGAGAATATCCTTTACGGACGAAACGATAGGTAAGGTACTAAGAATTTATGGGATAAGTGATCGTAGAATGGACTCTCGAGTTTATATTGGAGTTTCAGCACCGGTCGCGTTTACGCTTCAAAAACTGATGTTCTTACGCTACTCTCGCAGCCTTATGTCACTTTTTCAAGCGCTCTCTCTTTATCATTCTTCTCTTTATGCATGCAAATTTAAGTAGACCTGAGACTGCCAGTTTTTCTATTAATACTATTGAAGCAGATTAGATACCTAATATTTCCATAATGTAATTTCTTCTTAATGTATATAATGCAGAGCATGTTAATAACAGAGTTATTATTATATAGTTATTATTGAAAACTGAGCGAAAGAGAGTTCAATGAATTTTTAGTTACTGTACAGAAAACAGGTAAAACGCAGCGCATCGGAGCGACACACACTGTTAAATATCAAAGGATGAAATGTAAATCAATACTTTGAGTTAAATAACATTTTGCTATTTTTAACCACCATGTGTGTTGAAATTTATTATTTTAACATAAAACAGTATTATTTTAACTCCATTTGATTAGTTAAATTAACGACATATTGAGTAGGAGCAGTGGCGACCTGTATGAAAGACCACTACGAATTTAACAGTGCAGTCGCATTTTTGTAAATATATTATTTTCTCATTGCCAGTATAAAGTTCATCGGTACTCTTATTTGACACAGTGTTTGTATGTACATATGTATATCTAATTTACAATATTAAGTAAAAAGGACCATCTGATATACAATCAGTATAGAATAAATGAGCCATTACAGTCCGAGCTTAGATCTTAGTAGCTAATTATTATATCTGTACGTATAAACATATTTTTCCCCCCCAAACCCTAGAATACTACGCGCCGACCACATGCCTCAGTGGTCGAATTGGGACGACGCCTTCACGGAGAGCGGGAGAGGTTCCAGGTTCAAACTCTGGCTGGGGTAATATTTTTCGCAATAAATTCTTCACAGTTATTTAAATCAAAATTAAATCGATTTAATCAGGGGGCGAGAAGGGTCTTTACCCCAAAAAAGCTGTGTTGTAAGTCTGACAATTCTAGTCGGCGCGCAGTATCCTAGGGTTTGGGGAGGGGGGGGGGGGGAGAATATGTTTATACATACAGATATAATATTTAGCTACTAAGATCTAAGCTCGGACTGTAATGGCTTATTTATTCTATATATCTAATTTAATGAAAACTCGAGTAACGCCTCTCATTACGTTTTAACAGTAAAATTATTATACACCTTGTTCTATCAGTGACAAAATCACATTGGAATATTATTCAAAATGTATAATCATATTTTGTAATTATCCTCTTTTTCCTCTTTTAACAAAAAGTACATTTCGTTCCTGAAATGTCAAAGAACCTTGATCGTGTTGCAACAACACTTTAACGAATAATGTCGCAAAGCTCGTTGCGACTCGTGCGCGCAAATATAGTCGTGAGGGTGCCGAGGGAGTAGCCAGATGGATTTTACGCCCGGTATTGACTCCCGGGCAGCCGTGGATCGTTGGTTGAGCGCCTCGTGCGCAATTCTTCATGTCGGATTTCCTCTGTGACAGAGCGCCGCGTTTCCGACTCCGGTCCAGCGAGCAGGGAACTCTCCAAGGAACACTCAGCAAGAAGCGGCAGGCTGAGCACCAGCAGCATCGGCGGCTCGCAGCCTCTCAACAAGCTCGCGAGGCTCTTGAACCAGCGGCCGAGCTTCACGCCGAGTGATGAAATTCCACGACGGCTCTCCTGGGAGAGGTACGTAAACGAACCGACTGTATGCCGCGCATCTCAAAAGTGTTCACCGTGCGAAAATCGAGTCGTCCCTCGCAATCGGAATGACCACCATGACGTCGAGATCTCAAACTGACCTGACCTGACTTGACTTGACTGTAAAGAACGCAAAAGCTAAAACGAAACGGATATTATAATTTCATATTTCAACGGGACAAGCAAATGAAAGTCATATCTTTCAAGAACCACAAGAAACTTCGGTATTCTGTGTAACAAACGGACGAGCAAGACGGTCGGAGGTTCTAACCAGCGCGCGATCGACACAAAGAGATATCAGTTAGAGCCAACGGAATACGAAATTAGATGGAAAGCCAATAGACAAACGTTCCGCTCGGCGGAACTGTTTAATAATCGCACTCAGCATTTGCTTTGCAAAGTGTCCTCGTCGGGCCGGAATTAAATTCTTTGTCGGCCCGTGAAGTGCCAAAGAATCGCACAATTTTCTTTTTTTTATTGAAGCACGAACGAAATAAGCTCGTATTTTTTCAAGTTTTTTTTTATCTGGTTATTCGCGAAATATGTTGTAACTGACTCTTTATAGCGATCCTCTTGACTGTTCACTTCATCACGCTGTCTATATCTGCCCGTCCGCAGAGACGTCGTTCTTACTCGCATGACTCGCGATATGATCGAGCATTTATTTCGCGTGACTATAGAAATATTAGATTGTTAAGGAACACCTTGGTAAGTAACGATGTGCATAAATCGCTCGTGCTTAGTGAATTCTTCCGGAAATGGCTGCGATAAGTCATCCGGACGATAAATGATTCTAGAAAGGAAAAGTGGCTGTGTCATGACGGATAATATTACTTCTTGGGAAAAAATACTGAAAGTAGGAGATGGATCGCGCATGTAATTATAGCGATGTACGCGTTTCACAAAATATTATGATTGTTTTCTCTGGCAAATAGGGCGCGAGCATCAAGTTTCTGATTGAAATCGATGACCAGCGAGTGTAGAACGGTTTCCTAGTTAGTGATACTATTGTGAGTATGCTTTTATTGATCGTGTCGATGAATAGCGCTTTGATAGATTTCCTGCGCGGCACTTCACTGTATAGGCCGCTTCGCGTAAAGTGGAAAGCAATTTTCCTGAATACATTCCTGTTTCGAAAACACAAATTCTATTCCCCCGACAGGAGTGCCGATTGTTCGGGAGATATCCTTCTCGGCACGACCAGCCTCTCGTGCCTGGAGGCGCCCTTCCGATAGACTTGACATTATTATTATGCGTGAGCGCCTTGAGTTACGAAAATTGCCCCTCCGGATTAAAATACAAATGTCACGGAGTCATTCCAAGGAACGACGGTATTTCGACTTGCGTTTACGAGGGAGAACCAAGGTCAAGTACTCGGGTCGTCACGAAATAAGTTTCGTTTAATTCCATCGCTAGCTTTAATACTGAAAGAAGCATCACGTCATGGAGTTAAACATGATTAGGCCAGGGAGCCCCTTTTATCGTTCTTATCTCTCGATATCTTATCTCTGTGATGCCACTTACGCAACTTCGATCTCCTTGATTAAGGATAAATCAAGTCTTATCTCAATCGTGAGAGTGATTACTGTCTTACAGCGCGATGGACTCGTATCAAAGGCTTTCTCTTGTAATAAAAGTTTCTCGTCCTTTTAAATTAAGTAAAATCTTAGTTTTGTCAATAATAAATATGACATAAAACTCTGCGTTCTTGGATTTTTATATTTATCCGCTATTTTTATAATAGTAAATTCCTTGTGGATTTAGTTCTTGGATAGCGGATGTCAAATCAAAATTTTGACATGCATAATAATGTTTTTTACGCAGCTGAAACAAGCTTTTGTACTGTACCTTTATTTTATTGCGTTAAAAAATGTTTTCTTTCATAGAATAATGTTAGTACTGTACACAACAAATAAAATGAACACAAAGCGTAAACAATGTATTTTTGAACAATCATGCGCACATAAAACGTTCAAAATACTACGTGAGTGTTATATAAATATATAAAATTATTCATCACGCATTTCATGTTATATTTAGTTTGGTTTTTCGCTCGCCCGGGGATTAAACTAATTTCTTAGTTGCATAAATGGTTACATTATAATCAAGACTGAGTAATTTGATTTTTGGATGGAAAGCCTACGGTGTGGAGCGTAGGTGTAGACGTACTTAGAATATCCTACTCATCTGGTGTCTTCATTATACTATAAACGCGTATGTGCCCTCTCGGCGATATTAAATTACCGTCACCTCGGCGGCGGGAGGTCGACAAGGAAACGCTTAAAACGGGGAAAAGCACCCTGCGCCACATGCATCAGCAGTTCGTGCGAACCGCGCCCATGAAAATGCATCGATCGCTTGATTTACGATCCTCGTCACATCAACGCGTCATTCACACGGACGGAATTCCTCTTCCTTGCTGTTATCGAACTGGAGTGTAGAGCACGTTTTTTTGCATCATGGATTACGAATTTTTCACGTAAAACGTGATAAATTAACTGAATACGCCCAAAATTTCAGGCAGATAGTAAACGCGCGGAAAAAAAGTCTTTAAATAATCTATTTATCGCAGAAAAATGTAGAAGGTAAAAATATTTTGTGAGGAAGAAGGCCTATTAAATAACGTAAATTTCTTTTCGCTACAACTTCCGTATTATTAATCAAATAATATCAATTGACAGACGAGACTACGGCACGAGTTCCTGTCTGGCGAGAAGCAGTTCAATCGACAGCGTGGCGGAATGGGGATTGACAGGAATCGGGACTTTTGGTGTAAACAGCGGCGTGAGTGCCGGCAGCAGTTACGGCCTATTTGTCGAGCATCCACCACCGAGAAGAAGTCCAAGCCCGCTGTTGGGTGCGAGAAACGATAGACTGAGCATAGTTTCGCCCAACATCGGCAGAAGGGTGAAAGGACACAGGGCGGTTGTAGGTAAGTCATTAGGTACATCATTGAGAAAATGTACCAATAAACATTTTACGATAAAGACCATAAAGACCGCGATCGAGACAAAGATCGGCGGTAGATTTATCAATTAATCAATTAATACACTCTTATTATAGCACAAATATTAGTTACATGCATTTTCTACATATTATACATGCAATATTATAGCATTTAGAGATAAACGTTCTTCTTCTTGTCGCCTTTAAATGTAAGGTTCCTAATTGAAACTATACTTCAACGAACGTTAACGCAAAGGTTAATTGATTAATTGGGCGAGTGCTTAATCAAAGGAGAATTACTGATGCAGGGTGTAATTTTATGTAAATCATTAACCGCGAGACGTGACGCGATTTTATGCCGGGAACTGTAATGTCTACGAAATTAGTACGACAGTTCACTCAAGCACGTAATATACGGAAACGCTGGATATATTTACTTCTCACGATGTATTTAGGTATACCGGTTGACGGGGGCTGCTGAGAATCTTGCTCATTTGAAGAAAGCAGTAATAAATTTATTTGCGAGCAGCGACTCAAAAGGCGCTTTACCGTGCCGTTACAAACGGATAATGACGTCTTAGAAACGCAAGATTTTACGCGCGGAAGAAAGAAATTGTAATTAAAGTATAGGTGAAATAAATTTTCTCTTTGCGCGTTAATTAGCGGAGAATCTTAGTTTTACAAGATTTTCTATTAGAGAAATAGATTTTGCATCATTTCGTACGCGAAACTCGCGCTTCAGCAGATTTAAATGATTGATTAATCTATATCCGTATGGAGTTTGCAACTTCCGCGGTTAATCGAGTTCAAGCAAATCGTCATCGCTTGTAATTTAATATATGGTCAAAGTTACAGCTTCCCAATAATCGTTCGTAATAACGTAACGGCGAAAGTTGTAAATTTCAATTATCTACCGGTTGACTGCAGTGTTTCACATATATCAATTAATACACACTTATTATAGCAAATATTAGTTACATGCATTTTCTACATATAGGTACATGCAATATTACAGCTATAATAATATTTGTTGAAAAACACGCGTTTGCGTGTGAATGATCTGAAAATGTTCTATAAAATACAAGGAACGGTTGCAAAAGCGTAATATGGACAACTTTACGACATGTCGTCAAAGGGACAAAAGATATTTTATGACATCGTAAGCATCACTTTTTTAATACTTGTCTATAAAAGCGACTATGCAATATGGATTAAATACAGCTACGCCGGAGGGAAAGCTTGACCCGTTTAACAATCTCTACATGCAAACTTGCGAAGTTGATTTTGATTTATCTTTTCGTTTTTCATTGCCAGTGGCAGTAATATGTGGCCCATCGTGGCATCATATTTTTAAATGTCGCGTCAATATTAAGGCCTTTATAAAATAAAGTGAAAACACGTGATAATAAGATGGCATGCTCTTCTTTATGGCGGCGTCAAATATTCAATCTTTCTCCTTTTTTCGGAGGAACAATACTGTCTGGTTTAACGAGACAAGTTCGCCTATAACCACTATTTATGATAAAAGTGTTTCACGACAACGTTCCGCTCGAGGGATAAGCCCGTGATAGAAAGTTTCGAGTTGCCGGAAACCGCTGTGGCTTAAAGTTAAATTGTAAGAACGACCATTATCGGGATTCTGTACGCTCGTATGGATAGTATCTGTTATGTTCACCACATTCATAATTACCTCGACAAATTGTCATTTTGAAGAGATTTTCGTAAACTATGAGATGAGTATAATAGAAAATCTTAAATTCTTTATGTCTGCAATTTTAATTATGTTATTAGATTATAATTATATTTATATCTATATTTATATTTACAACTTTATAATATGTCAAGTCTTTCTGAATTATAACGTGATCAAGCATGAAATTAGAATAATATTAAGAGTCAAGGAATATATATATTCCACTCGAAATTAAGTACCTACGTTATTAGGACTTTCAACTTTCAAAGGGAATTTGTTATGAAGGTTAATAAGATTTTCGTGATCAAATATTGGGTCTATTACACCGCAGGAAGATTGTAAATTAAGCCATCAGGGACTACGAGCAATCTATCGAATATCAGATCTGCTATTGTATTAGTCCATTTTAGCATTAGAGAGATTCATATTCCAAAAAAACTATTAACAAACCTTTATAAAAAAAGTTTAGTTTTTACATTCACCATACTAATATCTTCACTATTTTACATTACTTTTGTACAAAATTTGAATTCAACAACCTGAATAATTCTTGTATTGAATAAATAATTGAAAAATATAAATTGCCCTTAACTTTTAATAATTTAATTATAATTTTTCATAAAATAAACAGACCCAACATTTAGTCATGAAAATCTTATATTGATTTTATTCTTTACAATATATTCATTTTGAGGAGAGCTAAAAATATACTTTTTTCATTTAAATGAAATAAAACTTTTCCAATACGTATCGTATGCCATAGATATAGCGCGGTAAAGTGTGTTAAAATTCTCTTGTTATACTAATTTTAATCTCAATTTTATCAAAATTCAAATAGAACGTTTTGGGAACCGGAATTGTATTCAGCATCAAATTCTCTTGATAAACTATTGGAATGATTAATCTCTTTTTGAGTTTGAAAAAAGGTTATTTTTTATTTTATTTGACTATTATTTCCACGAATCTCCCTGAATCTCTTTCGCAATAATATTGTATATGAAATTGAGCATGATAAATTGTTCAGGATATCGAGATGTGCCTATTGCAATTTCAATTTTAACAATACTTGTCGGGGAATATGATATATTTGGATTAACTTGCATTTATAATTAGGTATATGCTATGTATAATATATTGTCCTATGCACATGGACTGTATGAATGAAATAAACAATAGAAATTGCAATTTTATTTTCTAATGCTATAGTTTATTTTAGGCGATTTACATATCAGAATTCAGGATAGAATTCTATTTATAATTTTATATACACTATGCATTTTGATATATGCATGCGTGTACTTTAATATGTATTTTACATATATGTGTGTATTTCTGATTCTTCAAATGTTTTTCGTGTTATATACGGCACATGAAGTTATACACAGTGCTTTATTCTGAATTCTAACACAAGTTGCAGATTATCTAAAGCGAATTTTAAAAATCTCTTGTCGGTCAGACGTCAGACTATTCCAAAAGGAGTTTTATGTTTGTTACAGAAAATCGTAATTTTGAACTCAATCCTGAAATTCATTAATTTTCATAAAATCTATTGTATTATCGCGCAGCAGTGCTTTAACCCTTTAATTATCAAATTATTTAGTAGCTATAAAAAATACTTGTATTTCTGCGCATAACAAGTAAACAATTAGTGAAAAAAATTTGACATTTTGAAAATGTTTAAATACTTTTTCATGTATTATGTAAATCATTGCTATGTATAATAATTTTGCAATGCGTGTATTAATTAATAAAAATCTTTTTGATCAGTAAATCCGCCTAAAATATTTTAACGAAAATACATATATAATTTTCCACACTCTTATTGTATTTATAATAACTTTTATCACCGAACTGCAACGGCAACAAGTGAAAGATAGGTACCTTATCTTATCGAGAAGTTCTTAAATATACAACCAAATACGTGCTGTCTACACAAGTCTAAAGTCTTTATAGCCATCTGTATAAAACTGGAATAAACTAATACATATTCGCAGGTATTAAAATATAGATACGGTAATATGTTATTATATAATTCTAAATACGTAGCTATACGGCTGTAGCGGGAAATAATCGGTGAAATAATCGGTTTAATAACTTTCCGCGTAAACTGTGCTCCATCCAGTAAGCTTATCCGGTAGGAGTGGCGCAGCCTGCGGAATGGTGATCCTTATTACAGTTTCGCGCAACGGCCGGCGGTGCTCGGTTGCGCCTGAAAGCGTCGAAACCGGAAACCGTGTATACCTCAGGCGAGACGGACGATGTTACCTGGTACCTGAACCAGACAGGTCGCGCTCCTCAGCCAATCGTCTCCCGCGCTTTGTTTACGTCCTTCTGGCCTGAACGAAGGAAGGCAGGCGGTCGCCATCGCGAGTCGCAGGTCTGAGCGACCTGTGCAGTCCGCGGTGATCGCTTCTGCGCACTCGGAGGCTCTCCTGCCAAGAGAAATGGTGAACGCGATGGTGAACAAAGAAGGCCAGTTGTCACGCGTGTTGACAGACTCCACGCGTGTTTCCTCGCGCGATCGCACCTCAGTTTCCCTAAATCGCGATTAAAAGTCAGCCGGCGTCCCTAGATTCAGCCATTTTCTTCAACGATTACCCCTTTCCCTACATCCTCCTCGTAGTTTTGTAATTTATTAAACAATTACTCATCAATGACAGAGAAAAGAATGGAATAAATGTTCTAACCGCTAGCCGACGATAACTGACAAGTGAAATCGTTCTTGAAAAGCCAGTTGCTACGTGCTGGATTGAAGTGAGTGAAACGAAAGGCGATTAACGAGAAAGCGATTTTGTTAATGATCAAGAGGTCAACGGTGACACGTGAGAAACGTAACGACAGATATTAAAGG
The DNA here is from genome assembly GCA_035220615.1 of Leptothorax acervorum. Lineage (NCBI taxonomy): Eukaryota > Metazoa > Arthropoda > Insecta > Hymenoptera > Formicidae > Leptothorax > Leptothorax acervorum. The sequence goes on along the minus strand of JASTWQ010000126.1, from coordinate 121,074 downwards.
AAGATGGACAGAATTTAAAGAGGTGCGCGTGACATTTGTCAAATATTCCTGGCCTTGTAGTGCTCCGAAAGCGGAATTGAACGAGTTTCAACGCCCACCGAATCCGTTCACCGATATCGTTTGTTGAATTCTCGATCGTGGGGCGATTGTGGGGCGACATGATGGGTTTCGAGGAGCACCGGGATCCTCGTGAAGCACATCCACGACGGAGCTTTGCCGTCGCCCGATGAAAATCGTACAAGGGGGCAAGGAGGGCTTCGAGAGGGAGAGCCGCGCGGAGAGGTGGAGAACCTCAGATCAACGAATGCATCGGGAATCGTCGCGCGGTGTAAACCGGTTTCTGCATTCGGTGCAACGACGTGCAACGGCGCCGCCGCCGGTGAGTTTTAACGAGGAGACCTCGAGACGAGACGAATGCCAGCCAGCCGCCGCGCCGGTCGATCCGATTACTCGACGAATTGCGAGCGGTAGTTTTAGGGGGGACGGTGATCGAATTACACCGATAGACCGCTCTCGAGGCCGCGTCAATCGCCTCCGAGACCGCCTCGAGGATCTTGAAGCGATGATGCCACGCTAACTGGCACAGCTAATGCTTTCTAAGAAGGCTTTATTACACATATTACGTGTATCTCACCTTACGCACGCAGCATAATTTATCCCACTTTTAAAAAAGCATGTAAGAGGCCGCTTTTCCCCGCGATTGATTAGATCCTCTCGCTTTGCTTACTTCTGCGAGAATAGCTCTGTCAGCGCGTAGATCGTGTATTTTGATAACTGTCAAGTCGTTATTCCGTGCGTTATGGACAAATTTTATCAAGATAAAATACGTCGAAAGATACGAACTAAATTTAAAAGAAAATAACTTTTAATTTTAATTTTAAATATAATTTTTAGTTTTTAATAAATTAAAAATTACACGCACATGTGATTTTTAATTTATTTCTATGTGTGCGACATAAAAAAAGTTCACAATTCTAATGAAGGAAAAATTCACAATTTGCAATTTTGTATGTTATCTTGAAAACAAGAATATGTGTGTGTGTTTATATCAATCGCTTTATCTAGTTATTTTATACATAAAAGTATTAATACATATTCACACACAACGTTAGAGAATGAATGATGCACTTTGTAATGTTTTAGTATAAACAAAAGTCTTCACGGGTAATTTGCAATAAGGATTTGAAGATGCAAGATACAGATGTCTCGTTTCTCACTGCATTATTTATCCGAATCACGTAATATCGAGAGATGAATGGCTGATACGAAGGATCATAACTTCCAATCGATTACGCAAGACACATCGTTTGTCCCTAGAGACGATTTGCTTTCACTTTCGTGGAGAGGGTCCGCGTTCTCCCGTGAACATTACTTCGACTCCGGCTAAAAGTAGAAGACAGATGTTGGCGATTTGGCCCGTCGCTGGTTCCCGAACGTGCCGCGGTGTCGTGAAAGAATTTAAACAGACTCCATACGATAAGCTCAAAGTAAACTAAAGAAAGTGATTGGGTACAACGTGTTGATACGCGAGCCGAGTGAAAGCAAACGCGTATATATAAGTAAATGGCAAAAATAAATAAACTATAGGCTATTCGAATCTTTCCTGACTGAAGTGATATCGACGTATCTTATATTGACGTCCAGCTGCCTCGTCACTGTTTGACTTATTCATTCTATACCTGACTTCTTAATAATTCATGTGAAATTAGGTACTCAATTATGTTACTGTATATTTTATGACACATTTTCTCTGTGTGTCTGGAAATTAAAGCATAGAAGTGAATTAAATATTAATTAATACAGGATTATTTACTTTTAATAATGTGTTGAACTAGCATGTTATTTATGACGTAATAAATAATAATTCCGATGTGGCAATGAGGCATCACCGATTTAATTAACAATGAGAAATAGCCTTGAATTAAATTTAATTAAATCAATGTTATGTATTCACGTTATCAGTTATTACTTAAAAATTAATTTTGAAGCCGGCATTAAATATCGTAATCGTTACAATATTCAACCAGTTTTATAATGGCATTTATTTTCCATTAAAATTAAGCTTTTTCTAAGAAAGAGAAACAGAAAGAGAGAGAAAGTTTGTATACAACTAGCGGAAAGGAGGAAAGGAAGAAAGAAAAAGGATGTCTTTCCGACATCAACCTCTTGATGAAAACAGCAATTACCGTCAAGTTATGAGACTTAATATTATGCATCGATTGCACAAACTACATCTATAAGATCGGATTATGTAAATGTATTGAACATGACCAGCGGTGAATCGCGATCGGAAGTGACAGGCGGAAATGAGATTCTCCCAGATTTTCCTTGAAATTACTTTTTTCCTCACCTGACCTAAATTAAATTAAACGAACTATCGCGAAGCATATACCACACAATTGCAATTTTCATAAACATACTTTCTTCGGTTTCTTCCCATATTTTTAATTAAGTCTTTAATTAAATTCCTTTTCAGTAATACCGATCTGAAAAGTGTCTTAGATACGTCTACGTGAAAAAATCATATTTTTTAATCGTTTTTCTTATTACGAAATCTTACGTAACGCTCTCCAAATTTCATGCTTATAAATAGACCCTTTCTCACTACTTTTTACCCGCCTGTCTTTCCTATTCCCATAAATTTACGTCGCGTAGCCCTATTTTAAGTGAGTCGGGTTGGATTATTCAGAATCCGAGAATGATCTGTATGCATGGCGGGCCTTCTTCATTCCGCACTGTCAGCAATGCGAGACAAGGAGGAATAATAAGAAGGGTAAAGAACCAACAATCTCTTTTTCCGACCCGTGCCAACGTCGCGGTATTTTATAGTTCTTTCCATTAACCAGATTTCCGAAACGGTCTTATTACCAATTATGTACGTTTCTCAATTACGTTTCGCGCGAAGTTTCTTAATTACCTACTCGCTCGCGTAGAGCGTCACGTACGAGAGATCGTGATCCAAGCGAGATCTTACGAGTGGACGAGTTTAGGATGCTAGGAAATCACAGAGAGCTCCCCGATTGTTCCACCCGTCGTGATTGTCCTACTTCCGCTCTTTTCAAATTTTGCATCGAGTTATACGAGCACTCGGAAAGTTTCCGTTACGAGTTCGTTCGCTGTTCACCCTTCTGCCCGCCGTACTGTGTGAGAAAAATACTCCGGAAAAGGGCGGCACCTGCGATGCAAGTACGGATGTAACGGGTGTCCTGATAATTCCGCATATCTTCGAACAGCAGGGAAGTAGAGCGATAGGGGCTCAGTAGGTATAGTAGTGTCTTTGCTTCTGATTGACGTCAATAAAAGATTCAAAAATCAAAGTTATATCTATAAAAGAGAAACGCGATAATGAATTTTTTATTATACACAGTGTATAAAACCACGTGGGAAGTAAGTGGGTTTTGTTGTACTGGTCGTTTTTTTATGAAGCCCGAGGAAACTTCTACGGAGAATGCAATAATAAAAGTGGTATGTGTTACCAAATAATAATATGTACCTACTTTGCTCCTACGCGATTATTTTTGCATCGCTGACACAAAAGTTCCTAATAAAACTCCAACGTGTGAATGAATAATTAATATTACGAAGATATTTCAGAATTAAATACATGTAAATTATACAGAACTTGTAATATAATAATATAAAATACCGTTTTAATAATAATGGTAATGAACCAGTGATAAACGAGCTTCTATCACTTTTTTCCAGGAATTATATGTATACAAAGTAAGATTAGTTTTTAATTCGCTTTTTTACGTTCTTCTAATAAAAAATTAATATTGCAATGCAATTTCGATAAAATCGGAGGATTTGATGAACAAGAAATCAAAACAGGAAATTAAAATCAAACAACACAAAGGATACCGGAGTTGGTATTAAATATTGATATTTATCTTTCCTACTTTGCTTTATTTTTATATGTATATATACCCTAAAGTTATACACTTTTAAAATATTATACAGCCCTTTGAAACTATAAGATCGTATTTATATAGGTAATTTTCCACATATTTTCATTTTACCGCATTTATTTCAATTTAAAAACGCAGGAATCTTTCGTCGAAAAAGTATTGAACTAAAGCATAATTTTGTTAAAATATTTTACTATCGTAAGGATCGATACTTCACGTCGACTGTTCGAAAATGATATTACGTTACACAAAGTTCCAAAATGTAAACGTCTCAAACCCGATATTATGCAAACAGAAACCTGCCGAGCTCGTAATACGCCCCTGAGTCTAACGAAATTCGAACTCACCTGCCCCGATGTCATGCACGGATGCTTAACAGCACACCACATCTGTTACAAACCTTCCTTTCAGTCCGTGTCCTTCCTTCACGTCGTAAGGACCTTTTGCGTGAGAAGCGTATTCTCGCAAGAAACGCGTCTTAATTACGATATCAAAAATTCTACGCGCGAGTTTTAAAAGTCCTCACGTGATCGGAAAGCTACGAAGCTTTTTATTCGATGGACTTTTAACGAAGAAAGAAAAATTGTTGCACAGAAAACCGCAATGCGACGTTAATTCGACAAGTCCGACGTGGGAAATATCACCTCGCGTGGTTAATCGTCGTCGATACATTTTCCTTTGACGAGATTCCCTAGCTGATGGAAAAGCTCCACCTCATTTTTGCGGCTTTCCATGACGCTTTCCAGTGTCTCTGGCGCAACGCGAAATTGCATCGCTGCAGTGCACTGCAAATCGATAACGAAATTACATTCCGCTTCGTTAAAGGCGAAGTCACTTTCAATCGGACGTGATAAAGTCACGATCGAACGGTGCATCAGTTCGATTCGGTTTGAAAACACGTACATAGAAATACGGAGCATCGTAATGAGTAATGACCTTTATGTGATTGTAATGATTCAAAGTGTGTGTGTGTGTGTGTGTGATGTGTGGTTTGTATTATCTGTGCAATGTGATTTTGATGTCTAAAGCCATACAAGTTTGATAGTTTGCGCGAGTAATTTGACCGGCATTGTCGACGAACTTTCAGTGTGTTAAAATCGCTTTACCGCTATAATTTCCGTCAATTGTTATCGTGAATCCGACGTCAACAATAGTGCGAAACGGATTAACGATAAAAAGAACGTTTGTGGATTTCATAGTTTATTCATTATCACGAGAGAAGTTAAATAATTTAGCTCGCTGATGCGCGCAATGGTCCATGAACTGCTCCAGTTTCAAACTGTTATCGCCGAATGAGTGTTCCTCTCTTTCTCATCAAGGATGTAAAAACGAGCGGCCGGACCCACGAATCGGATTTTGAGTAAAGTTTTACAAGGTAAACGAAACAGAAAATGCGGATCCGCGCAATTTTCGAGCTAACATTTATTTTATTTAATCGTGAAATATTTTGATTTTTATTTCATCAAACGTGTCTTCAACGGTATCAATATCACATCACGTACGTACATGTACGTACACACATGTCGGCGTTATCGATCCATCTTATATAAAAAAAATATATCTGCAGAGCGGCTAAATTGACAAGTGGGAAATCAATATTAAATAAAAAAAGAGTAGATAGATTTTCGTGGATAGATGTTGGAAAACCTGCGGTGATGTTTCCGTGATTAAAATTTAAACGCGTTGTACCCAGAAGAAAATATATAAAGACAAATAGGATGTTGCGCGTAGATAAAAAAATAACTAGTTCCCTTTTTACGGTGCTTATTTGTCTCCGACGCAATTAGTTGTGCCAAATCCAATTATCAATTTGTCTCGAATCAGGCGCGGAACGACATCAACCCTCCAATCGACCGAGACTATTCATTTAGCAGATTTTCATTGAAATTTGTGTTCAAACTCGAAAAATTTCCAAAGCGCATCCTGTCGAAAGGCATTCGTGAAAGGACTCGACGCGCTCATTAATAACACACTAACGGGAATTAATTAACAACTGCAGTATTTTACAAAAGGATATATGTTGACGTTTTCTTTAAAGTAACGCTGCATTAATATTGATATCTTTTAAAATGTAATAACGAGCTATGCATATAAATTAATATGAAACATTGCAAGGCATCTTTTTCGCATTGCATAAATAACGCGCTTTAATACACGAAACCCACGCGAGCATCAAGCAGATTTGCTTTTGTTTACAATCATTATGCCAGATTTTAAAACTGATGATAAATCCATCTCGACTTAACGTATGAAAATTACCACCGGAATACCGGATAGAGCGAAACACAGGCGTTCGTGAAATGTCAACGGTCGCAAAAATTTATCGCGTGGCATCGCGTAGTACGGTGACAAATTACAACTGATAACGCAAAGTGTTATTAAATTATAAAGCGCGAGTATCAAGTGATGCGTTAAACCACACGCCGTTTCCCATCTCCGTATGATGGATTTTTACACGAGTCCGAAGCATCTTACAGGGCTTTCAATAGCTCACGTTTTATAAACACGCTGCTTTAATTGTCCGATAAATTACAACAGAAGATTATACGCCCAGATTTAACGCGTTTAAAATTTTCAGCTGTCTTGATGACGATAATGCGATCGACCCGGGATGTCCCGATAAAATCCCTGACAATTTGGACTCGATAATCGCGACCGGCGGTCACGCCTCCACATTTATTTTCTCAATTTTGCGATGCGTCACTCGTTGTAGCTGACAGATCAAGCCGGCATCGCTGGATTCAGTATAGGATCTAATGTCTATGCCCCGACACGTGCGCGCGACACATATCAGACCTTTTACACAGGACAGTACAACAGTCGATATACACGCGATGCAGCTCTGAGCGACACGCGAAACTGCAGCAATCTCTTCGTGGTAAATGCGTCGTATGCCGGGTTAGAACAATAGCAAATTTTGATGACTATACACGAGGAAGATATTGTCTTATAAATTGCACATAAAAGGCAGATACCCTTTTACAACACTTTGTCGTAAACGCTGGAGTGCAGCGGCGTTATACCAGGGTTTATTACTATGGAAATTGACAGTTAATTACACTTTTACCGTTGCATTAGAAAAACTCATACATACACAACATACGTTTTAAAATGTTATATAGGTATTTTAAATTTAATTATAGTTATATATAAAACCACAGTGTTATAGGTATATGTTATAGCAATGATGTAGTTAATTAATTAATTTTTTGTTTTGTCGAGAAAATTATTACATTGATATTGTAATTTTTCCTACTAATATATTAAATTGCGCAACTTATACATATAAAAGCATCTGCATTTCGTAAAATGTCATTCTCATTTTAGCGTGGAGTTTGATTGTTTTAAATCATATATTAAAACATTTGAAAAATTATGATATAATTCCTTTGTTAAATAAAAAACGAACATATTTTTTAATAAGAATATCGTAATTTTTATCATAATATCAGTATATATCAGAATAATAAAAATTTTTTTATAATCCTTATTGCAATATTTATATACCCTCTGTACAAGATGTTGTACTCTCTTCAACAAACTTTAACGTAATAATTTATCTACGGAACGTACCGATAAACTCGTAGTTTCATTGGCATTCTTTGTGTAATTAAAACTTATTGTTAGTAAGAATTCAGCTATCGCGTGTGCACAAGTTACATAATTTAATTCAAGCAACAATTTTTATTTTTTTGAAAAAGTTGATAACGCAGACGATAACATTTCAATAGGTCGTGTTTAATTCAATGTAGGTATATAAACACTCCAGCGAAACGCGAAGTGAACATGTTGCAATTTATATATTAACGATGAAATACTTTATACACTTCTACATAGCTTCATTAATGTTCATGTGAACGGCAATAACCAAATGCATGCGCGCGTAAAGAGAAACTTCGAAATTCAGCAAATCGATACAATTCGCACCTGATAATAATAAAATTGTCATGCCCGCTTGTTAACAATCGCGCGTAATGAATATTCGCGGGCCATTTCGCGAGCAGATTTATCATTTTCAAGTAATCTGGACACATTTGATGCCGTCCATTAATTCGACATTAAATCGCGATATTAAAGCAGCGCCCGGCATCATATTAAAATGACGAAATTTGTGAATTGTTGTTGCATCGCTAAACTGTATTAAGATGCAAAAATGCATCAAAAGTAATTTTAAAACCTCGCGAAAGATGATCTGTCACGTAATTTATCCGCAAATATATTATAAAGATTGTATACGTCATTGTGCGAGTGATTCAACAGAATCCTAGTTTGAAGATGAGATTCACGGCACGGTCGTTTCCCATGGAATTCCAAATGAAGCGCCGGCGTATTTTGCAATGAAAAACCATTGGTGCAGTCAGCGGCAACGACTGTATAATGCAGACATAACGATGGCGGCGTAAGAAGCATTGGCGACGAACTTGGCGAGGGAGAAAATGCATTATCCTCTCATCTCTTCTCTCGAGAAATCTTCCTTCGCCGCTCCTTACCTTCCTAGCGATTCCTGTATATCCCCCGGGATCGAGCATCGTCCACTTTCATAGAACGAGTTCTACTCCGGAGCAGATCTTTTTTCGTTAAAGCAATTGTTCCAATTTGTCGCATAAATTTTTCCAGATAATATTTTGGTTGAAAAAGTATATCGGTGATACGCGAACTGATTTTCCAGATCGGAAACGCTTTTATTATTTCAATCGAATACGAAATTGACTCCATTCGTATAAGAATAATGCAATTTGATTAGAATGAAATAAAGTTTGTATAATACTAAAGCCAATTTTAGATCTATAATTTGCACTAAAATTCAGGATAGAAATATATTTGTAATTTTATGTGTGTCGATAATATACGAAAAGTATTTGACGAATCAGAATACGCACATAAATATTAAAATACACACATACATCAAATCGTATGCTACATAAAATAGTACATAGGATTCTCTGAAATTGGACGCGAAATATTTCGTCTAAAAAAGGCCTCAGAATATACTGTTTATGTTCTCATTCAAAATTGAACTTTTAAATCTAATTATTAGCTTCGAAAAAGTATAGGCTTATTCTGTTATTATTATATTCTTAGTATTATTTAGCATAGCATGACGTAAAACCAGAATTGTCGGAGAATGTTATGCACATAAACATGTGCTGTGGATTATATTCACGAATATTTTAAGTACTTTTCAAATACTGTTTTGAAATGTTTAATGCATAAAACATTTTCCATATCAGTTGATCTGAGACTAAATGTCACTGATTGTGAGTAGAGCTGAAACTTTTATAAAACACATCTCTCCGTAAGAACTTCGCAAAACATAATTTTTTAGAAAATTGGAAAGCATATATGTATATAACTGAATAGATTATGAACTTAGAAATTTTTTAACCGCTACATTAAACAGACGCAAAGTATTATTTCGAATAATTAATCACGACAGCGGTCTTTATATTTCTTATAACTTACATTTCTCCGTTTTTAAAATGATTTAAAAGCAACTAGCGCGGGTATACATCTAATTATTACGTTATCTGTATCACGAAATACTGTATCACAAAGCGCCACGAGCGCAAATAAAATATCGAAATTTCTGCACGATATGACGGACGTACGCAAAAACACGAGTAATTTAAATACACAATATACAGAACTGACTCCCACGTTTCACTAAAAATTATTAGATATCCTTTTCTGCTGGCACGTGGCGTTAAAAATAATCGCACATGTTTTTTTTTCTATTCCCGTAACGATTGGAATTTTACTGCCCGATTAACGTAATTGAATTTATTTTATCATAATTCGCATTTGCGTGCGCATTTTTGCTACTCATTATTATATGTACTAAATAACGATATGACTGCGATATTACATGCGATATTGTAGTGAGAACTTTTTTCTCATAGAACGCAGTTCGTACTTGCCTGCGCCTGTGCGCGTAATATTCTCGCTGAGAATGCAGTTTATGATTATGAACCTCGTAGCATTGCAGTTACGATGTTAATTGCACCTCCACTGCTGTTACAGGCAGATTATCTTCTGCATTGAACAATGCGCTCCAGAACGAGAACTGTGCTTCTTGTTAAAAATTTTGCAACTGGGTCGAAAACAGTCGTAAATGGATACAGTTGTCGCTGTTTTCGAAGGAGTTTGCTCTGCAAACCGTTTTCAAACTTACAACGCACGTCAAAATCGTTTTTCTTTACCAAACGAATGTGAAAGTATACTTTTCTACGCGAGAATTTCTGCGACTGTTTGGCGAATAGAATTCAATGTGTTACATAATTTCAGGGTATACATCGATATTTTCTTTAAACACGCTTGGAAACGTATAACGCGAGCACAGTGATATATAGAGCCTTTTACTTCATTTTATTTTCTGAATCTATCGATGTCTCGGGAAGAAATAGCACTATCATTCTTCATACGTGCAAAAATAACGACCTGCTTCCCAGAGCTGTGGGGAACGATTGCTGAAATTTACATATCTGGCCTGAAAACTCCCCGGAGAATCTGAAACTTGCGAATGTGGAGTGTCTCGGGTTTCAAAGTCCATTAAAGTGACAAAGAATGTCGGTGTCTATCTGCGGAATTAATTAATTCTTTAATTACTCGGTCTCAGGTCATTCATGGGTCTCCCAATGCGTTAAGTTCTTTTAATTTATTTAAATGTTATTCGATTCTTTAGACAAAATTCATCAATGACCGCGGTGAGATTTACAGAGCATTTCGCGAATAGTAAATAAAACAGAGCTTCGTTGATTTCTTTCCGATACAATTCATAAATATTCAAGTGAATGTATATGCTCCAAATGAATGAAACGAAATATATCGATTATTCGTTCAAAATCTTGTTCGTTGTAATGCCTCTTCTATTGCGGTAGTTTTCAATTACGTCAAGTAATTAACATGCTCGATCAATTCTCCAAATAATCGCCAATGCAAATTCAGGAAATTGGTGCAGCCATTGCTTTAAACGGATTTCACTGCAGCACTAATCGAATTACTTTATCTTGCTACGGCAGACACGGCGTATTACGCATCTAATATCTACACCGCTTCAGCTATTTGTTCTTGAAAATCACGCGCGATTCCACGCGACATTCCGTCTCTATGCGAATTGTCGGTAGACAAAGTCAGCCCCTCGGATTCGCGCATTCCTCCGCTGCTTCTCACCTCGTCGGACGCGCATATGTATGACTTTTTAATGCACCCTCCAACAAAACGTACGTGCGCGTCCTTGCGCACTTCCAATTTCCTGACAGTGCCATATATATCTCAATGTCAGTTGGAAATGGATTCCGCGGGGTAGTGCATCCGTTCCGCATCACCGCATATGCCGCGTTTACGTGGTGTACCGCGGCGTCATATTTTCCATCTAATATATCGCACAGACATGCAACGTGTACCTATATAGTTACGTCTCATTGACGACAGACAATACGTTCCACCCCGATCGATTATACGCTTTGATGAACGATTCTCGAGACGCCATAGAAACGCAAGTACGCAGGAAGCGTTTCTCTGAGTTAACAATGGCATTTCTACAAATCATGGGTGTAAATCATACTATAATTAAGATACATGTGTTATAAATAGATAACTTCATTAATCCCCTATGGAGTTAAAAGAACTTTTGCTTGTCACAATATTTAAAAAATTAAAACACAAAAACAGATATCAATTATATAATTCACAAAAATACATATATTTTGATCTACACCCAAACCTAAATTTAAATCTACACCTATTTTTATTCGATCTACACACACATGCGTGCGCTTACTTGGGTATCCTACTTATCCTATTAGCGATAAATTTCTTCATTCTTTCATGCCTCCTCGATTTCCACACATACTATACACATATATAAGGTGCAAATCCTTAATTGAGTGAACATTCCAACCAAATAATCTTTTAAAACCCATCATTAGCAGAAAATTATGGAAAATTATTTCACAATGTTGCAAAATACAAAATCAATATTTAATCATTTACATTCCCTTTTTAATATATCATGCACAGCACACAAAAATCGATTGTATGCAGATGCATACATAATCGTGCGTGAAGCAACAAAATGTTAAATATTTGCATGCACAACATATATATATGTTTTAATAAAACGCAAATTTCAAATTTATTTAATGTATTAATGAGATTTCCAAACATTTAGCTTAAACGGAAACGGTGCGCTCAATTAATTTCAGCTAATAACATGATAGCTATTTCGGGAAAAGTTAAAAATATATATCTCGGCAAGGAAAATTGATTAATCGTAAGAAATGGTTCAATCTTACACGATTCGAATGAAATAAGTGGATAAACGATAAGCTACAGCTTCCTCGCGTTCTCGCTTACTTCCTTTCGTGACGCAGTGACGGCCGCATAATTTTTAGGACAACATCCTCGAGGCTAAAGTACTCAGCCATGCCCAAGCTCATTTTATTTTATCGTAGCGCTTTTCAAAAAAACTTCACGACAGGTTGAAATAAATTTATGAATTTTTCGCAACGAACGAAAAGCCTTTCTCTTTTTTGCTCCGCAGAAGATATTTTAAAAAATATTTCAGAGAGATATATTTAACGAATAATGAAGTGTTTTTTATAGAAGGCCATAATCTCTACTGTCCAAACTTTTTCCGCACGAACTTTCAATTGGTCGCTCGAAAGTTCTCGTATATACAAGACGAACGGGGTTGCCGGAAAACGGGATCGTAACGGCGCGTTTAACCGATGCGGGCTACGTCCGTAACAGCCGCTGTCGACCACGCCGTTATGTTTTACGGATCGATGAATTTTTCATCAATACACCCTCGCTTGCGGATTTTACTCGAATTTTTATTCCTCGCGCGGCGAGGCTCTTCATCGGTAATAAAAGCACGCGTAGGCACTGAGAAACCGAACTATATACACGATGAGATCCACGTGACATCATAAAAGGACGTCATAATGTCGGATGCAACTACAACGGTGAGAGGGAGATCTCTTGAACCGCGGTTTACCACATTTCCAGCGAACTGCTTATCTGTATCCGTGCATTACTTGCGTCACTACGAAACAAGCATTATTAATCACGGAGGATTCGTATTGCGGGCCGATGAGCGTATTACAAGAAATTTTAAGATCGCATGAACGGGAATCCGCTCATTCTTTATGAAACATAATGAGGATCGCGATATCAGAGTTCCGTGAATGCATCTCCCATCTAAACGGTAGACGAAATAAAAGTGTTTCGTGGCTCACGTCGTTACGATTCGTTCCAGCATGCGAACAAAACACGAAGCATTGTTATCGCATTCTCCCAGAATAGAAATTAAATTCTCGCAGAACAATCGCCAAACTTCCTGGGAAAGTTTCGCCCCACGGTTTCTAATGAACTTTTCGACGTTTCTCGTTTTTTTCAACGATTCGCCTTATCATTAACAAACTAGAAGTGTGCAGTAACTTTATAATGTAAATTAAGCATAAATCCACTTTTAGAAACATAATATTATGCTTCACTAAGGTTCATTAAGCGAGAAGCTAATAAATTTACTAAAATTTACCCTCAAACTTTGCATCAAATTAATGCAAATTTCGGCGCTATGAACATTGCTTCGCGATATATCGCGAGAAACTATAGAAAGTGTGTCCCAGTTATTTTAATCCTAGCTCAAAGGTGGCTTTTTCAGTAAGTTGAAGACGGAACAAAGATTCAAAGGAGCCTTCGGCACGCTCGTAGTCTAAAACCGCCTCTCGAATAGTTATGCGCCGTAATGAGATCTGCTCCGGAAGGTCGGATATCCGGTGACTCTACGCTACGCGATAAACAGCGTAACCTATCGCGAGGTAATCGCAGCGATTTCCGTCAAATCGCATTTTCACGCGCTACAGCTATCCTCGCTGAGAGACTAGCGGACGTGGAAACTGGAAGGCCAGACCGATCTGGTCTCGCATGAAAATGCAAATGGTCAGGTCTCTTATCCGCGGTATATGGCTAATAAATGCACGTCGTCATTGGACCTAATGCTACAAAAATAGGAGGGAAAAGTAAAGAGAGGTCTCACGGAATGAAATTTAATAGGGTCGCGCGCGCTAAATGACATTTTCATGTGCAACAAAAGGGCGACGTATTTTTGACATTACGCCAAAATTTCGAGGAATTCTGTCGTCCAGTACGGCACGTTGATAATTTTATCGTTTAATCTCAGATTGCGCCGAGAAATTCTCGACTGACGGCGGGCGCAAAGGCGTTGTCTGACCGACTGTTTAATTACGCAGACAGATTCGAACAGGCAGGAAAGGAGATACGCGTGCGTGCGTGTATGTGTGTGATCCTGTGTTTGAACGTGATTAGCATTCAGCATGCTCGATTTGCCGTAACAATCGCAAAATTTTCGAATGTATTAGCGAATGTATTAGCACGCGCCAAATAACGGCGGATCGTTGTCCAATGATAAAACGCAGGCAAACGTAGGTATATTATTTGATGATAATTGCTATAATTATTGATAATTAGTATAACGAAACACAGTTATTACATAATCTCGATGAGAATGTGGCATATATCCACCGAATTTATTTATTAGCTACGCATATAGGCAACGTTATATATGTTTTTAAAGTCCGGTAACAAGCTTGTCGAAATGTCATATAATACATATCGTATTAATAAATCGTGTCAAAGAAATTTAACGAGGCAAAATTCAGTGCATATTAGACATAATTTAATCGTTCTATATATAATATATAATTGAGCGTTGGCGTCAACCTGGACAAGCATTGAAGTAATACGAATAAAATTAGAACAGAAAAGTGTTACCTCACGCGGCCTTGTATGCTTTGCCAAGAAAGACAAATTTTTATGATATTTTTCTCGCTTCTAACGTCAGAAATCATAAATCCAAGATGGCTGCAACAGGAGCTTTAACACTTAACACAGTTTAACGTTATTAAACTTATACTCCTTGATGGTCCACAATTGGTGCGACACCATAGTAAAATTTAATATAAAATTTTCTCCGTGCAGCTTTATCCCAGTAAATAGCTATTTAATAATCATTTGAAACAAGAGTTTAATAATTAAATTCAAACAAAGCTCAATAATTAAATTAAATGAGCAACTGTCGGAATATTAAATGTTTCGCTCTTCTACGGTCCGTGGTATAAATTATCCGTCTGCAGCCAGAGCTTGATCAGTCAAGGCAGAAAAGTTACCTCACGCGGCCTTGTATGCTTTGCCAAGAAAGACAAATTTTTATGATATTTTTCTCGCTTCTAACGTCAGAAGTCATGAATCCAAGATGGCTGCAATGAGTGAACAGGAGCCTTAACACTTAACACTTTAACGTTATTAAAACTTATACTCCTTGATGGTCCGCAGTTGGTGCGACACCATAATAAAGTTTAATATAAAATTTTCTCCGTGCAGCTTTATCCCAGTAAATAACTATTTAATAATCATTTGAGAAACAAGGGTTTAATAATTAAATTCAAACAAAGCTCAATAATTTAATTAAATGAGCAACTGTCGGAATATTAAATGTTTTGCTCTTCTACGGTCCATGGTATAAATTATCCATCTGCAGCCAGAGCTTGATCAGTCAAGGCAGAGAAGTCGACTCGTGCGAGGCCAGTTCGGTCGTCAGTGCCGAAAGACAGGGCAGTGGCCACTGGCGACTGGCATCTCTCTCCGGAGCTACGCAACGTGGCCACTCGTTGCTGGAGGGGGGCCCAGACGCGGCAGCTGTTTGCTCACCGTGGAACGGATTGGGGGGGTCGCTCTGGCATGTGTACCCCTTCAGTAATGCCGCATCACTGGTGTTCGTAGCTCGTGCGAAGAACGACGCTGCGCGAGATCGTGACATGTCGTGACGATTTTTGCAAGAAAAGGTCGCGGATTGTGCGAAAAAGAAAGGCGACTGCTGAGGGAAACCGTCGAGGCAAAAGTATCGCACATCGGGCCCCGTGGGACAGCTTCGTCACGCTGTGAAAATCAGCCCCTCCATGCCGGTAGATTCCGGAGTAAAGCAGCAACGGCTGGAAAAAGTGCGCGCGCACATGACGCGTTTCGAAGCTATGGACCTGACCGTCGGAAAATCACAAAAAATCGATCTTGGTCCTATGCACGACACTTCCTCACGTGTCGGACGTTTAACAGTTCGAGCGTGTGTGATTGGGAAAAAATTCGCGGGCCTCTTGTTCTCCGGAGTTAACGTGCCTATGGTGACGTTGGAAAAATATCAGGCATCACTCATCAATAGTGAAAGATCAATAGCGTGTCAATAGCAGATCAATAGTGGAAGTTTCCAAATAATGGATTGATAGCGGGGGATACATAGTGATCAAGAATTTAGTGATTAATTAATAATATAAAAGAGTTCGAGGCATATCGTGTATATCTCGATATTATATAAATATACATAATATCTAACTTATGAATATTTATGCGGGGGCAACGTATCATTATGACGATTGGACGAAAAGTCGCGAGGACTCTAATGGGCCAAATGGGATTCGAGAGATGACGCCATCCTCGCCTGCACATGGAGATGTGACTCTCGATGTCGCTTCTAGAAACGGATCCAGCCGCATGGAATTCGCTCTGTGATAGCCAGGTAGCCTGCGTGCCAGCGCGTATGCGTGGCAACTTTTCTCCTCGGAAAGCACGACGAGGGGTGCCCCAGCGGGACGTTGCTTTGATCCCGAACCCGGCTTACCGGTGACGGTATTTGAGCGGCAAACGGTGAACGGACGCACATACGTCCTTGCGAGGCTAGTCTCGCAACCGCGCGAGAGCATTGCATAACTATTAAACGACACATTTGCCGATACTGTTCGCGAGAATCTCAGGGGTACCACGACGGCGATTGTTGCTTAAGATTTCACCCATGATGGCGACGTTAGATTACAACATTGCGTCCGTACGACTCCTCTGTATGACATTTATACACGGACTTTTCTTACGTTTCTTAACAAACAGAGGTGTTTCTGAGTGTGGGATACTATCTCTAAAAGCTTTTTGCATCCTTTTATATATAAGACAAATCTTTATCGCCGTGGATTTAAATGTGAAACGGTAAAAAACGGCGTGATAACGTTTATTGCCTAGCTCTCTGTCCGAATACAGAATACAAAAAAATAGTACGTTATAAAGTATTATTTCGTTTTAAAAAGCGAAAGTGTATAAAGGACAAATAAAATTGACAAAGCCAAATATTATTAACAAAAGCAGAGAGATTTATATTATATTTCGAATAAAAAGAACCGCAAAAACCGCATATAGATAGTTGCACAATTGTAGAATAGAATCGGGGAAAATTATTTAAAACTGAAAATCCTGTAACGTAAAAATGGTAACTCGGTTATAGCGTATACCTATATCTTCTTCAACGTAAGGACGTGGCGTCAAAGAACCGTGACTCCTCATTACAGGAAGTAGATTGTCGTCTATCAGGACAGGGGCCGATAACGAGGACAACGCTCTGAAGGGGTAAACAACCGTCCGTAACGAAGTAGGAAAATGAGTTAGGACTTAGTCGCGAATTGTTCCGCTTTTAAGAGGGGACCCCGGAGTTGATGCCTTCTATAAAGAGATCGATTCATCGTGATAATAATCGTGTGACTTACGCGGAAGTACAGGAGAAGACGAATGGGAAGGAAAGGAAAATAGGAAAAAGAGACACACTGTCAGGATGATTAATGCGATGTCCGTTGAAAGAAGAAACGTCCAAGCCGCGGATGTTTTTTTTTCCGTCCTTTCCTTATCCGATGTTCTTTTTCTTCGAATTATGCGCGCTTATAGCTGTTCTTTTAATTTGAAATATTGGTTGGTTATTGGAGAGTCAAATAATTCTGCTCCGTCAGATCGAGATAATCTGACGATTTACTTGGTTCCGGATTATAATTACCCTATTAACATCCAGTCGATCTGTAATTCCCTCGTTAGCTTCTAATGAGCTCCAATCTGGACTACCAGAGCGGCCAATTTTTGCCCCTTCCAATCGATTAGAGCAGACTCGAACGTCCACGCTTTCGCGAGAAACGGGCTGGCACGACCCGTGGAAGAATATTTTAGTCGATCATCACTCTGTGAATAACACGCTGATGAATTTTCAGTCGGAGAAAGCCAAGCCCGATACGACGAGGAGCGGCGTATAAAAATCTGAAGTAAAACGCTCGAAAATTATTGCGTTTATCCGGTACGAGTGCGACGCGTCTCGGCATGAATGATTCTTTATTCGAATCTCCGATATCGTATCGATTTCTTTTTTCTGACACAGATATCGATATCAAACATCACTAGCCTCTTCAAATGTATAGGTTCGAGGAGTTGCGAGTAGTTGAACTCGCGCTTAATTTCCCTGGCGCATTCGTTGCTGGGAACAATCGCTCTATTGTATGTTCGATGCTGGTTAAGCCACCAGCGATCTTGTCATTGATCTTGGGTGCACCTACACTTCGCTGTCATCAAGATCTTAACGACTAACGGACGACGGCAATAAATTTGATTGGTCCGGTAAATTGTCCGAGGAGGAAGAGGCCTTGTTCCGTCCACTTCTTCGTAATGGCCAATTGTCGCGCGGCGGAATCGAGCGAGTACGTGGCCCTAAGTAAACAATAAAATCGTTTCAGAGACGGTAGTCACGTAGCGACCACGTCGTCGTTTCATCGTAGCACTCGTGCTAATCTCCTTTCATTGCTAACAGCTCTTTCGCTTCTCCCTAGCGTTTCGTGTAAATATTTATCAGTTTCGTCGCAAACGAGACAAGCCGGCGAAATATTCTACCAGTCAGGGCGAAACTCCACACATTGTGAATTAATTCACGGACTAATCGCATTAAGATAATCAACGTTTTAGAAGCTTCGGAATAATCTCTGAAGCTTACTGTATACATATAATATATCGTAACGTTTATAATCCCCTTTCCCTCCTCGTCGTGCAGTCCGAGAGAAAAATGTGCTGTTACGTTAGAAACAGTGAAATCAATTAAATGATGGTATTGATGATCTTTTTGCAGCTACCCAGCCAAAGAATTACTTTACGGATTTACGGGGAATCGCAAACGTCGAAGCTTTATCCTACCAAAGAGAAGCAGTAACATGCCTTATTGCCGACAGCAATAATACATGTTAACAAAAATTAATATATATAAAACAAACGATATGCGAAAAGCGATCTCGTCGCATTGAAGACATTCAGGCGTATCGAGACTCTCAAAGGGATCGGATATCTCGATAGGACATTGAGACCGTGTATAAAGCGAAACCGTCGAGCGATCCCCAGATGAAATTTCGCAAATCCGCCTCATCTAGCCCGAAGATGGAACTTCTCTCGAGGCGTTCCACGGGCGACAGGATGTCGACCTTGAAGAGATCGAGGTCCTTCCGAGCATCTGTAGTGAAACTGATGTCAAAGATACGCAATCATGCGAACCTGCAATTGACCGCCGACTTCGATCTCTCGTCCGCCTCGAGAGATCTCATCGTCAAGAAAGGATGTGACCTCTCTGTCGTTGAAGAATCTCAGGACGGTGAGAAGCCCTCGAGTCCGCGAAAAAGTTTCGAGAATACGAATTCTCGCGACAAAATCGGCGGCGAGGCATCTCCGAGTCCTCAAAAGATCTCGGCATCAGATCACGATGTCGGTCCGCAAGAAATCACAAAGGATCTGAAGAATAAGCTGTCTCTGACTGACAGGCTAATGGGTAAGGGTCGCAAGGACGTGGAGAGACCCTCGACGAAGGACGAAGGGATGAAATCACCGAAGGTCACTCACATTTTTCGCAGGAGACACAGTGCGGAGAGCTCGCAGGAAAACACTCGAGAGAAGAAATGTAGTGATAAACTTGCGTCCTGCGAGACGTACACGAGTCGACCGAGCAAACACGTATCCTATGAGAATCCCACGTTCGTGCTGAACAGTTCCTTGGACTCCTCCGTCTCCAGCTTCCTCTTTGAAGTCGAAGAAGAGGAGGAGGAAGAACAACGGCAGAAACAAGACGGCGAAAATGACCGTGCTACGTCATCCAAGCGTGATGTCTTGACCGTCGTCGTGGATTCCCACAAAGCCACGGCTAACCGGCCGGGGCCCTTCTGTCGTAAAACAAACTACGAGCGAGACAAGGACGAGGATGAGGAATATCTCGAGAACGGAGAGTCGCGAAACGCATTTCGTCCCAGATGTGAGACCGATCCTTTGAATCGTCCTTGCGAGGCGAGGAGCGAGCATTTGAACGTGATAAACAGAAATCGAAGGACGACCGAGTCCTTCGGCGAATTTGATCGCTCGAGGATTAAATTTTATTGCAAGATACACGAGACGGAGAGAAAAAACGCGACGATCTGCCTGCAGAATCAGAAAATTCACGACGGCGTCAAGACATGTTCTTCGAAGTCCTGTAAAATCAGAACAGTCGACAATATCGCCAACTTTTGGACAAGCAGACATGGCAATAGTTTTCGAAATAAAATGACGACCGGTAGGAAAAGAGACGCGAAGGAAACAAAGAATTACGAGCGGCTCGGTCAGGAGCGAGTTTTCATGCCATCATCGGGATCAAGTACGCTGGATCAATAAGTTTTCTAATTAATCAGCGGCGCGCCAGATGCAATTAAGCACTTCCTAGGAAGTTATTTCAAGTTTCCGCGGCAAATTATCGGTTTAGCACTTTTCTTTACGGTGATGAAAAAAAAAAGACGACTAAATCCTATCTGATAAAATAACGCATTTAACTTTAATTGCCATATTTTCACGCTAAACGAATTAATAATTATTATGAAGAGATATAAAAAGAAAGTATGTTTATCATAAAATAAAACGGTGAAGCATTAACATTCTAGAACATCACTGACACGTGGGAAAATTTCTAGTCGTGAAAGTGGAGTAAAACGTATGAGTCGATTGTAATATGATGAGCAGGATAATTCAAGAAAGAAATAATGCAGGGAATATCTATTTTTTCATGTCTTAAATCTCTGCTTTTTCTGTGGCAAAAACTTGAGACTTCGTTACTCGTTCTACATTTACTTAAAAAAATTTACCGACTAAAATATTAATAATTATTATTACAACATCGTTATAAAAGATATATTTCCTCGATATAAAAGTTATAAACTTAATAAATTACACGGATTTATTTTTCTCGAAGTATACATCAATTTCCTCTCGATTCCCTCAAATTTCTCTCGTTTTACGTTATGTATTTACCGCTTATTTATCCAATTCTGCAATGTTTCGTTTTGTTTATTCATCGTTTATTTATTTTGCTTTGTTTCTTCATGCGCACAGAGTTCCACTCGTTGCAAGGGATGGAGTTCCTGGAGGGTTTCGGCAAGAAGAAACAACAGCCCCACCAACAACTAAATAATCTATCGTCAATACATATCAATCCTCTCTCGGCCCAATCCCTCAACATACATCTGCATGGTATTTTATTTTTATCGTATTTTTATTTTAATTTCTCAAACGCATTTCTTCATTTTCGCCATTCTGGCTCATGCCAATTAGGAATAACCTTGATGTTGTTATGATGTTGTCGTTTTATTTTTAGCCCTATTTGCGGCTGTGGAACATGGTCACTTGGATAAAGCAAGGACTATTTTGGAATCAACCGATGTGGACATAAATAGGTGAGTAGCTATTTATATCATATGTACGCAGTTGAGGAATTATTAAGATTGATTGGGCGATAAAAAGGGAAAAAGGCTGATGAGTTTTCGAAGAAATACGATTTTATTTGACAGCCAGATAATAAATTAACGGATTAAACAAGGTTTAAATGCCAATTTGGGCGACCGATTTAACGTGTGGACAAACAAATCTGACTGATTTAATTGAAAGAATTTCACGAAGTTGCTGTGAATTTTATATCACTGAATAATCTAGATATGCATAAATCATTGAATTTACGTGCGAAAGAGAATTAAATATTTATTCCTCAAACTCGCGAGCTACGGATTTTTGATACTCGCGATACTCAAAGGATCCAGCCGTGATCCTGCTTTCCCTCGAAAGAGCCTACGCGTGCCTAGAAGATCTTCGTTCACTCGAAATACACGTTACTTGATGGAGGGTCTTTAATCTAATATACGAGCTGAAACTTTCGAGGTGCACTGCTACAGAAGCAGTCAATCGCGCTATTAGGAATTGTTCGACCAGCGTAGAATCAACTTCTTGATTCGATTTGACGCGCATCTTGGGGGATCTCAAGAGATTTAGGTCACTATATATCCTGGGTGCAGACTATCATGTACAAAAAATAATCGTCCGAGTTGCGTTCAAGCTTTTACGTTTTCCTTCTTCGCATCCGAGGAGAATTGAAACGGAGAAGATTATCGTGGGATAATCGGATGGATAAAATAAAAATTTCCTTACACGCTCCAATTGTTCCTCGCAGCCTGTGCAATTATTTCTCAGCCGCGGTGTCTGAAAGCTGACTTGTTAGCATTTTTTTACGGCGGACTAATTTCGTTTTCACCCGGAGCGTGTTAAATTACGTTGCAGCGTTCTTCGTGAATGTAAAATGAGTCGCGAATTTCGGCGGAACAAGTGGAACATCTTTAAACCGGCGGTGAGCAAAGGGTGTTTTGTTACACTATAACGCTTCTGGAAGCTTTCCATAGCTGGCCGCGCATGGTAATTACGGATAATGGCCGTTCGCTTCTATTTCCGGCGAGCAATTCGGTAGCTATTTGTCGCCCCAGGATATATTATATACAGTAGAGATATACAGTAGAGCTTTTGGTTTATTCCCTCAATGATTATGATAACGCGTTGGCTATTGACGAATAAATTAACGGACTAAACAAGGTTTTGGTGCTCATTTGGCACCGACCGATTTAATGTGTAGACAGATCTGACTGATATGATTGAAAGAAGTTCACGAAGCTGCCATGGATATTTAAATTTTCATGAACTAAGAATTACTTATAGGAATAAAAATGGATTTAATTCGGATGATTTTAACGCTCAACAAAATATAGCTTTTT
This sequence comes from Leptothorax acervorum, assembly GCA_035220615.1. Classification (NCBI taxonomy): domain Eukaryota; kingdom Metazoa; phylum Arthropoda; class Insecta; order Hymenoptera; family Formicidae; genus Leptothorax; species Leptothorax acervorum. Next base: position 98,201 of record JASTWQ010000126.1, on the reverse strand, counting down.
CACTTCGATTCGTATTGAAATAGTTAAACTGAAATTATACCGTATTCTCGAAATTGGACGTTAGACAGAAAAAAATAAACCTAAAATAAAAATATATATTTCCGATAGAATCACGTTAATCATAATAAGATTATTAGAAATAAGATTTTACAACAACGTTGACAAACAAAATTTATTGACGTTAATGATTGTATTTTAACGTATAAGAGTTTTTAACAATTGATTTTATTTTGCAGAACATGTGCAACAGTAGTTTATATCAGAGATGAAAAATTCCACAAGAATTGTCAGTTACCTCTTTTACCTGTATAATGTATACTTTATTCAAAAATATCCAACAATTGAGAACAGGCGGATACGTAAATAGAACTAGAAAAAAATAATCCGTAGGCAGCGGAAAAGTTACGAACTGCTCATTTTGCACGATAGCTGTAACGCAATCCATGCAAATTCCGGTTGCAAACGAAAAGTCGATAGATGACGTAAAACTGGGAAATTCATTTAGCCAGCATTTATCCCGGACTATTTTATATCGTTAACGTTTATTTCATGTCCTCTCCCCCCGCTTTTACGCATCAAAGTAGTCCGAGGTGAAGTAGGCGAAAGTAATTAAATGTTTGAGAGTAGATCTCATTAATCCCACGATTTTCCGCTTGGACAAAGCGAAATTTTTCCGTTTTAACGAAGGGAACCAAGTGGCGGGACGAGTCGTAAAACAAGATACACTCAGATTGGAAAATATAAACCGCGGGATGGCATAGATTTATAATTCAAGCAGGAAGTCCACACTTATGTGTGGGTCTTTATCGACCTCCTAAATGCCACATAAATATTAACGGTAGTTTCCCCGAAGTCTTGATTTCAACGGAAATCTCGCTTTAACTTGATGCATGGGCTCAAACTTTTCGGTTTTACTTTTATATAACGCCGAATAAAGCGGCGCGGAGGTGAAATAAAGTTAGACAATGTTTAATGTTGCGTAAAGTTTACGCCGTGCTTTGGTACAATGTAAAGAAAGAAAGAGAAAAAAGTTTAGCAGGTATAAACTGCGAAATATCTCGAACGTATTTACTTTGTCCCTTTTGGAAACGATCTGAAAGTAAACTTTACTACCAGCCTATACATTACTCGCAATCTCGTCATTTACAGCGTTAACAGCGACGGCTTGTCACCGCTGGACGTTGCTGTGCTTAGCAACAACAGGCCGCTGGCAAAAATGCTGGTTGCGTTCGGCGCGCAGGAAGGGAACCAATGTAAGTACAATCGAATCCAATTACAAACTTCGCGCGGCGTAGCGGGGAACTTCGTTACGCCCGTGACGAATCTCGTTGATCCGTACCTCTTTCCGCGAGATTCGCTTTTCCGCTTTCCCGCGAAATAATCGCTCTTTCTCTTCTCTCTCTCTCTCTCTCTCTCTTTTCGCCGCACAAAAAATCCAAGAAAATCGGTAGTTCGCGGGAAATTCCAATTAGGATTCCGTAGTCTCTAATAAAAATGCCGTCGAGCTTTATTGCGTCGCGACGAATAAATATAAAAGCGGGAACGCGAAATGCGCAATAAAACAAAAGAAAAAAAGAAAAAACGGGGATTCCTGGACACGGCGCTGCGCTTTTTCCGCGACGTTTTTAATAATATCCCCCTTTGTCCGGTTTATCGAGCCCCGGCGTAATTACGATCGAACGCGAGCCGTGTACGAGGTAGTGGAATTGTAAAGTCGGTGGCGGTATCTAAACATTTCTCGACGCTCGCTCTTGTACTCCGTTAAACCGGATGATGTATGTACGAGCTGTAAATGCGAGCGAGCGACTCTCTTTCATCTGTTCGGAACATGCTGCACATAAAAAAAACCTGCGACGGATACCCGAGCTTTCTCATCAACTTTTGTATAATGATTGCCACAACGAGACTCCGAAACATCGGGCCGTGTCCGCGATAGCAGACTGGAATCGAATTTCTGGCGAATGTGCGAGAGATTGTCGCGTCGCCGAACATCTCTCGACCGCGTTTCCCCGGGACACAAGTTGGGATAAAAGTTCAGGAAGATAAATTTCTCTTAATGTGCCGTCAAGCGAGTCTGGGGAATCCCGCGTTATTAAGTCAGCAACTTGAGCTCCATTCGTCTTTGGGAAAGTTCCTCGCGTCTTAATTTGTCCCGTTACGCTCGCGCGGCGCGGGCGCGCGTTAGCGCTTTTACGGTGCCATCGTTAAGCTACCGAGTCTTCGAAAATAAAATATAGAGCAGAGAGGACATACCTCTTCCGAACTAATTTTCGCGAGACATCCGCGACGGGTTCCTGTAAACATTCCCGGAAAGGATAACTCGAGATTCAACTTGTTTGACTCAACTGACACGAGGTCTTGACAGTTTTGAGCAATTTCTTGAGCGTGTCTTCTTTTTATTGATTACCGCATCCGCGCTGAGAAGCAATTACAATTTTAACTAGGCCCCTAATTAATCGCGGCAAAACTGCAGTCTCTTGCAAAGAGACCTACAAGATATCACGACAACATTGCAAATATCGATCGCACGAAATAGCGAGATTACTCTAATTAGCGTAATAATCGCGCGTGGGACAATATGTAGGTGATAACAATCTCCATACGTCGAAATATAACTAACTCCATTCAGATATTTATAATTAAAACGCGAAGCCTGCTTTAAATGTAATTCAAATTAGTCATAACGCGCATACATTCGCGCATTCTAATATTCAACTGTGAATTTGTAGCCTGGTATATATACGTTCGATATTCTGTTCGATATTCTGCAGTCAAGTCGCCGGAATCTCTGGGTAGTCACTTGGCGTCATTGCTCTCGGAAGCGGAACACAGAGTTCAAGAGCTCGGCGGCAGTATTTCCGGCAGCGGTGGAACAATTCTATTGGAACCACCTAGCAGCCACAGGGCCAGTTTTTCCACGCAACATAACAATCTTACGGGATGCAGCGGTAGCACGGAGGATAAGCAGCTTGCTCTGTGGGAAAGGAGAGCCAGGGCCCTCAGGAAAATGCTGCTGGGATTCGACCAAGCGCGTAAGTTTAATAGATTCAATCTAAATTATATGTAGGTGTGTGTATTTATCTATCACCTTTTTAAAAAATAAATTTATAATAAATAGATATAACTTTTGCACTAAAATATGAATCTTCTATTTCAGGCCCACCCGACATGCCTTTCTTAGTCGCGGTCGACGTCACCGGAACGACATCGGTAACAGTCAGGTTTCAAGAACCAGACTCGCACGATTCTCCAATCTGTACCAAGTTCAAAGTCCAATGGAGCTTGCACGAGGACTTTTCGGTTATTTGCGACGAGAAAGAAGTCCTGGACATGAAGCAGAGAGAATGTCGGATCGAGGGTCTAACTCAAGGTCAGAAATATCACTTTCGCGCCGCCGCCGGAAATTTAAAAGGCTACAGCAGATTCATGAACTCGACGCCCGCACACGTCACACCTAGCAGTAAGTACTATAGCACGTTTAAACATTCTCAATTTACAAAAATTTTTTACAAAAATTTACGATTACGCGAAGGTTGGAGGGACATAGACGGCAGGGTGCCGAGATTCGCGGGGCGGCTGGAACAGCTGAACACTCTGTTCACCGACATAAGGCGACCGGAGTATACGCAAGAAACGCCGGCGGTGCAGAGGCGAAATCCCAAGAAGAAAACAACAACGATAAAACAGCTCTTCACGGCGACGAGTAAATTCCAGAAGAATCTCAGGCGAGGAGTGTTTCTAGCGTGTCTACTCTACCACGAGGACAAGGTTCTCGTTACCAACGAGGACTTCTTACCCGTGATTGAGATCGACGAGACGTATCCCAGTTGTATATACAACGACTTTCATTGGCTCATGAAAGTCGCCTGTACCTGGGACGATGTTAAATCCCTTCGGCAGGACATGGAGAAGAGTCACAGCAGCTCGACTAATCATTTTAGGATAAAGTTGCTTCAAGCTGCTGCCCAAATGCAGGTGAAGTTGTGCATTGTTTATTAAAAAATACTAACATTTATTTAGCCTAATTACTCAAGCTCGTATTGCTCACTCAAAAATATAGAAAAATATCTAACGATATTTTATATTTTAGCTATTGCATGATTATATTGATGTATTTTCAGGCTGCATTGGGTATACAGGACCTTGGACAATTGTATCATAAACCCATCAGAGACCTTCAAGGTACCTTAGTGCTCTCGACAGTAAATTATATAAAGTCGCAGAAATTTTCTGTATTAAACAGTAAGTGGTTGCCGCTCAGTAAAGTCATAAAGAAGATCATAACGCACGAGGATAGTAACGTCGCCGATGTCTTGATGGCCAGTATACAAGAGCAAATGACATATCACCAAGTCAGCGGTATCAAACTATCTAAGGGTTTATATCTCGGTTATTTGAAAATGCAAAGCAGCGTTGATCTCATACAAGTCGTTGTCCCAACGAAATCACCGAACGTATTGCCACATTGTAAGATTCGCGACAATCCGCATGTGTCTGCGTAAGTTTACGTTCATTGAAATGCAAAATATCGCAATTTGGTGTCACGGTTACCTATTGTGTTATCGCATTTTCGCTTTTATCTGTCAAGGGAGGAGTGGGACTATCTCAAGAGAGTAACGCGCATCTGCACGTCCGAGAGTTCCGTGGAATCCGAGGAGAAGGAGAACGTGACGAACGAGGCGCAAGGCACGGAACAGCAGAAGCTATTTGTCGATCTGGTCGCCGCGACAGCGCGACGACTGTTCAATTACATGGAGATCAGTCCGGAGGATTCGCTGGTGCATCGGTTATACGACGCTGAGGTGATCGATCTGACTCACGACGTATCGTTCCTGATCGCCGTTCCACCCGCCGAAACCGCCTGCTGCGTACCTGGCACGCGAGAGATCCTGCTACAGCGCGGCGATCTCTTGTCGTTGCCAATTCAGGTCTTCGAGATGGTCCACCTGAATACGTATCAGAAGGACGTGATCAATCGTTACTCGAGACTCAGCTGCATCTTGGAACTGGACACGGCGCAGGCCCAGCACAATCACCGAGAGGCCTTCAGTTCCTTGGAGTTGAGCGTCGCGAAGGACAAGCTGGCGAGATTGCAGGATCTTCAGTCGCAAGTGAACACCGTGTGGAAAGGCGCCAGGTGGTTGATCGACGTTATAACTTTCGCGAGAGATCGCGGCTCCTCCCAACAAAACGTAATTATTACTACGTAATGCTTTCTGTAACGTACCTTATAATACTTGTCTTACATTTCTAATTTTATCGTTTTTTAATTAATTAATCTACGACACTTTCTCGCAGATCGCGTCGCAAACCGTTGGCATATCTATGAAGCACCTGCTCAGTCTGGACAGAAATAAGAACAGCAACAGTAACAGCTTGAAACGAAGTTTGTTACAATTACCACCTAGAGATCCTAAGCTCGTGAAATCGAGTCCCGGCCGGGGCAGCTGGCCGGGTCCTAATCTGTCAAAATCGTCCTCCAATCTCCTCACGACGGAATTCAGCAAGAGCGAGCAACAGCTGCCCAGCGGGCAATACGTGCGCAAAGGTAGCAACACCTCGACAACCTCGGAGCCGCAGAAATCGTCATGCGCACCGATAAGCAGCAACAGCAATCTGAGCAATCTGACGACCACCAGCAGCGTGAATCACCTGATACCGCTGCAGAACGTGAGATTGCCGCCCTCCAAGTCAGAGGACACCTTGATCCTCGCCAAGTACAAACACAGCCCCCGAAATCGTTCCGCTACGATAACGTCGGTGTCGGCCAGCACCAGTCCGTTACTGAGTATAAAGCCCATGATTTATACCGGCTCGTTACTGAGCGTCTCCACGGCGATGACGAACACCACGAGTCTGCTTAGTGTGAGCAACACAAATTCCGACAGTCTACACTCGTTGAGCAGCGACGAGTACTCTGCGACGAATTCGAGCGTCTGCTTGAAAGCCGGCCAGCCGGTGATCAAGGTCAAAACGTCCAAGCCGACCGCGAGCGTCGCGGCGATGGCCGCCGTTCCGACGGATAATCTAGACGAGGAGAAGGAAGAAGCGACGATGATGCCGGCACCTCTGCCAGGCATTCTTCAGGTAGTCTTTAATTTTACGCTATTCGATGCACATACTAACATCTATAACATCTATCGTACTAGCGACGTTTCAAATAGCTTTCAAATTTTCAGCAACATTAAAATTCCCCTGGACTCGCGGTCTTTAAATGATATTTTTCCTTCCTAGGGAACACAAGTCTAACCCGATTATAATTAAAATCAGCTCACTTGGTCCTAGTGCAAACCGATGTAATGGACACATTGAGTAAGCCGCCACACCGTTAAATTTCAACGCTTGCTCTGTTCGGTTATGCTTAAATATTATGCTTAATGTGCCAAAATCAGTACGGCATGAGAAATTTATTATGATCGTTTTATACTTTGTATCTCTAATAGCTATTTTGAAAATAAATTATGTCTGTATGTAATGTTATAACAGTATAACGTCTGTATGTAATGTTATAACAGTATGACGTCTGTATGTAATGTTATAACAGTATGACGTCGTGTCAAAGGGTATTGCATACGAATTATTAATAATATACATGATTTTTATGGCACTATCGTATTGTATATAATTATGTATTTTTACGGCTTGGATATATATCGCATTTTCTTAGTGTTCGTGTAAACACAAAGTGTGTCTATGAGATTAGGAAGCTAAGTGAATTACAAGAAAGTACTAACTTTGAAAAAAAAAAGTTTAATAAACTTTGAAAAGCTTGATAAATATTGTTTCGTGAATAATGAAAATTTTGAATATTCTTTTATGACATTGCGTATTTTTTTTTTTTATTCACTGAGTATTGAAATCTTTCAGACACACAATGTATATTACACATAAGCTTATGGCTTATACGTCGATATAACATTTTTATACGATTTCAGTCGTATATATTTATTGATTCTAAATTATGTACACATTTATAGATACACTTATTCCTTACTCGAAACTGCTGCATTTTGCTAATTGAATTTTTTTTATATCACGCGACTTATACACCATTTGCCAAACGTAAAAGATACATCTTGTGATATGCCGTTGCAGGTTTACGCGGCCTACGAGACCGGTTTGGCAGCTGGTACCAGTTTGAAGCTGCACGTAACACCAAGGACTACGGCGCGGGAAGTCGTGGATCTTGTCGTTAAACAACTGAACATGGCAGTGGTGCTAAAAGGGCAAAAGGGGCCCACCTACACGGCCGACGAGCTACCAAACTTTTGTCTAGTTGCCGTAATCGGTGCGCGGGAGCGTTGCTTAAGGGACGATTTTAAACCGCTTCAGCTGCAGAATCCGTGGAAGAAGGGACGGCTGTACGTTAGACAAAAGCAGGATGTGCTTGCCGCTCTTGAGCACAGCAGTAAACACACCGCGTACTTATAGCAGACGTAAAGCGGTATTTCTAAGCGAATAATGATCTACCGAATAATGTAAATTAAACTCAGTACGTCTTATACGTGCAAACGTAACGTTCCCTGATAACGACATTTCGCATAAAGCATCCTAGTCGTACATCTTCAATAAACGGCACTACCAACAAACGAAATGTTTTAATGAACAGCGACTACCTAAAGAAAAAGTAATTCATACAACGCCTCACGAACCGAGAGCTACTTCCCTTGAATTTCTCTTCCAATTTATTCTTCGATATTCTTGAATGAATGTGACTTCGTGAAATCCGGTCACTACGTGTGAAAAATAAATTGTACGTTCGAAATTATTTTACTGGGGAAAAGGAATGCTTGGCCTCATAAATAAGTAACATATTAATGTTAAGAAATTTAATAATGTTCAAAAAATTGCTTATTAAAGTGTCTATCTTCTACACTTTGTTTTTTTATAAATAAAATGATATTTTTTCGTGAGAGAAATTTAGATTTTTTTTCGACGCAATTATATTCTGGTCTAATTTTATTGTTATACGTAGATTTACGCTTTACGTGATGTTCAATAGTCACTGAGAGAAACATTAAAGAAAAATATAAATAATGAAAATATATCGATGCTTCTCGACGGACAATTAATCACTGATTATGAGAGGTCGCGACGTAGACAACCTCGAAGGATCGTTACGAGTGTGATAAGTATCGGTGAAAAATAGAAGTCTGTTTTATTTTAGACTTGTACATTCCGACTCGGGAATTCAAGCATCGATCTGTAATATTCTTCGAATGTTAGTTAGTTTGTAAATGAATAATACTCGAGACATACTGTTATATTTTATGTACCGATCTCAATGTTTCATTCAATATGCGTATTATCAAGAGCTTGATATGCAAGTATAAGCTGTTTGAGAGATCTCATTATTCCTTACATTGCAACTCGTTGTATCCAAGCATAATTCATCGTTGCGAGATCAGTAAGGGCTTTTAGAGCATAAGACAAATGTAATAGAAGAATACTTGGATACTTCGAGTCAGTAAGAATATCTTTTTGAAGTCAGTAAAAGTTTTATATTTATACTATTAAAATTATAAAATATCTGTAAAGGAATATTTTACGTTTTAATGTATGACAAAGTTATCGATGATGATTACACATGACACACTTTCTGCTTGACTAGATCCGTGTTACCAGGCTCAGAAATAGGAAATAAAATGATTTCATGTGCGATTTTTCAATGCGTGTCAATCCGACGCATGCTGTACTTTTTTTAAATATTTAAAATAGAATAATAAATAAAGAATAAAAAGTTCCTAAAGTCTGGTAGCATCATCTAAAAATGGCTTAGAGTAATAAGTATATTTTTTAGGAAAGGCGCGACAAATTTTGTTGATAAAAACAATGTAAGAGATAAATTCGATGGATCGGAAGGAAAGAAGAATAAAAAAAAAAGGTTAATCTAAGATTTTGGTTGAAGAATATTTTGAATCTAAAGCGGCAAGTAACGTCTGAAACAGTTTTATAGTTAGTTATTAGTATAGTTAGGACGAAGAGGCTTATAGACTGTTGTACATAACAGAACAAAGAGTATTATTAATCTACTATTACTTCTCAAAGATAACAAATAAGTTGTAGTTTCTTTATTTTGATTTATAATTTTTGTTTTATACTAATAGTGCACATAGAGATACATTATTTGTTTCGTTACAAAACGTTTACACGCGTTTTGCAAATATACATTTGTTTTATCTCATTTTAAAATCATGTGGTGAAAAAGAAATCAGACATAGCTGCCTCGGATCAGATTTATCTTGAAAAATTTATAAAGAAAATGTCCAATCAAAAAGAATTAACTTTCACGTTATTGTAAAAAGCGCATTTTAGCAAAATTTTTAAAGAATGCAGTTGATACGTCGCCACGTGTATAGGTAAATTGTATCCGATTGTATCCGATTAGAAGAGAACGACGATACGGCAGTTGACGTATTACTTAACCGATTCGATGATAAGTACCAGTATAGAGTGGTTTGCTGAATATTACCCTAGCCGCACAATATTACTGCACAATATTATCACGCGACGAACTTCCAAAACGATCGCGTTGCACATTTCGTATTCGATCTACCAACAAGATTAACTAGCGCAGCATACAACACTTATATGTAGCCATTCGACTAACAGCGAAGAGAGTAATGTGTTTAAAAAAGGAATCTTTTTAGCTATCCGGATAGTAAGAAGGTAGCACGAGTCATAAAGTGAAGCGAAGGTAAAGAAACGCATGTGCGTGTATGTTTGTGTGCGTGTTGTCGGTTGTAAATCCATATGTCTTTTACTTTGCCAGTCGAAAGCCTGCGTAATATCGATCTGTCAAGCGAAGAGCCCTAATCCCGAATGTTCGTGCAGGTATTTATCGTGAAATCCGTCCTTCACGTCGCAGATCCGATTTGGCTGTATATTCGAAGACCCCCCTCGAATATCACGCTTATTGAGCAGTAGTATCGTGCACCAAGGGGCCACTTGCATTTAGCGAGGATGGTGCACATATTTTTTTATCAATGAAGTGGCAAAAAAATCGACGAATTGTTAGGGGGGGGGGGGAGGCAGAGTGAGTCTCTGCATACGTAAGTCGATGCACCGCTAAATCCGCCAATGTCGCAGGAAAAAGAAAAAACAAAACGCGGAATTACAATTCGCAGTAGGTAAGCTTCGTAATTATCAAGCTGATTGGTACTTTAACAAAAATGCCAGCGGTGTGTCGATTTAATTATGCAGTCCGTACCCTCTACCTCTTCTTCGTTATTTTTGCCTATAGACGCACGATCGTTGAGAGCCAACGGGCACCCGCGCTCCTTTCCGTTTGATCAAGAAGATGATAGAAATTTTATTAGTACTACGTGAGTGTCTATCGATGTTGAATGTAAAAATAACCGTTGCATATAAATATTACGACGATGGAAGAGCAAGAGGCACGCCGAGCCAACGAAGGTGGCTGAAATATTTGTAAATATTTCGAGGAGATAGAGCGACCGCACGCACAAGGAAACTAGAAGGAGAGATTATTTCGAACGTGAGTGAACGCGGAAGAAAAAAATTCTTGTTTCTACGATCCACTCATGTACTCGCGATGTAATTATAGTTGTGCCTACGCGACGGCGATGTGAGTTAATTAGTCGAAATCCGAACGGATTCGAGACATCCCTGAACCCTTTCGCTTCCGCCCCCCCTTCCCGTCCCTCCCTCGTGTCCAGAAACTCGGACGCGTGATTCGTAAAAAGAGTGATGTAACGCGCGCGCGAGTAAAATTATGTACAGTAGCGAATTGGTGTTTGTATAGAAGAGATGGCTTCGTTTCTGCTGCGACTGAGTTCTTCCCCCGTTTTTTTTTCTGCAGGGGACAATGTACTACGACGGAAACGTACGAAATAAAGTATAACATTGTATTTGTCTCGAGAGAATTTATTCGTTACGACCTTAGCGGCATCCTTCCCGCTTGGAAGACCGATGGGCGCGAAGACCATTCCTTTTTCCATTTACCTTTGCAATCTTACAATTGTCCAGTCACACATGCGCTGCATGTAATTTGTGAAAGTACAATAAATAATTAGTGCGATATAAAGCGAGAGGAAAGTCATCTTTGTGTTTCATAATTGAAAAAGAAAAGATTATTTTGTAATAAAATTCTCATTAATTTTTCTTTTATCTTGAACTTTATAGTTCATCAATCGAGCCTCTCAAACAAGTCGATTGCATGAAATAAAAAGTAGAGAAAATTGAAAAAGTTATAATCGTGTGCTCTGGTACTAAATTTAAGAAATTTTCAAAAAGTGGAGATAATTAAACCTAATCCTATTTTTATCAAACGACTTCTGAGAGGCTCTATAGTATGTAGGTACATGGTTGATTAACGAACCATATAATTCTTTTCTTTTCGATAGAAGTACAAAGCTCAGAATACATTAGTTTGCTTTCTAAGAGGCTTATTTACAGCAAGTAGGTGTACGTTTAATTAACGAACTATACAATTCTTTTCTTTACGAAAGGTAGAAATAAGACAAATCCATTGGAAATTTTCCATATATTCCCACCGCCGATTCTTATCTCTTCTGTGGAAGAACCTGTATCCGTTGGATACTATCCAATCCCACCCAGCATCATCACCTCCGGCGAATCAAACGCGCGAGCGAGACAAGAACCCGGACCCTCGGCGACCGATAGTCCTGCTGACCCACTTCCGTCTTGTTTCTCGTCTTGCCGCGAGAACCACCACCTACTCCTTACTTGTCCCTCCCCACCCTAGGCGCAATCCTATATTCTGCCCTTCCGGCGAATGTGCCGTGAATGAGTTACGCCGTTTGTAAATTTTTACGAACGACGTCGACGTAAGACGAACCTGATTACGGGACGAGAGGCCGAGCCGTGAAGGAACGTCGCGTTGTCGAGAAGAAACGAGAGAAAGTCTCGGTAACCAACCACCGGCCGGTTATTTAATACGTGATTGCGATAATAGTTAGCGACGATAATTGTTAATAATTTACTCCGCAGCGCCGCTAATTGCGTCAGCGGAGCTGTCATACCGGAGCAAAATTTGACCTGGTCTGCCGGTCTACTTACTCAAGACTAGGGCGTGCGGAATAAAAAGAGAACCGCTCAAATAAAAAAGAACCCTACGCCAATCATTGCAAAACGTTGCAGTTTCATCAGATCGTGCCTCTCGGGCTTGCTTTTGGCAGAGCAAAAATTCGGCGCCGACGCCACTGCGGAAGTGCCAGCACGAATTTAACTGTGTTGCGGGTGTATGGTGTACGTATACAGTTAATACTCATTGTCGCGAAAACACGGACAGCCGCGCGAGCGTACGCGATTGGCTGACCCGCAGTCCGGATTCGCCCTCGGCTGACCCCGTTGTTGACTGACCCACTGGCGAGATACTGATAGCGCGACGCTACACGATCAGCGCGGAGTCAGTTTGCTTTGGCATTTAATTGCACGGCGTCACGAAAGAAAGACGCTTCGCACGACTGATAACGGTATTTTCGATTACCTTTTTTTACACCTCGGGAAGTAGACAACGACCGATTATACGCGTGTGGGTCAATGTAGGGATGATTCAGGTTCGAGATTTCCTGACTGAGGGAATGCACGGAAACGATACTCAGAGATAACAAAACAGTTCTGCAAACTATAATGTAATATATCTTAAAGTCATGAGAACAAAAGTAGTTTTGAGAACTATAATGTAAAAATTGTTATAAATTAAAATGCAGCCACGGCAACAAATGTGACGCTGGATATTAACATTATTTTATTAGTTATATCAGTTATATGTAACTATTAAATAGTAATAAAATAAAAGAATAACTATAATATATAATTGTATAGATTTCATCGATGGACTGCGATAATTATATTCTTTTTTTAGTTTAGGCAAACGTTTTTTTAATCAGTTATTATATCATAATGACACATTTTTTAGTTAATATATAGAGTATATCTTTCGTTAATAAAATTATCTTACATTATTATTTGCTTATATTCCATCCTACCACATTTTCTACAAACGGACAACATTACTGTATTAATTAATTAATATAGTAGATGTCTTATTATTAATTGGTAACAACTTATTATGTTTTCTTACCACAACTTTATGATATACAATTGAAATACTATTTCTCCTAAATTTTCTAATTGTTGATACCATTTTTTCTCCGAGCGCGCACGCGTGATATTTTTTGCAATAAATTTTTTTATTATGGATCGTCTGATGGTTCTGTCTGACGGATATAATTTTTTTAGTAATGGTAAAAGGGAGGAAATTATAAGATGTCTATTAGCATAGTAATATTAAATTAATTATTAATATCAATTTAATCGTGCGAGAAGAGAAGATCCTATAGAGCAAAAGGCCGCAATATCTCCTCTTCTCGTACCATTAAATTGATATTAATAGTCAATATTTAATATTACTATGCTAATATCGAGCAGTAACCATCGAGTGATTTGAAATGCAGCAATAACATTTGCCAACTAACAAATTAATATTAGACCGACAATTTGCCCAATGACTGAAAATGTCACAAGTATACTTATTTCAAATTTCTTTTTTTTTTTTACCTTTACAGTTTTTAATCCTATCGAGATTGTCAAACGATATTCACAGTGCGATCAACGTCCTGCTGAATGCGGCGCATTCTGATGCAAGGCTGCGCACGGATTTGCAAAACAGATTTTATTAATGGCAATTTTGACGCAACGAGTCGGGCAGCGGCACGCGGCTGAATATGCAACGAGCAACGCGAGTATCAATCAAATTATTACGCCAACTTGTTCCGCACGACGGCCGTAGGAGCAGCTCGCTGACACAATGGTCCGCGTTGTACCCCCGCTCTGCAAAGTACAAAGTATATACAACACGTAATTACACGTAAGGGTGGAACGTAGACCGTGCCGCTAATTTATACGTGGTGTCACACCTTTCGAGCGGAAAAAATAAAGAATTTCTTTCCCTTCTCCGGATATCCGTCCCTTAGATTGGAGTACTATGAACAAATTAATAAGGAATTTACGAATTTATCGCGTTCTCCGTGTGTCCGGCGAGAATTTGTACCCCACTTTTCTACCGCAAGCCGCGCACCCTACGACGTCGCGCGGCCGCAAGGCCCGCGGAGGCCCAGAAAACGCATCCGGCGACCGTGTCCCCTATTCCCGGGCAGAACCGCCGCTCGTACTGCCCGGCTCGCGTCGGTCTTTACACAGATCTCCCGGGCGTGCACGTGCATGTGCACAGCCGCGTTGCGAAAGAATTATGCGGGGCACAAGGTCCGACCGGCCGCTCGCCGGTCGAATTTTTACCAATCGAAGGTTACGTATATCGCGGCGAGTTGGGTTTCTGCTGTACGCATATACGCTACAATGCATACCTCACCTCTCTCCGCTCTTTCTCTTTACGTCCGCCGACTCCCTCGCCCTCCTCCGTTCTCCATCTTTGTGACGCGGAGTTCACGATCGTGAGTCATATCCGCGCGAAGGAGTCAAGACCGAGTAGCCGCGGGGATGAGATTTCAAATGCTCAATTTTTTCGCTGAGCAGATTCATAAATGCGTGCACGATCGGCAGAGACAATACGATCCTACGATCGCCATTTAAAAATTTTTACAATCCTCGCTATCGACTCGAATCGGACGAATTAAAGTTTTCTCTCGTTGTAATAAAAATTTATGTTCACGTAGCGAATTTGAAAAGATGTGAAGAGAATAGGTTGATCTATTTTCGTCAACCTTTCAATTCAATTCGACATTATTTATATTTATTTATAAATGGTATAAGCCGTTGATAAAGTTCCGCGAGTTACTGGATTTCGGTCGTCTCGCGCGGTCCCCATCGCCCACATCCCCTCCAGACAAGGAGGTGAACAACGGCGACGAGGAGGACGACTCCAACGACGGCGAGGACGCCGACGACAAACGACCGGCACGACGCGGAGGAAGAAGAAGAAAAGAGAGACGAGTGTTCGGTGAAGCCTACCGACCGGCTATTTGGAACACGGCCGATCAGTTCCTTCGGCGCCTTCGCACCGTGGACGCGGACACGCGGACGTCCTTTGTCGCCGATTTCGAACGCGCGCCTCTGTCCCGGACCGGGTGATACGAGACGTTGGAGAATCCCGCGAAAAATCGCGCGACGCGTCTTTTTTTCCGAATCAATGACCGACCCGAAAGGATTAGCCGAACTTCGTAAATCTGCTGCGAAGAAATTGATCGGGGAAAAATGTTTCGTGAGATAGTTCAGGACAGTTCATGATAAGGCCTGGAGTCGATCGATTCATCTCGTTGAAAGAATCCGGCACGAGTAAGTGTACAGTAACCGATGGTGCTGAGAGATATTAGCGAGAGTGTGATATGCATTTTGATTTGTTACATGTCATTTGATACTTACATGTTCAATTTGAGATACAAACAAAGTTACATTGTATGTTAAATTTTTTAATTTATGATAAATTTCAGAATAATCGTGAAAAATATCTTCTTTGTTACTGGACAAATTTCTAATAAAAATTAATAAGTAATGTTTTGACACTTATTGTTAGTTTGAAAAGAGCTCTATAATAAAGAAACATTTTTTTTCTCCAGGTACATACCGTATTACCCGTGAGAAATATCAAATATGTAGCGTACGTGATAAATTTTACCGACCTAATTTTCGCGTTTGTATCTTTTTTCGTATCGGGCTGTATTTCTTCATAGAATTCGCTTTAGCAAACCAAGCAAGGAAGTTACGGAGTTTTGCCTTTTTCCGGTAAGGTCACCGGTAGGAAAGCTCGCCATATATTGCCATTAGTATAATTAACCCAGATTTTCCCGGATTTATGGTGAACGGCACGCGGGTCAGAGCCGCACACTGCACATTATAACAGACGGCCGACATGCCTTTGACTGTGAAGGAATAGCAAAAAATTGCATCGTTCAATTTCATAATGTTATCGGACTGTAATTAATACCTGTCGTGTATATATAATTAATAACGTCATAATCAAAAAAATTTTCAGTCAATTGTTTCAAAGTTATCAAAAGGTTTAAGTATAGAGAACATAAAAGGTCGAACTAACGAATAATCATCGTAGCGCTATAACAAGCTGTAACCATAATCATTATGTTAACTCGCGACCATTAAGTCGTACCATTGCTGATTGGATTACCGAAGTCAATTAAAAATGAAAGAAGACGGATGCTAATTTAAAAATTTGATGAAAAATGCGATTAAGAGAAAACCGTTGAACGTGCCTAATAAGTTGCACGGATCGTGATACAATTGAGACGTGAAAATATAGTCTTTATCCGGGAGGAGAATCATTCTCGTGTATGTACAATGTACATATACATGATGCGGCGCTTAATATATAAACCGACACTGACGGTTACATGTCCGGCGATGTTGCAACATGATATGACGCTTATAGCCGTCAAATGCGCTTTATGCTTTTCTTTAGTGCTGCCATTCAAAATTCGGCCTCCGTAATTTTCAGCATGCGCGTACTACTTTTTTCAACGTGAAACGACGCTGTCCGATTAATAAATTTCATGAATAACTGTTCTTATCTGTTACGCTACGATATATCATTAATATGTTTGAGACATTATAAAGATTCAGTTGCAAACTATGTACAATTCAGCTATTAATTAAGAAAAATATTAAGTATTAAAAATAAGTACTAAAAATATAATTTAGAATTGAATTAAATAAAATAAAATAATCATATAATAATTCAACGTAAAATTAAATTAATAGAAAATACAAAACTTATATCACATTATGCTCAAGCCGAGATTGCAATCAGTTTTTTAAAAAATTCCGACATCGTTTTTTTAATCCTTATTAATACTGTTTCTCGTTACGTTTGCAATTATCGCGAGATTGCTGTTTGTTTAGGGAAAATATTCGAGAATAACGCTAGGCGATATCAGCAGTGGCACAATGTCGGAGGGTTGCACGAGTTGCAGAGGCGCGAATTATGCGAGTGGCACTTTGCAGTTAGGCTCGACTGCCGGTGGCAATACCGGAAGCTCGTCGCCCACGTCTGGGACGACCTGTACAACTACGAGAAGAGTGCAGGTTCGAGCAAAAGTGTTATATGGCACGGGCAAAGCAATAGCGAGCTTACAAGCGCAGGAAAAAGCGGCCAGACACTGACGAGGTAATTAATAATAACCGTAATTAACTGCATTAACTGCGATGAAATA
The DNA here is from genome assembly GCA_035220615.1 of Leptothorax acervorum. Taxonomy (NCBI): domain Eukaryota; kingdom Metazoa; phylum Arthropoda; class Insecta; order Hymenoptera; family Formicidae; genus Leptothorax; species Leptothorax acervorum. The sequence goes on along the minus strand of JASTWQ010000126.1, from coordinate 81,033 downwards.
TGTGTGCACTACGTATATATTCCTTCCCGGCAGGATGCTTTAATAATTTTTCACTCTTTTACTTCCTTAAGAATTATTCAAAGACTTTTAACGTATTTTAATTCAACAATACTACAGAAAGTAAATAAATATTAATTGTATAAGATAAATGTGCTTAACATTTATTATACTGTTTTCTGACTAAATTGGACTCTACCAAACGTTATTAAATTAACAATGAATAAAAAACAGAATTAAATTCAAAATTTTTATTCAAAATTAAAGCGTAATAGAAGTTCAACTTTTACACATCTGTCTCAATTAAAACACACATACATATCATTATGAATAAATTCGTAAATTAAAAGTAGCGCATCCTTGTAAAAAAGTATATTACCCTAAAGAAAGAAGTTAATGTAAAATAAATATATATGTATATATACATATATGCGTGTATACATTTATTTCACATTAATTTTTTTCGCTTCTTAATAACAAAAAAGTCAAATAAAATCGTATAATCATAACATTTAACGATACATGCTAAGAAAATATAATTCTCCGGAAGTCATTCAACTTGAGCGGAGTAAATATAAAAAATCCACTTCGACGGTTACCGGATTAGTAGAAACTTATTAGACTGTCAACGATCAACGGACGGCGATCAATCTAGAAAATGTTAATCGTACGACACGCCAATTAGTAGTATAATCTCATACATTTCAACTTGTCTTCTCGCCGATATACATATAATAAGTGTTCTGAATCCGTATCCAACAAACCGTAAACGCCGTAACACAATTATAGGAAGCTCGATCTTACGTCTTCCTGCCGTGCGATGCCCGAGCAAAGCGGAGTCTTCCCGTAACGAGATGATTAACAGCGGACAGTCGAAATAACGAGATAACGCGTCGAGGCGCCGCGGATAACAGTAAAAATACGCAAAAAAACGACGATACCGGCATCGACGAACAAAAAGCAAAGCCCGGAGGCATCTCTTCCTCGCGGATAAGACCAGTCGGTCGATCTGATCACCGGTTAGTACCTGGTTAACCGTCCTCGAGAAGGCCGCCGCCTCGATTCGACGATCCACGCGTGTATCTCCGTGTCTTTTTTTTTATTCTTCACCTTTTTCCCGTTTCTCGATCTTGCTCTCTACCGTTTCCGCGTCTTCGACACTTTACGATTTCGCGTTGCCGAGTATGCACCGCCGAATATTGTGAATGCAACCAGGGTCGTGTCGCCGGACAAAATGCACTTTGCAACTTTGTGAGTCGATATCGATAAGTGTTTCCGCTTTTTCATGATACAAACCTACAAACATCCTTGACAAATTGCATCTGAAATCCTAATCAGATCCGTAATCAAGATTCGTCCGTTGTTTTTAAGCAACGCTTGTCGACGATGTTTGTAAATCTGTACTGAATTTTAAATTAAATATTAAAGAAGACTTTTCTCTGATACATATTTTTGTGTAAATATTAATTAAAATCTTGAATAATATTTTGGATCAATATTAAAGAATTAGGCATTTATATATTAAAGAATTAGGCATTTATATATTTTTAGGCAAATATATTTTCGCTATAAATAAACCTGCATATTTTTACGATATATTCGCCATCGAAAAATTCAAGAAAAGATCTCGACAAGGTCAGTGGTTTTCTCAACGACTCAACAAGGTCAATATATAATATCTATAGTCCATCGTGCCTTTGCTGTTCTACAATTCGCGATCCCGTTACATCTCTCTCGATCCTAACGCCTCACGGTGCCGAGTTTCATTTAGTGAATGTTCGACTCATCCAGACCTTCTTTTTTCCTTCTTTCTTTAAATTAATATCTCTCATCGTGTTACTGTTCTTAATTTGCTTCACCCGATCATTTAATTATTATACGTATCAATTTTCACACCTTATTAAATGTCACGTGTTTCATGATGATATGTAGCAACAATAGAATTATTTTGTAATATCACAACGTTGTAAAATTCAATTTATATAATTATATTTTGTTATAACAAGACTTTAAGTACTTATTTAAATTCTATGATACGGTAAAAAGAAGAAAAGGAGAACGTGCAGTGGTTGTATCGCGAGAGTGTGAATGAAATACCCGTGTTTGATTATGCAGATTAGTTCGCGATAAATTCAATGTCACGAGTAGGAAAAACGTGACATAAATGTGGCTTGAATGTTACTTTGAGCACGATCGATATCAGAAACTCGTGCACATATCAGTGAAAGTCAGATCGCTATTGAAATATCAAGCGAAACGCTTTGAAACACCAAAAGCGCATAATAGCATTGAATATCCATCGACTAAAACCACTGATCTTTTTGCCCAAGATTTTTCAGTAGGCATCTATAATTGATATTTATTGGATTAGATAGACATCAGCAAAAATACAAATTATATTTAATGTTCTCTTTATGAAGCACATGCGCATACGTCACGTTATATATATATATATATAATAAACAGTTGTTATTTTTGTCAGCCTCATCCTTTCTTCCCTCTCCTGCGCATTGTCATCGAAACCGAGGGAAGCGAACGTTAAAGCAGAATCCTACACGAAAAGCCAAACGTCAAATCACGAAGTAAGAATTTCCGGCAAACACGAGCAATCGTTTTTCACATCAACGGACGCTCCGAGGAGGCGAGTAAATATTTCATCGGACTACAATCCTTTAACCCCGCAGATCCACGAAAGCAACACAAATACATCGTATCCTGTCGAAGCAGCGCGCTCGAAATACGTACAGAAGTTGCTAGGGAAAGAGATAGAAGAGGATGTGTTACAGCCGAGAGATTCCGACGGAATCACGTACATTCCTGCGAAAGAGACGAATCAGACGGGAGATGGAATCCGACATGAATTTTTGAACGTATCGCGCATTTCTGAAAGCTCCGCAGTAACAGAACCGGCGGCAAGAGAAAAAAATGATGAAGAAACCGAAAAGACGGAAGATAAACTCGAAGAGGGATCTTTGGCCGGATCATTGAATAATGCGGGTGTCAAAACTAACGTTTCGAAATTGTTGAGCAACGCGAAAAGTAACACCCCGCAACAAGTGAAGGTTCTTCAAGAACGGAACGGCGCGGGCGGCGTGCAAACAAATAATGATTCTAATATCGATGATATTTCGGTGACGAAGGTACACTCCGCTAAAAAATCAAACGATACCTCGACTCGAGTGACCAATGCGATCGCGGAAACGCAGAGCGTTGAATCGAAAGCCGGCAATCAAACTCTGAGTGACACCGATCAAGAGAATTGGGAATCCGAGGAAGATGGTCTGATGGAAGCCGCGAATTTTGGATTGCAAGCCATGCACGATCTATATTATATTCAGGAGCCTAAATTATATTCGATGGGTAAGCGTTTAAAGAAAAATCATTAAGAATATTCATTAATTCATCGATTAATTCAAATCTTCGTGTACGAAACGAACATGCAGGTCTTTATCTGGAGAGCGATAATCCAGCGAGATACGTAGCGGCGTTTAACGATCAGTCGGAGGAAGCGAGAGATCTCGCGAGATTCGGATATGCGGCCCTTCAAGGTACTACTATGTTCTTAAAAAAGTAAGTTTCCAGTAAGAAGTAACAGTAAATTTCTAATGTCGAAATAAGAAACTCTTACGACTATTCCTATTCCGATCGTTTTGTCTCAGGTTTCCGAATACACCGTTGGAGTTACCTTCATCCCGAAATAAGCCTACCCAAAGGACCTCGCTGGAACAACAATGTCCACGGAGAGACCCACCTCAATGTCCACGGGCTAGCCTAAGATACAGAACGTCTGACGGTAGCTGCAATAATCTACAAAATCTCTGGTGGGGTTCCGCGATGTCCGCGATGCACAGGTAAATATAAGCGATGCGTGATAAAAACATTAACAATCTCTCTGAATATAAAAGAAACAGAGACCATCTCCTTACAACCGTGCTAAAAAATTTATCGTCATACTCAGATTTCTTCCACCGGAATATGACGACGGCATTCAAAGCATTAGGAGGGCGAAGAACGGAAGGTCGCTCCCAAGCGCACGAGACATCACGACTCTAATCCATGAAAACAAAGACGTACCTCTGGCTTCCGTTACTCACATGCTAATGCAATGGGGACAGTTTGTAGATCACGATTTGACAGGTGCATTATTAAGAGTTCCTTTAATATTATTTTAATTTAGATCATTTTTTTTCAAGACACAATTGTATAATTATATCCATCATATTAACAGCAACCGGTCAAAGCAGAGGATTTAATGGTACAATCCCACAGTGTTGCTTACGAGGAGGCACCGGTTTTCAACCGCCAGAGTTCATGGTAACAAATTAATCAGTAACTATATATACCGATACCATCCATTATAAACATTTTGAGACATTTTATTTGTACAAATTAATTAATATCGTGCTGATACGTTATACTTCGATACAGGTAAACGCGTCAAATTGCAACATTTATGAACTGTAACTTTCGTTCCGCTTTGCACTCAAAAAGTTCACATTTTGATATTCCCTGCGAGAGAAGAACAAGAAAATATATTTCTAATATGTGTCAATAGCATCCGGAGTGTCTTCCGATAGCGGTGAATCTGCGCGACAACTTCTATGGTCCTCTGGGTGTAAGGTGTCTGGAATTCCTCAGAAGTGGACCGGCCCCTAAAGAGGGCTGCGAATTTGGCCCAAGAGAACAATTGACCCAGGTGACCAGTTATTTGGATGCCTCCATGGTTTACAGCAGTAACGCCATGCAAAGTGACAGTCTGAGAATATTCCGAAACGGTGAGTGCACTAATTTCGACAGTTTCGATGGAGAGGAAACAAGAGAGGAAAAGAAAGGAACTCCCTTCCGTTTAGAATCCCTATTTCTCGACTTGAACTCTGATTTTCCAGGCTTACTGCAATACGGAAGAATACAATCGCAAAGACTTTTGCTCCTGAAACGCGAAACGGATTTGTGCAAACGAGGGTCTCTGTCTACGACTTGCTTCCGGGCTGGCGACGGACGTCTAAGCGAGCAACCTGCTCTCACGTCCCTGCACGTCGTCTTTTTAAGATTGCACAACAGGATAGCCACGGAACTAACCGCCCTGAACTCCCATTGGAGCGACGAGAAAGTTTTTCAAGAAACTCGAAGGATCGTCGGCGCGGTGGTCCAACATATAACTTATCGAGAGTTCCTGCCGATCATTCTTGGTAAGACAACTTCCAATTCGATAGTTGCTGCATTCACTCGAAGATAACATGATCGATAGTGTCGTAAATACTAAAAGAGATAAAGCGTTCTAAAGTAAAGCACTGGTAACGTTCCCCAGGCCCTCAGGTGATGAAAATCTTTGACCTGGAAGTTCTTAAAAAGGGTTACTACAACGGGTACGATCCGACCGTAAATCCCACCATTGCAAATTCATTTTCTACAGCGGCTTATCGATTCGGACACTCTCTGGTCCAGCGGAGTTTTATTAGGTTTGATAGCGATCACAGGCCCATCTTTAATAGTGAGTAAAATCATTATAATAATATAAACATTGTAAATATTATATTGTTATTATTTAATATTATTATAATAATGAAAAAAAGATAATATACTTTATTCATTATTGTATAGCACAATTTTCAGGCGATCTATAATTCATTATTTCAGAAATCTCTAAAATGTCTTTTTTCTGTTTATAATTTTATGTATAATACATAACATATGAAGAATCATAATGCACATATATAAAATATATTTTAAAATACATACATCATAATACACGGAATATAAAGTGATAAATAGAATTTATTCTAAAATTTGACACAAATTATAGATCGCCTAAGATGTCTAAAAATCATATAAAATCATCTAAAGCCTTTACTGGATTAAAAGCAATAATTTATATATAGCACTGGTAAATATAAATTTTAGAGAAAAAATAAACTTTTATAAGCGTAAATATTCGAGACACGTGCCCCGTGCTGCTGCATTGCGGTGTACTCGCTGCATAGTACAGTACACGGTTAAATGTTTGCAGGCGTTGCAAAGATACAGTTACGTTCAATATTTACAACAGACTTACGTGGCACTTACGTTCCATTCTCGGATGAAACATTTCGTTTAAAAATCTTAAAATATACTTTTACTTATTAATTTGATATATTTAATAATACATCATGTACTTTTTTTTATACTTTTATGATTAATTCCAGTCAGATACAATTTCAAATCACGATATACGAATATTTAGACACAATGTTTCTCAAGTATCTAATACAGATATCTAACTAATAAGTAAATAAAAAGCGTTAATGACACTTACAATTAGAGTATAATATAATCATAACTCATTGAAACAAAAAGTATTGAGCAGTTTCCAACACAAGAAATAAATACTGTCACAGACGTTTCGATCCATGACGAGTTCAGCAATTCTGCGAACCTGGATACGGCGGGATCTGTGGATCGCCTTCTTCTAGGCCTAGTGAATCAACCATGCCAAAGGCGGGACGAGTTCATAACCGAAGAAATAACGAATCACCTTTTTCAAACGCCCGGTTTCGCATTCGGCATGGATCTTGCCTCTATAAATATTCAGCGGGGCAGAGATCACGGTTTACCGCCTTACGTGCGATGGCGCGAGCCTTGTGGCCTGTCCCCAATAAAATCCTTCGAGGATCTTGAGAGAGTGATGTCGCTCAGCATCACAAGAAAATTTAGATCGCTATATTCATCAGTGGAAGATATCGACCTTTTCTCGGCTGGTCTGGCGGAGAAGTCAGTGGTTGGCGGCCTGGTCGGTCCGACCTTCGCTTGTATAATCGCTCAACAATTCAGTAATTTGCGACGTGGCGATCGATTCTGGTACGAGAATCCCGAAAGCGAAAGCAGCTTCACCGCCGGTCAGTTGCAACAGATCAGACAAGTCAGCTTGGCGCAAATACTGTGCCGAACGATGGACGGCATTAAGACCATACAACCGTTTGTTTTCCTCGCGACGGACACGTTGAAGAATCAACGTCTATCTTGCAATGATCCGGCTATTGGGCACATGAATCTCGAACTCTGGGCCGAACGACCATCTGAATTCAAAGGCGACATCGACAGCTCGCAGAAAACTAAACGAACAGCGACCGAGACAAGTAGCTCTGTTTCTAGGCTGAGAGAGAAGAACTTCAATCCTAGGAAGAAGAACCCTAATTCCGAACCGACAAAGATTACAACTGTAAAACCTTTCCAGGACAGCGTTAATCAACAGAATAAAATCATCCTGAAGAGACCATTTGGGCGCCCGGACTACAATAATAACGTCACGATCGTGGTCCAGAACAATGCTGTAAACGCGCCTGTTTTCGTGAATGAGGGTATTTACGGTTCGCATATCAAAATACGGGAACAGCAGCCTGCCGGGCCAAGCTCAAACCTTAACCATCCTCTAATAAGTCCTCTGTATCGACCGCCGGGGAAACCTATACCGACGACTATCCCTCATTCATCAAGTTCTCACTTAGCACGTCAGCCATATGTTCCCTACAGATTCAACGATCCCCATAATCCGAATCCGCTAGCCTACGGTTATAGATCGCCTGCTTTCGCGCAGGATGACGTCCTTTACGAAAACTATGGTAGTAGTCCCAGGCCTACTCTCTACACTTATTACACGAATTTACAGCAGTCATCTACTACCCAAATACCGGAGGTTGACGGTTATTTAATCAATAATTACGGACTTTTGAATCACGATTCACTTCCAGCGCATACTTATGAAAGACCTAAGCCTCCAGAAAATTTCGGGCACTACGAATTGAACGACGAACAAAAACCAGCACAGAAACCGAATTACGGTGGTGCTAAACCTCCGACAAACATACACTTGACCAGGCCGAGTTATGCTCCGAGTGATGAATTTTATACGCACAGACCAAATTATGAACATAAACCTTCGACAACCACACGACCGAATTCTCGACCGAATTATGCGTTGAATGATGAATCTTATCATACGCACAGACCAAGTTATGATGGACATAGACCTTCGATAACTACATGGCCGAATTCTCGACCGAATTACGCATCGAATGATGAATCTTTATATCATACGCACCGACCAAGTTACGATGGACATAAACCTTCAACGACCACACGACCGAATTCTCAACAGAATGTGTATATAGTAACTAATGTATCTCATCATATCCACAGACCAAGTTACGACGGACATAGACCTTCAATGATCACGCGACCGAATTATGCATCGAATAGTGAGCCTTACACGCATAAACCAAGTTACGATGGATATAGACCTTCAACGACCACGCTGCAAAATTCTCGACCGAATTTCGAATCGAACGATGAACCGTACAATGGACCAGATTATAATAGACCTAAACCTCCAGGCAACTCGCGACCCAATGATGATTTGCATCACGCACAAAGACCAATTTATAACGGATTCACGTCCCCAGCAAACTTGCGACCAGACAGACCGAATCAGGAACCATATGGCGTACAAAAACCAAGCGGTGTCGGAAATTTTCATTTACAAAATTATGATTTGATTAACAGGCCGAATGGAAATTATCCCGCTAATTCTAATAAACCACAACATCAGGGACAATGGAACTCGAACGATCATCACAAAAGACCTAGCGAGAAACCGTATGATTACGACGATCCTGATGCATATCAGAAAAAGCCGAACATTAAACTACCAAGTTATAGCACTGATAATTCTCATCAAATATTATCGACCACGAGGCCAGGTAACGAATATAATTATCAGTTTTGGAAGAAAGACTCGCTGCATTCCATCAAGGATCCTGTACAAGGTGGACTTTATGGATCTGTTCCAATTTTTGAACGTGAAGGAACAAATATTCCTTCTTATCAAAAGGATACGCTTACAGATTCGAGTACTTCGTCTTCTAAAAATGATAATTACAATCGATACTCTGATACTACTCCAATTTATCAAAAAATACTGTCATCTACTCCAAGTAGTTGGACGGACGTTTCACTCTACACAAAAGAAAGCAGTCAATCTCCTTTTAGCAAAGATCCGTTTTATAATTTACTTCTCCAGAAACCAACAAGTCACCCGATCTATCAGAAAGACGATCAATCAAAATTATCTTCAAAAGTGTCAGTCGACAAAGTTCCTGCTGCTGATTCATACGAACATGATTCTAAAAATTCCACAAAATTATCCGGTTTAAATGATCGATTTTTAATGACCAGCACTCCGTATTGGTCAGAAACTTCGACGATTGGCGTTCAAATACATAAACAAGAGGGACATTTCAATCCTAGACCAACAAAAGTACAAAGCGTCACAATCGTCAGCGAAACAATCGAAACGGTCCAGCATCCCGGGCAATCCGGATACATATCTCAACACAAAGCTACTAGCGAAATTCCGAGTCCGTTGACGCAGCAGAAAAAGAGCAACGTATCAGTTACCAAGAAAGCTGGGCAGTATTATTACGAGAGGAACGTGTTACATCGATATCCGGGCGAAGTAGTCGACCAAATTCCCAAAAGCAATAACCACTTGACGGACAGATCTGAGGAAATACCCGTTCGAGAAACGGCGTCTGAGAAGATTGCAACAGAAGCATCGGTTACTGACGATCCCATAACAAAATCTAAAGTGAATCAAAGCGATAATAAATTGACGACGACACCTACGCTCATGATCGCCGATCATGATAATCGCAGAGGTGACGTGGTGGACGCCCCCCAACGTGCTTTCTTGGCAGACATCAAAAGTGTTGCACCGGCTGACGTTTCCGACAGGTATTTCTTTTAAATTCTGCTTGCATGAACTGCGCTTTAAAACCGCAATGTATACATCGCCCACATGCTTTACATAATCAACTAGTCGAACAAGTGTATATTTCACTGAGAGACACTACTTCGCAATAATTGTAATATAGGTACACTAAGAAAAAATATTTGGATCCAAAAAAATATTTATTAGGTGGCTTTTAACAGCTTCTATTTACTTAATACAATACAATATTTATTTAGAATTAGATAAAATAACTTAGAATTAGATATTTTATCTAATTCTAAATAAATATGTGTATTATATTAAGTAAATAAGCTGTTAAGAGCCTCCTAATAAATATTTTTTTTAATCCAAATATTTTTTTCTCAGTGTATCTTTGATTAAATGCTTTTAATTAAATAATACCTTTGATATTTTAAATTAAGTTATATCTGCTTCTATATTTTGCCTTTGATAGATAATCTTAAAATGCTAATAAATTTCTATAATCCGCGTTTTACAACTTTTGTAAAACTGTCTTTTTCTCCGGTTAGCGAGTTACTAAGATATAATTTTACGCTTGTTGAAATATCTGACTTTTTTTAGAGCGAATCATTGGGTGAATTTGCAAGAGGATCTAAATTTACCATCGATGTTGGAAACTCCCGCAGTTCCGTCCGATGAATCTGCGAGCGCCAAGGAATTACCTAAACCTATTAAATCGCGAAGTTACGCTACTTAAAGTTCTACGCTTCTTAATTCGTCCTCAGTACTTTCGATTCTCGAATGAAATGGAAACAATAGAAAGTTTTACAACTTCGTTTACTTATATTATCGAATATCGTTAAATTCGTATATTTTGAAAAAGTACAGAAATATTAAATCAATACTATATATAAAGAAATTACGAAATATTTATTTTTTATTTTAGGTTTTACTCTCTTATTTTGCAAATATAAGAGTATAAATATATTATCTCATTCAATAAAGTATTTATACATTTAGATCCTAAGTTTTTAAAAGAGTCTGTAGAATGTCTTTTTTATGTAAAATATCGCATGTCATAATTTTATAATACTATTTTCCTATCATCTTGCCGAATAAACGACAATGAAATTCAATATTAGTGCAAGTATACCAAAACTTGAAAAAGTAAAAAATACTCGCTTATTTGCTATCTAAAATATGCGATTGAATCGTTTGTATAAGTATATAAAAACAGTATAAAAGAGTTAAAAGTAAGTATTAAAAGAAAAGACATAAATTGTTTGTAATCTGCATATTATTACATATCGAAAGAGTAGTCTAGGTCTAGAACATAGCCCAGATTTTACGGGAATCAAGTTTATAAAGGTATTTGTTATATATCTAGTTGCCTAGAACTAATAAGTAGCGTATTCTATTTTCAGATGCTGTTTTTGAAACGTTCTTTTATATTAAATTTATCTATTTTGTTGGAATTGCCAGATCATCAGAAATAATTAAATATAAAAAGGCTCAGAGATTAAAAATCAAAAATTAATTAGAGGGCTAGAATTTATCACTTTTAACTTCTGATTTTGATACGTCCACATAAAAGAAAAATTTTTACTTACAATTAGAATAACAATAATGCGCACCAACGTTTTGCCGTTTAATTTTATGCGTATTTTTAATTGCAGTTTATTTTACCCGTTATTTCGTACACCGAGGGTAGTCTGAATACAGACCGAAATGTTTGTAACTTGTTTTAAAATAGGTACACATGAATATCGATACTGACACTCAATCTTGGCTCTAAGCCCTCTAATTAAATTTTGAGAAACAATTAAATGTTACCATTAAGATATAAAAATATATATATTGGCACTTATTTTAACAATTATATTATTACACGCGCGCGTGCACGCCCATGTTAGAATTTAATGACTAAAATAAATTTATATTACGTAACATGAATTATGTAAATGTGGAAGCAAAGTAAAGGATTGATAAGAATGCATTGCTTTTGTCATATCATTATCTTAGGACCAGTTATTGAAGTTTAGATCGAATTGTCAATTATATTCACGAACATCTCGATGATATACAAAATTTAATCACCTCGGGATTTCAATATAATATAATTGCTGATACATTAATCTATGCACTCAATAAAATCTCAATAACATCTCGTCAGATATGATATATGATAGGGAAAACGGGGGGGGGGGGGGGGGGATAATGCATATCGGAAAATAAATACAATATAATTAAATTATATCAGATTTTTAAAACAAGCTGTTGGTAATATTTGAGACACACACAATAATTATATTGTATCATATCATATTATAATTATTGAGGCATTAACATTATTAATTTCATCTAAAATTTATAATCTTAATGCACCGTATGTAATAAATTCCAAGATTGTTGTTTTTAATTCTATTTTCTTTTCTATCATTCTTGGAATGATATAAGTTTCAATTCTCTCAAAATATATGCGCCACGGAATTCATTTCGTTCGCCATAAATTTTGGAATCGAAATCTAAGTACCTACTATCCCAGAAGGATTTATGGCCACTATAACATTTCTTTGGCGAACGTCACATGAGGTTGTTTGGATTTATACGAGACTAATTTTCACAGAAGAGTACTAAATATAAGAAAGAAAGACGAAAATAAAAATTACTATCGGTAGAACAATAAACGCGTGATTTAAAAACAGTTTAGAATATAAGATTAAAAAAATAATAAGATTTAAAAAATTAAAAAATCGACTAAAATATAAAATTAAGCTATATGTTGAAACATAAATTTAGATGTCTGGAGAAACAACTTCAATTTCGTTAGTCTTAATCTTTCAAGATTAATGTCGTTCTTCCTTGTACCTTCAACGGGATCTTTCTTCGGATTCACCGCGGGGTTTCGGGTCACCGCGACAAAAGGCAATGGCCGTCGCGTGATCGAAATGCACTTTTCAGTGTCCTGAAGTAGTGACCCCGATTTCGCCGCACATTCTGCACCATTCGAATTCGATAAAATGAGAAACGATGCGCACTGGGACTTTGGTTGACCGAACGAGATCGTCCGCTCGTGCATTTGCGATCTAGTCGATGGCCATCGCACTCGCAACCGACTGCGGATCCCAACGAGCATTTTCTCTCGCGCGAACAAAGCGATATTAATCGTTCAACGTAAAGATTTAAGATAACTCCGGAAAACGTGAGAAATCAGGTCGTTATATCGATAAAAGAAATTTTTCTCTTTTCTCGTACAATTTCTAATATGTGGTTGACATTGCTTTTTTTATTATATTGTTGTATTATTATGTTTTAAAATTATTATATTAAATTGTATATATATTATACATATACAGTGATCTTATCGCGGTCAACACAAACGAGTTTGTGTTGAAATCGGTCGGAGCAAAATGGAACGTTAAAGAAGTTGTTTGAAGTAAATATATTCTCTCGTTATTCTCGTTACATGCGTCACGGTACGTGAAGCGCGTGACGCAATCGTCCAAGACAATTCGAGCATCATCGTGTATGATTCTCACGATACTCTCTTACGAGGATAATCACTGTACGTAACGCGAGCGCATTACTTTCTCTCAACATAACTGTTATTACATAGAAGAAAACGTAATACTTATTGCAGGCTGCTATTGACTGCGATTCATATAATGACTTCTTGAATTTCAATTCTTTATTTTTTTATGTCTTTAATCACTCTTTCGAATCAATCATTCTGACCATTCTGGATGATTATTTCGGACCCTTTGTGCGGGTGTATGTGGGAGAGAAAGAGATTTGATCTAACGTTTATAACGAGCGAAACTATAGATAGCAATAGCAAACGCTACATAAGTATTACGAATATATGTGTGAATAGAGATATATACGACTTACCAGTTAGTGATACCAGAATGGGACAGCAAATTATAAATTATAAAAATATTTTCTAGGCTCTATGGATAGATTCTCTATTTCCGAGGTATCCGGTGGACATGCACGAATTGGACATGCAAATGTTCAGCAAAATTTCAAATTTTAAATTATTTACTACCACGCGGAAGCGTGCCCCGTGCGAATGTTATTACAAATAAATCGTCATAACGTCGAAGCGATAGTTTCTATTCTTTTCTTTACGCGAGAAATAATATAACTTACTATATAATGGATCCTTTTAAAATCTTTCCTCAAAAACGATTATATAATTGAGATTCGTCAAAAATGGAACTTTATTATCACAATTAAAATAAAAAGTTGGTCGAAGTCCTATAAATGTATGATAAACGCATCATAAAAAAGAATTATACAATGACGATATCAGAAATATACATATGTGCTCGAAAGAAAAGATATTGGTTAACGAATTAGGTTGTCTTCCTTAAAGGATTTTCCGGACACCCTGCAGCTTCCTCGGTAATTCAATCGTACGCAAATCAGCTGTGCGAGAAGCGCACGTGCGACGTGCGATTTCACGGGGAACGTGAAAGCAATTAAGGTGCACCAGTTCAAGAAGATGCAGCGACGACGACGCGACGTTCGAGGGAAATTTCCTTTTTTTCCACGTTCTCGCGTGTATACGGAAACGGAGCTGCATAGGATCAACGCCGCCTCACTCGACGCTCGTAAAAAATATTACAGTAACGACGGTGTGCCGATCGTAACCGCGACTCGACCTTTTGCATACGCGGCTATTTTCTGTTCTATTGTATCGTCGAAATATTAATATCGTGACACTTAAGGAGGTTCGAGCATTACTTGTGAGTCAAAAATGCGATTGAAATAAATGTCATTACAGCGATCCCGAATTATTTGCAATATTAGTATAATGAATTGTGGATGCTACTTACGTGCTATATTCTTCGTAAATTATTAGTGTATAGAATATTTAACAAACATATGCCGGGGTATGAGAGCGTCAACGACTCGGAATCGCTTATTATCCAACATTCTAGGCTAGGATCTAAACTTTGTGACAGTATAGCCTTTATTCCACACGGTAAAGTCCGATTTTTAAAGTTTTTACACAATCCTTGATGTTTCATCTATCAAATGCTAGTTTTTCAAAGTCCTCAGGTGGCTAAGTGTGTACTAAACCAGTGATAATCTACCTCGGAGCGTCTTTCTCCATAAGGGTAGACTAAAAGTGGTCAACTTCTGAATAATATTACAAAAAAACTATACGGTCAATATTGCTCAAGTTTTGCGATTATTTGTGTAAAGTGTTTATGTAAATCATATAAAAATATTAAGGCTCTACGATGGCTTTCGAGTATAAAAAGCTTATTGTCACAAAGTGACATGTTCTAACTTATAATGTTGGCCAAATAAGCGATTCCCGAGTCGTTGACGCTCTCATATCCTAGTATATGTTTGTTAATATTCTATACGCTAATAATTTACGAAGAATATAGCACGTAAGTAGCATCCACAATTCATTATACTAATATTGCATATAATTCGGGATCGTTGTAATGACATTTATTTCAATCGCATTTTTGACTCACAAGTAATGCTCGAACCTCCTTAATGAGTATTTTATCGCGTGCGTATATTTTAATAGCTATATCACATTATAATCGCAAATCCCGGGCGCTTTATTTTACGAGATAAAATAGTATTATTCAATTATGCAAAAAGCTCTGTATGCATATTTTTTATATATGTATAATATAAATGCCAAGCAGATTGACGTTACTGTAATATTTTGTAAGTGTTTTAAAGTCGGCAGAGAATTATAAATTTTAAAAATATTTTTTAAGCTTTAGAGAGTCTATCCATTTCTGAGCCTATGCATTTCGAGGCAATAGATTATAATTATATTAGTTCTCTTTTGTAATATATTTTTATATTTTTAATCTTTAATATTTTAATTTTTTCTGTAATAAAATTGTACGAATAAATAATATATTCAGATATTTCAGGATATATTTAGTAATATAAAACACTTTACCGCTACATTAATTATCATTTTTTAAATAAAAATTTTGAAATAATGTCTAATAATTAATCGTTAGGAAAAAGAGTGTTTGTGATTTTTTTATAATATCTAATTTCTACATACATTTTAATTACGTTTATAACATAATTTTTACAAATCTATTACCTCAATATTGAAATAAAAAAATTACTCACCGGCCGATGCGCAACAGATGCGGAGTTGTGAGTTGTAGGTTGTAGGTAGGTAGGTTATATAGGTAACACTGCAGCGTTGATCTGTAACATATAAATATTTTTACATTAAAGCAAGATTATCAATAGGTATTTCAAATAAATAATTCTCTCGTCCGTTAAATTTTTAAAACTTTATTTTAACAGATCTGATTTTGAAATGCTAATTGCAAGAAACGATCTCCGCGGCCGCCGCAAGCGGCTGCATATTTCCGCATTAACTCGTTCGAAAATTAATCCGACCGTGCGAACAAGATCGAGAGACGTACGCGACGTAATATCTCTTCTCGCGTATGCCGAAATTGCGCCGGAGTTAAACCTCAAACTGTATTGTACGCAGTACGAGTAACGAGAGTATCGACACCGATTTAATGAACAAATCAAGTCGCGCTTGAGAAAGAGCGGTGGAATCGGCCACAGGACGGCAAAATAATAAACAAATAACAATTTGAACTCACCCCACGGTAGCTCCGCTGCGTGTCGGCCGATGCCTTCCAGGCCCCCTTCCTCCTGCCCCCGCCATCGGTCCTACTTCGTCGGCGTACTCACTCACGACGCGACGTTCACGTATAATATCGTCACTAATTACTTAATAATCGCGCGACACTTAGCACGACACTCCCGGCGTTAATCTCGCGACGCGGCGCGTACTTTTTATTATACGGCGACGGAAGAATTAGCGACGGAGATAAGCTACGAACGAAATACGATCCCGTGCCCGCGACGTCCTGCAAGTATACGCGACGAGCGAGCGGAGCGAGTAACATGGCGGAGATTCAGGACTCGAATTTCGTAAATCGCGCGGCCAACTTCACTTGCTACAGAATGCTACACTTGCTCTGCTCTCGCACCTGTACTTTTCGCACTTCCGCGGTTCTCGACAACACACGATCAAGTGGCGAGGACACTGAGTGGGGATGACCGTTAGGTTAGTCACGCGCGCACGGAGTGCTCGCGCCTCGCGGCGGTATGTGCCGAGTTGTGCCGAGTCAGCCTACCCCCACCACTCGTGTTTTGTCGCGGGGGCGGGCGCGGCGCGAGGCGCGATGGTCCATTCATTCTGTTACTACTGCTCGCGCCGTTCGCACGTTTCGATGTAGGTATTTCGCTCTTTCTCCGTTGTTGTTATTATCGTAGCAGCCGCCAGCCAGTGCAGTGCAGCACTCGTTTCGGGAAACGTATCGTCGCAAGAGAGCCCGAGACCGTTCCGACAATTTATTATAGCTGCCGTCTCCCAAAAATACGTTAGATCCTCGTTATCAACGACGATCGAGAGATAAAATATGAGACGTTATCAGCAATATCACAAAAAGAGACTAGAAAATTTGCTTTCTTGCTAATAAAAACGAAACACGCGAGTGATAACGTCTTGCAAAAACTCTAACCTTCGATTATATTTAAATTCCTGCACTTTTCTCTTCTCTCGCGATCGTTCGTGCATCTCCTCGTATATAAATATAAGTGTTAATTCGTTATTTTATTTTTGTCTGTAACGCATGTAAATGCGTAGCTTTTTTGCTTCCTCGCCCGTCGTATTACAAATTACAAATTGCCTCACTCGCGATCGGGATTCGAATTTCGCCAGTTGGTACCTCGTGTGAAAATTGATGATTACCGTGATCTCTATATAAATTTTATTCTCCATCGGATATCGTCACGTTTAACGATGATACCGCGAAATGATTACATGCGCCAATGACTTCGCATAAAACGTCTTTGTTAACGTGCAAAAAAAGAAACACGAAAGTGTAAAACGCGGCCGTCCACTCACAATCAGTACCGACTATCTCGGGATGCGGTTTTAAAATAGCGGAACGAGCGGAACTTCTTTTCTAACAAGTCGAGATATAGTATAGAGAGGCAGATAGATAGATATAGATACAGAGAGAGAGAAAGAGAGAAACGATTGAAGTAGAAAAATATTATTACGCTCTTCGCAACTACGTGAGCTAGCAAAAACGTTTCGATAATTGGGGTTACATATAAAAGATGTTTTTATTTAATAAACAAAAAAGAGTCCACTCTTAGTGTCTGCTTTCTGCTTTCTATTTAATTTGAGTCACTGTGCCGATGACTCAAGTCAAATCTGACGAACTATGCTATTATAGGCGGCAAGTCGAGTAATAGAAAAGAAGGAAAAGGATTATTTATTTCTTCTCTCTTTATCTATACACATATGCGCGCGTGAATAAGTAAGAAGTTCTTATTGATTTTTTCTCTCTCTCTCTCTCTCTCTCTCTCTCTCTCTCTAAAAAAAAAAATGATTTCGAATATCGCGCCCGTACATTGAGAGAAATGTTTTGTTAAAATGACAAAATTTTGTTAAGATGGCAAACTTTTTTTAGTTAACTGAACAAAATTTTAGTTTTAATAAAATTTTTGTTATCTTAACAAAACATTTCTCTCAGTGTAGATTTTGATCGAAGTTTTTATAGTCGCGAGATCGGAGTGACGCGAATTAAAATGACTCGGTCCTTCAAACGAGCTCGTGCACCTGTACCCGCATGGACGTCTTCAAAGATTAAAGGTTACTCTCTTAATTGGATTTCTGTTTTCTCTGCGTCTCTGGGACGCAGTGCCGCACTTGCGTGCAGTTTCGATCGCAGTGAACACGACATTTCAGTTACGCGCCGCTCGGATATACCTATTCCCTTGCCTTTACAACGTGCAATAATATATATTTTCCCCTCGGATCTTTTCTTACAATTACTTAACCCACGCGGTGTAACAGAGGATCGAAAATCAGCTTTCTTTTGCCTATTTGCTTCGCCACTAAGCTATCCGGGGCCCGGGGGCGACTCGACGGATGCTGTTCATTCCTGGAGTGCAGCGTCCCTCCGACGCTCCGACTCCGACACTCCGATAGAAGACGGAGTAACGCGAGCAAACAGTAGAAAGAGAGAAAAGAGAAAGATAGATAAAGAGAGAGAAAGATAAAAGAGAGAGACAAAATGTTTTATTAATATTCTAGTCTAGACAATATTACGAACATAGACAATAGAAAAACATTATGAGAAAAGTAAAATTCGAGAATAAATAATATAGAGAAAGAGAGAGAGAGTGAGGAGTGGGAAGGAGGGAGAGAGAGAAGACGAGCGAGGAGGAACGCGACGGAGTGGGGGAGACGGCGGTCCGAAGCCGAACTCCGAGGTCCGATTCCGGCGTTCCGCTCGCCGCGGCGGCGAGAGGCGACGGACGGACGGACTACGGAGTACGGAGCACAGAGCCGACGGAGACGAGACAGTCCGCAGTCGGTAGCGGCGCGTCCCCCAGGCGCGACTCGCTGCGAGATCTGCGATGAGCCGACACAAGCGCGTATCCGTGACGATGGAGGCCGCGTCGGCGGTCCCGGTGTATATCGTACGCGTGCTCGCCGTGTCCCTCGCGTTCCTGTGGCCGGCGTTGAGCGAGGAGACCAGCCTGACCGGCCGTATGCGGGCGATCAGCGAGGACCTGGACCGGCAGCTAAACGAGATAATGGCCTCGCAGGCGCTCACCTACACGACGGTCAACACCGTCGGGCTGCCCTACAACGCCACCACCAAGTTCAATCCGAAGGGCATGGGCCAGCTGTACAACGTGACGAATATGTTCATCGACTTCGTGCAGAGCAAGCAGGCGTATCCGGAGGGTGAGTACTCTCTCGCATATTTCAATTACCGATCGTGAGCCTCGCGGAGATTCCTCCCCGCGGGTCGCCAGGGAGTCGTCAATAGCGGGGGGGGTGGGGAGGGAGGGAGGTTTTGGGGGTTAGGGCACTACACACGGCGCGTCGCGCATTTTCGCCCTTGCGAGGGACGGTTACGCCCTGTGTACGCCGATAACGCGCCGTCTGCGGTGTGGCCGTGCGCCGCCGAAAAATGGCCGGTCGGTTGTTGGTAAACAAGACGGCTCCCGCGAATCGTCACGGGGGGTTGACGACGGACGTCGGGGCGTTTCGACTCGCTGGGTTTTACTTTACATTGTTCGCGATGGATTTCGTCTCGCCGCGCCGGAGAAAAAGCTGGAGCAAGAGCGAGCCCAGCTGACTGTATACGCGTCTCGACATCGGTATTTTCGCTAACAAGACGGAAACTTTTCGATGAAACGCGTCAAACGCCACGCGTGTTTGGAAAGGAATATGCCGCATATCCGCTCGTCGGCGTTGCGAACAGAAAGGTTAAAACGATGTTGCGCGAACGGAGTTGACGAGAGAGTTTTTTTAATATCGGGGAGGTATATTTAATTTCTCGTGATTGCCTGGCCCTGAGAGGCCATCAACGAATTGCAAGAGGCCGCACTTCGCTAATGAGCTCCAACGCGAACCCACCTTTTAGAAGCGAGCGCGTCGTGCGTATGCGAGGTCGACGGATTTACGCACGAAGCCACGAAGGTCGCCAAATCGAAGCGACACGCGATTCAAATCGAGCGTTTTGTAGCTCGTATCTAAATTATTACACAATTGTCTTTGAGATACATATATACGAAGAAACAGAATTGCGATAAGAAGAGAGAAATTAATTATTTGAAAATTTTTTAATGCTATATTGAAGTAATTTAAAAAATGGAGAAATATTTAGAGAAAGAGAGTCTTGATTAATTTTGTGTCCTTCTTATATTCTTATGATATAGACGGAAAAGAAATCAGTAAATCAGAATTAGCGCTAATCAGTGTTGTAACTTAAGATTCTTGTTTCCTCGTGGCAGCCACATCGTTTTACGAATTGAATTACGAAGCGAAAAATCATTCTCTCTTTCTCTCGAAGTTAATTTTTTCATGCCACTGTTTGTGTTTGACGGTATAAAATGAAACATACCGGTAACCCTTTGTTTCATTATTCCACGCTTATCAAGTGCGCCGCAATAATTCAACTCGCAGCGTAAAAAAGTACGTAAAATTGCATGAATAATAAGTGAAAAAATCACAATAATGAAAATTTATAATGGAAGGTGCACAACACACACACACACACAGTATTATATATGTACATATATTATATTATATACATTCGTATGGCTTTACGCATGTGATTCGCGTGTAATTTTACGTACCTTTTTTGGAGCGTGCGTATGTTGACCATTTTCAGCGAGATATATGGACTCCACGATGGTTAATCAAAATTCATTAATCCGCGAACCGAAAAGAGAGTCTTCAGTATTTTACCAATCTTACAATTAGTATTTGAAAAAAAAAATTTATTTTAACGTACGGCGTTAGAAAAAAAACCAAGTTCGCATGACTTCTCGTCCCTGACGTCATAATTTAATGTGAGGAAAATGGTATAGGAGCCTTAAATGGTGGAACGGAGGGATCGCGAGTTACGATCTGGTCGCGAATGCGACGTACATGCGGGAGATAATGGCACCATATTCCGCAGCGAAAGTTCACGCTCGCGCATTTGCAGAAATTTTTTTTACAGACCTTTAAATTGCGTTTAACGTTGCGTACCTCGCGCGTGGAACGTTAGGAGAAAAAGAAAAGTTATATCTGCAGAAGTTGGCTACATTCAATTACAATCGTCGCGTATAACGCCGCTAGAGGAAAAATATCGACCGTGTTGTATATTAAATTAAGAGACAAAACTCATTGTTCATTCGTTTACGTAAGTTTTCCAGTATTTCTATTACGAATTTACTTCTGCGAACGGACGCTTTTAGTGCTTTTACCCGCGCGAATCTGCTCTTTCCGACTCGCGTAAATTTATGCGACGTTCCCACGCGCTCGTCTCTCCCCATCTCCCCAATGAAATATTCCTTATAAATCGGATTTGGGTCCGGCAACGAGATTATGCATCCGAAGAAAATCGATATCAATTTAGAAGATTTGATACGCGCCCGCTCATGCGCGACGCTTTTTCATTCCGTTCCGATTGAATTTGCGCGAGATTGTCTGTCCTTTGTTAACCTCCGAAATGCAATTCACAATGATTATGAATGAAGTGATTCTTTTACATTCAAATTGATGCACAAAGGTTGTCGCGCGGGGCGCGGGCCTTCCGGCCAGAATTTTTCGTCTGTCACTTTAATATTCAGATTTTAATTTTTGACTGAAATTTGCTTTGTCATCATTATTCAGATAAAGTGAAATTTTTATATACGCTGCACATACACTTGGATATTTAATTTCACTGCATTGTGTCGTTAAAAGCACGTAAATATAACAGCTTTTACGTTACACGTATCAATTTCAAAGTTATCACGCCCGAGGTTTCTCGCTTTGTCAATTATCGCGAAAAATATACGGGAAAAATATTTTCGCCGTCCGCGTCGGCGAGATCCGTTTTCGCTCGTTAATAATATCGCTCGAAGATGAAATTACCGATCTACTTCCGCGGCTTGTGCGCAAAGAAAGGAGCAAAAGTGGCCTCGTAATATTTAGCGATACGCGAACGCTTTCCGCGCAGACAGGGCGGTTCGTTAAAAACCCCGATAACTCCGTGAACTACGCGGATCATTGACCCCCCCAGGCGCAATAACGTAGGAGCGCGTGTATCGCGTCTAGCAGGAAGTTGATAGCGAGAGAGCACGTCATCGTCCGTCCAGAAGCCGGGAACTCCGATGATCGCACTCGTGCCATTTGTGCGACAGGACTTTCATTGTGGCGATACGCATTACGCATATATATTGGTTGTTCTTAAGCCGGCTCCAGACGATGCGTTCACTCGCCAAACATTCTAATATAAATGTGTCAAATATTTGTAAATTATTATTAATTAAATTATTATTAATTATTATATTATATTAATTATTATATTGAAGCCTGGAGCCGGCTTTAGAAACATTAAACATCGATTTTAGAAATAATAATAATAAACATTCGTTGAGAGAAAAGCA
Organism: Leptothorax acervorum; assembly: GCA_035220615.1. NCBI lineage: Eukaryota > Metazoa > Arthropoda > Insecta > Hymenoptera > Formicidae > Leptothorax > Leptothorax acervorum. The sequence continues at coordinate 58,337 of JASTWQ010000126.1, read as the reverse complement.
TTATGACGTTCACGTAATATCCATGTATTAATATCGGAATTCAACGAGAATTTGTCGATCTCGGTGTTCACTCGAGGACTCTAGCACTGTTGAAATCAGTTTTGTCCTCTCGCGACGCCTATGTAGTCCCCGATTTATTTTCAGGACTGCGAAACACTCGGAAGTCTGTTGACCGGACCTCTTCGCACCGAGTCTCGCTGTGTTTATACGCTTCTGTGTTCTTTCTAATGGTTTAGATAAGATCATAAGATCTCGGTAGCTCGGTATATCTCCATTATTAGAAATTTAGAGAAAAAGAGATTTAAAGTTTATGATGTTAATGAAAATTTCCAATACGACTTTTTTCTCTAAACATTGCATCTTCGGAATGAGTAATAATAGACGTAAGATTCTTTACCATTATACTACTTAAACTTCTGGTATTATTGGAAAAAATGTTAACTCTATAAATTCTGATAAAAATTAGAGATGCGATTTTTTATCTCTAAGGTACAGACGCTTATATGTACATATATAAAACGTAGGATACTCGAGAAAACGGTATTTTTCGAACTGTAAATCTCGATTACCTATAATATAATGTGCAGATGCTGCGGTAAACGCGTCTAGCCACTCTAGCCGGAGTGCGGAGTTCGCGTCGCGCTTCGATCTCGCGCAACCGCGTCGGGAGTAAACCGGGTAACAATGGAGCAAAGTTTGGACCCGCCACAATATGATCACAGCGCTCCGCGACAATCTAATTTCGTCCGAATTCGCGCGCGGCGGATTTAATGGCACCGGATGCGGTCGAAACTGGAGACGCGCTCGTGTAACCAGCTCGGGGCCCGTATATTACCTATACGCCGCGCCGGGTACGCGGGGCTCAGGTGATTCCGAATTATAAACTCTGAAACACGACACCGTGCCGCGTGTATGCGTTGTCCGGGTGCGAAAATTACGCGACGGCGGAAATTGGATTTCGATATATGTAGCGCGAATACGGCTCCTATCCATGTCGCTTGGCGGTCTGTGACGGCTTGTTTCTTCGGGATATGGCGTTGCTCCTTTTTGAAGCTCGTGCCTGGTCCGCGCGAGTCGAGTAACGGCACCTTTAACAGTACGGATTATTCCGAACGCCCAGCTGACGCTTCTTTTATCGCTTCATTACGCGCTCGACGATCGACGAGAAGCGGAACCGATGATCTTATCGAGTCAGGGGGGTTGCATACTTGGGCGATTCAACGTCGCGTTTAACGTTTAATCTCGGTATAGATTTTTGTTATCGCGTAATCGTCATTAATATTTATTAATATCGTATCATTAATATCGTGCATTAACATCTCAGCATATATCTATACTTCGAGAGGAGAAGATATCATCTTAATTTTATAGAATTTTTAATTATTGACCGTCATTCTAACATACTAATGTCACGATGTCTGGTGTCTGTTACATAGACGCATTCATTGAATACTCCTCCGCGTAGTTTCGCAGCCTCGAAATAGGATGCCTGTCTCTCTTTATTAGCCTCCGGTTGCACGTAGCAGACTTGTTGACGAAGCGGCGATCGATGATCTTTTGTTGCGTTAGCAGTTTAATCGGATGTTATATACGATACATCATTACTAGATTGGATTGAAATATCGAAATCGATATTTCGACGATTTATCGCATGCGCGAATGCGAAGATAGTAACAAAATCAAGATTTTTACAAACGATGTTGATCGAACAATGCTCGAGTGATAATCTGACGTTTAAAGTTACGTAATCACTCGAGGACGCGTAATAAAAAAAAAAGCAATCCTACTAAAAGCTATCGAGTGGCGTTATTAACATCCGCATCACGCGGTGCTTTAAATTTAACGTGTCACAATTTCATCAGCGAAGATATTAAGATTTGCGGACGCTCTAGGAATAACTCTTCATGATTGAATAACCCATCAAGCGATTGATTCGCGAATCGGCCCGAAAGCTCGTTAAGACGACACACGTCGCTCGTTATATATAGCGTTCACATTAATTTCCCGTTTGGCGACGGATGATTTACGGTGTCGGGGGAGGTCTCGTTCCGGCAGTCGACGGTCGATATTATTTTATTAGCGCTTTCCGCGAAAAAAAAGCGTCGTATGCACGCCCCGTTTAGAGCCCCGTCAACTGTCGACAACCCCGATGAGTATATATCGATCTCGTCGCCTGATTCTCGTCGCACAAAGGCCGACGTCCGTTTCCTCTCCTGGAATAGAGAGGCGAGCGGATTCGATAGAGAGAGAAGTGAATACAAAGCGGAGACATTCGCGACTCGAGGGTGTCCTTGTGCATTAATCTTTCGTTCGACGGGATTACCTAGCTCAGCTCGATCCCTCTCATTCTTCTAGGACAGTCCGCATGACACGTCGCCCCTCGGGGAGTACGATTTCGGATTGAATTACGGATTAATAAATCCGTAATTCAATCCGAAATCGTATTAATAATAATCAATATTCCCTCGCACGTTTGCTGCGTACGCCGAAATGCATTCGCGCGATATTATATCACACGAGTCTCTCGGTGAAATAAACGGCTATCTATCCGGATAGGGTTATCGTGATTAACTATCGGTATCTGCGTCGGCGTATTTTATTACTAATTACTTGGAATTCATGTATATATGCAATATACATATAAATAATTATTATTTAATGTATACATATATTATAGTGTTATTACAATGTAACAAGAAAAGCATTTTTCAGCATTTGGAATTGCCATTTTTTTCGATGCAACGGCGATGTGTGAAGATATGACTAGATAATAAAATAAAACATATAGGAAATCCCTATAATTGTGCGTTGTACGTTTGCACAGATGATTGATATCCAATCTTTTGTCGAAATATAAAAATATAAAAATTCGTTTAAAATTTCACATGGCGATTAATAACAAAGATATATATTTTTTTTGCTACATCGGCAAGAATTAGGTCATGGAACAAAGTTTTGCCTCTGTGTCATATTTCATAATAACTCCTTTGAGTATTATCGCCGAAAATCGTTAATTCTCTCTTGTAAATGCGCTGAGTTGTGTCTATATATATATATATATATATATATATATATATATATATATATATATATACTAATGCGAACGATAAAGCGATGAACGCGAAAATTGGAAATGGTCATTCAATCGCCAAAACTTGGCTTATCTCTTTTCACCTCATCGAACGCATTACCACGTGACGCGTGCTCGAATAACGACATTGTTCGACATTAACTATGGCGGAAACGTTTGTATTCGCGCTGAAAGGATTTCCAACGGCGAAAAAATTCCCAAAGAAGCGAATGTTCGTCATTGTGTAAATACATCGTGAGAAGGGCGGCATTCGCAAGTTCATTCATGCAAATTCATTCCATGTAGAACAACCCGGACTTATCGAGCGCTCTTTTTACTTTAGGAGCATGCACGACGAAAGTCGCTCTGTGTGTGTGTGTGTATGAAGCGAAGCTGTTTCTGAAATGCACCGTTTTATCGTTTACACTGCAAACGTTCGCACGGTTTCTAAATGCTCCAGTAAGTTTACCGTAAAACGTGACTGCCGCTATACGCTCCGAGCTGCTTCGACAAACAGCCAAGGACAAAACATCGCTGTTCGGCAAACAATACGATAAGAATTTTAGGAACGCGAGCAGTATTCTCGACTGCAAGATGTTCAATCATACGCGCATACATTCTGGATGCATCAAACATTCTTGTCCCCGATATTCCAATATTCAGATCGATTATTTATCTATTATTTATAAAAGAAAACGACGCATGCAATGAAAATAACGGCACATTCGAGGATGAAGCATTATTTTATCAATATATCAGTGAAATTTTAAACATTTCCGTGTTCTTACACTTCTTACGTCGATTACTCATTCATATCTCGAGAGGATTCAGAAACCTGCTCGATGTGACTCACACGTAAGATTCGTTTTTCCCCTTTTTGCATTGCCCAATCAGATGATTCGTTTTGTAATGGAACATATGGTGCAATAATTGCGGCGATAATGGGATACGCGCGGGGATTAAGTGCATCGATCTCGTCGACACGTGCAGGCTGACCAGAGATTCGACAGACGTGAGAATCGAGGAAACAGGGATCTTTTATTCCCGATCGTATTAAATCTGTTTTTTTCTAATTAAATTCTCAGGAAGGAAGAGGCGAGACTAGGATTTCGTAACGAAAGAAAACGCGACAGTTCTGCGATATTCTTCGTGAACGTGCGAATTTACGCCGCTGAGTTTTGCCATACCGTCCCTTTCCCTTTCTTCTTCGTCGTGCGCAACTCGTACGTCGCTCGCGCACCTGAATTCGCGGACACGCACGGCTGCGCGCATCCGTCGATACAAACGTCGACGCAACGACACGCGCAGAAAGGTCCGTCTGGAGGCGGCGTAGAACAAAAGCCTCGTAAATCTCGGACATTAGACATGCACGCCGCTCCGCTCGCGTATCGCGCCGGTTTACGATCCCGCGAGAGCACAATGAGGCGATATAATGCCGCGTTGCGCCACGTTAATGGCAATTAATGATTTATCTGCATCAAATGCCGGTCGCATTAAGGAAATTTACTGGGGGGGTGGGGTGATATCGCAGTTTCGGAATGCGGAACCCCGTGATTCAGTCTTTAATTTACCGCGCGCTTGTTCGCACATCTTCTAAACATCGTATCTGTCAGGCAGTTTTATAAGCGCAGAACGCGTCACATCTGCAGCGTGTGTTAATTAAACATAGATAAAGATATATATGGAACTATATCACGCTCATCAAGTAAAATGCAATCGCGATACAATTCCATGACGATAGCAGCAATGCGACTATGATAATACCATCGGACGAGAGATAAGATATCAGCCAGATACGTTCATCGCTCGAGATTCATCGCGCTTTGCGCGAATTTGCGGTAATCTCTCTCGGTGCACTCAACGCGGCTACGTTCGCGGCTAATGTTCCTCCTCGATGCGCCAAATGCGGCCAGATACTTATTGCCGAGAGAAAATTTCCGTCCCGTTCCAACTATAATGTGGGCCGGGGATGAGTTGCAATCTCCTCTATGAAGAAAAGTATAAAGAGACTCTTCTGCGCATCCATATCGTGCCTATAATTGATAGCACGTACACGGATGATCAATCAAACTTATCGGGTTCTTATAAAGTCCGCATCTTTTAACGGATTGGAAATTAATTCAATTCGGGATCGAGAGGCGAGGTCGTTCGCGTGAGCGTAAAAATCGGACGCGTGAGTCGCAGCTGCGCGAAAATCGGGGATTTAATTTCCGGGAACGCGAGTGCGGAACACACGGCGGAAGTATTAAAGCCCGACCCCGAAACATGCCAGAACGACGCGACGCGAGGTGTATCGGTACCACACGATTCGCTTCATCGGACGATGCCTGCGTTTCCAACCGGCAATTTACGTGTGTCCGATATTCCAACGAAATTGCGACTTGTAACAACGAGAACGAGCGCCGCAACAGAGGCCGTACGGAAACTGCGTTAACGATCGACAGCCAATCTCACACGCCAGCGTATAATATATGAGCTGTTGAAAACCAAAACGGTCCGTGCCGCAAATTCGCGTGCGCATCGATTGTCGAAAAGATGCCAAGAGTGCACAATCTATTCTTTCGTTTTCTTCTTTTCTCATGGCATTCGTTCGTTAAAGTTTCATTGACTGCACATTTGATTGCAAAGCTAAAAATTTAATGATTCTATATACGATTTTTATGTAAATTTATTTCTCTCGCGACAGAGTTGAAAGAAACGTTTTATATTTGTAAGTAAGACGGCATGGATTTTGAAATAAATATTGAAATCGGCATAATTTCGGCGATTTCAATTTTTGATACGAAAAAGAGCCTTATAAAGGCCACGCTATTTATTCGCGAATAAGCATAAAGATTGTTATCGCATGATGAATTCAGTATCGAAATATAAACTATATAAATTTATAAACATAAATTCAGTGACATTAGAACATTGCACTACTTATTATCAGTTTCTGTTTTGAAAGTATAAAAGAGAAAGGTTTTTTTTTTTTTTTACGGAACATTCGTGGAGAACATTTTACAGACACCATTTATTTCGGTTTATTTCCCGATTGCTTTATTGCTGCACCGGGTACGGCAAATTATCGTAGATTACATGAATTTCGATTGATCACCGTCTGGACACGTGCAATCGAAGGACACTTTCATGCGAAAAACGAAAATATACGGGCGGCGAGCTGTCTCCTAAAATTACGACCTGCTATAAATTCCTTATTATTTCGATGGATTTAATTTCGCGTTTGTCGCGAAATGTTCTAAAAGGAGAATGGAGTGGAACGTCGAGCAAACGTTGACGTTTACTCTGTCAAATACTCTGTGAGATTTCAGCATCGAATATGTAATCGTAAATTAACGAATAAACAAGTATGTAATTAATTAATTTAGGTATAAATTTTCTAATTTTAAACGAGATAAGGATTGCTTCGAAAGAAAAAACATTTAATCTCGCGCCGTCTATTAATATCGCCTGAACAATGACTTTCGCATCTCTTTTATTGTTAGATAAAACACGTGTTAACATAGAGAGAACAGTAATTTATGAATGGTCATTAAATGGTGACCTTGCGCTACGGTGAATACACCTGATAAACGCTTTCTACAAAATGCACAAGAACCGTTGCGGTCGAAGGATTCGCCGACCTCTCTTCAACGTATATTAACTGGCTTTTAGATAGAAATCTCGCCGGCCTATTCGATATACAGATTCGGTTTCCAGGTCAAGCACAAGTACAAACGAGTCGTAAGGCCTGATTCCTCGGCGATACCAATCGTATCACGTATAACGTCGCGCGTATTAAGAAATTATTACCGTAATTTAGTCAATGAACAGTTAAGCAATGAACAGATGCCACAAGAAATCCTTTCAACGCGGCGTTGAGTTACGTCGGTTTGAAAAATGAGAATGTTAATGCATTCGTTATCGCATTATCGCGACCCTCAAAACAACAATGCTCACGGTTAATGACTCGAGAGAACATTGTCCTTCGCTGATTTGTCCCTTTCACCTTTACCACACGTGCCCGGACGAGCACCTATCTTTCATTTACGGGCTGGCGAATCGGTATATGACCATTTTATACGTTGTAGCGTCTCTATTAACGGGGCAAAGCCCTATTCTAACAATCCTGCCGTATATAAGGAAATCAGAAATACAAAGGGAGCGGTTGTTATCTGAATTTATTTTGCGGTTACTACCCGAATTAATTTATGGTGTAAATAAAAATTGTTTAAGCTTCTTTTAAGCTCTCTTAAAATTTTTAACGCACCCCTGGAGCCCGTCAGCGATATTTTTCACGTTTGTACATAAAGTCCTGGAAAGCGCTCGCGAGTAAAAGGATCAAAGCTGTAGGACTCGCAATATTTATCGCCGCATAGTGGAAGATCGAAGGACCAACGCGTCTGAACGCGTGTAAAAGACGAAGAGAGAAACACGCGCACGTGTCGATGAGAAGGGACGTAGCCGAAAGGGTATGGGGTACGAGCAAAAGCGCAAAGGAGTGTATATAAATCGGTGCGCAAGGAGCAACGGCAGCGACATTATTCTCGTTTTACTTGGTTTTACTGAAAACACCATCGATCTGTTCTATTTTCGTAGAAGCCGCAACACGCCCGTACACATCGAGCCGTGAACGCGCTCGCGCGTGCGACAGGCGACGTGTAAACGCAACGAGCGATGCATCAACGTGTCGGATAGGTACGCGCCGTCCGGAATTTACGGAAATACGCATTTCCGTCGTCTACCTGGCACCCGCGATGATTCTGTTATTCAGAATTCTGGATGGTATGAGGAGGGGACGGGGAACAACGCGAACGAGGACGCGCGCAGTGCGGCGGATTGAAAATCGAGCCGCGGATGTAATTCGCGTCTCGCATCTTTAGAGATAGAAAATTTTAGGCCCGAAGATCGAAACGCGCGACACGCGAACGACATCCGGCATTGTTGGTTCGCATGCTGAAATTTTTTATTTTTTTTTTATCGTCGATCCCCCGTGTCCAGGATTGCGTCTCGCGGATGAGAAGCACGACACGTGTTTCCACCGGTGCTCGCGAAGATGAGTTTCTCGATGTGGGAGCGGCACGTACGTGTCATCTCCATGGCATTGCCACCACGTGGCAACATAGAGTGAGAGAGGGCAAAGGAGGGAGAGATGGGATACAGGTACAAACACATGGAAAGCGCGCGCGTGGAATCTCGGCTGGAAAGTTCAACGCGCCGCTTAAGTCGGCCGAACGGGCGCAAGGCGAAAACGTTTCTTTCGAACCCCTTTATAGATACCGGGTACGTAACCCTCATATACCGGGTGGTCCGATGGATATCGATATAGATTCTTTTCGACGAAACTGGAGTGACGCGCGTATCCTGCACCGCATTCTTCTCAATTCCGTTTTCGAATGAGTGAGCACGTTGTTACCTGCTCAGGAGAAAGGATAATCTTTCGCTGACATCGTTCTACAATCTACGGTGTTTCGACACAGTCATTATCAACGTGCCGCGCCGCGCAGACTGGCCTATTCCTCGTATTCCTCAGTATTCCCCGTGCACGCGTTTTCCGCTTACTTAGATCGCACGCTCACGCATATACTGGCGCGTGAGTCATGCAATGGCAGTAGCCCCAATGGGGCTGTACGCTAATGACTTTTAACATTCCGACTTGTACGAGATATACAGTGCAATCTAATTTGTAATAAACAAATATGTTCTTTTATGACATGTCGATATATTATCGTACATGTATCTTATTGTTTTTTATCGCGTTATCGATATATTACATAGCATATCAATTATACAGAGTGAGTCATACAATTGAAACGAGTTGTAGCTTTTGTTTTGTTCAACTGTTCAAGATAAAAAAGATAGAGAAAAAATTGAATGATAAAGTCTATCTTCTTATGGACTTCCTATGCATGAAATTGAAGAAGAAATTGTTATCATATTTTTCGAGATATTTCATACTTTATGTTAAAATATATTAGAAATTAATATTTTATAAACTATTGATTATTTTGATAAACTTATCTTAATGTCTTCACACGCAAAATACTTGTAAGAATTGATTTATGTAACGAAAAAACATAATTCTATTTCTTTTTAAGTGCAGTCACTAATACATTTTCCCAATACATTCTTGCATTTGTGAAAAGAATTAAACCGTACGATAATAAAGCATATTGTAGGTATCATTCAATCTTTTTCTGCATCATTTTTGTCTGTCTTCGACGAAATGAGACAAATTACAATTCGTTCCAATTACTGACTCATCCTATATAACAGATGAATTATTCTATTATATTGCATACATCTTCATCTCTTTCACTCTTCACTTTTAGAATTACATACGGATCTGTGAGAGAAAATTTGGCGAAAATTTCAGACCTCTGACATTTTCTAAAGATTTACAATGCTATTTAAAACAAGTTACTAATGTGAAAAACCACAATATAGTGTTTATTGAAGGTTTACGAGTTCGCAGTCACAGGTATTGATCTCTTATTGTCAGATACAAATGTACAATATATTATAAAATCTATATAAATAAATTTATAATAATAATATAACTCAATTAAATTCTGGATAACAATTTAATAATTATGCTATCTCGTATTTTGTTTATTTATTTTATTTATTTTGCCGAAAACATTGGAAAGGTACGAAAAAAATTAATTTTATATTACAGCAAACATGCAATTTGGAAAATTCCGGACATTGGGTAATGGGTATGTTGAACTGTTACAGTTTTATTTGCTTTGTATCGTTAAAATACTATTTTCTCTCATGCAAAACGTCAATTCAAACTTTAAACTGTTATTTACACAGTAATTAATTTCATTAAAATTTTTGAACCCAAATTACACAAATTTTTCAAAAAAGTGTAAAATTAACCAAAGGAAGAATCATCTCTTTCTCTCTTTATTCAGTCTCTTTAAACGTTTATATTAAACTTTAAACGTTTGTATTTTAAACGTTTATATTCAGCGGGCAGACTTAAATTGAAATTCGCAATTATATTCTACGACATACCTGGAATTCTATCGGAAAAAACTTGTCGATGAATATGCATTTTTACTACGATTATGTATAAAATAAAATCCGCTGAAAAGACCTTGTATGTACTCTGCACATACAAAAATATAATTTTAAAGTTAATTTTTTTTCTAGATAACCAAAATTTTACGTCTCTATATAAGCCAACAAATGTTAGCAGTATAGTGCAAGTATAGTTGCGTGCAGCTCTTTTACCTTTTCCCTATCTATCGGATGATATGCTACGTGCACACAAACACACACACATACACGCGTGCGCTTGAGCTACGTACGTCCATTGTGGTTCACGCGTTCTCGCATTCATTAAATCCGCAGTATGTATAATGTGTCTCTCCTTCCTCGACAGCTGCGCGGCGCTCCACGGAGTGAACAGTTAGGCTAACTCACGCAATAAAGACAATATTCTTTTGCCACAATAGAGCCTCTCTCGCGTCAGCCCGTCGCTCTCGCCATGAAACCATTAACACCGCGGGTGCTCGCGATCATTGTCAGATCAAAAATTATTCTCTTTTAAAAGCAGCAGTTATACGAGATGCGCGATTTTGCCAGTATATTCCTTCAACGTTACGCTAAATAAATCGTGACTTCATTCGCTTAATTTGAGCTCTCTTCGCGCCGACTCTTTTTCCGATACGAATCGACGGAGTAAATCCAGCGATTGCTCGCGTAAACCGCAAGCGCTATCATTCCGCGATAACGTCGAAAACGTGATGTAGGTATCGTTTCAACTGCAGTTTAGCAGACGGGAATGCTTTCTGGGCTGACTGTACGTCTCATTTTTCCCTCCCCTCGTCTGAATTACCATAGAGATTCGTTCATAAAGAAGAATCGCCTCTCTTCCCCTCCTCCTTGCCTCTGGCTGGAGGAGGAGACTCCTATAGAGGAGAAGACTCGAGGATGATCCCTTTGAAAAGAGAAGAACTGCCGATTATTCCGGCGCGGACGCTCGGCGAGCGAGAAAGAAAGCCCGTGTCCATGATGCACACGCACGTACATCGTTTGCGTGCTACTGTACTGTCGCGCGTTTGTTCGCCGGATAATATTTTTCTCTTCATCGTAACTGTACCTACACGTCCCTTTGAGACGTCGCGATCCACTTCTTGCGACTCATCATGCGCTCTCGTTACATAGAAGTTCGCTTTTTCATACGACAAATCAATCTCGTATAATACCTTGTCTCGATTGATGCGACGATGTTCAAGCCTTCCTGTGGACCCCGTTCTTAGTACACCCGGTATATCACTATTGGACGGCCCGAGGTTAGAGGTGATCTAGAAAACCACTTTGACGGCGTGGACCACATCGCCAGACACGTTGGATACCTATCGAACGACGGTGGTCTTCGCGCGCGAAATAAATAAATTTATTATCGTCCCCCAGTTTTTATGAATATATTACGATAACGATAGGAGAAACGGAGGCATCGTTCACGTGTCTACGGCATTGAAAACTGCGGCGTCTCGAGGATAATCGGATTTCGCCCGCTATCTTGAGAGCCTGAAAGGTTTCCGAGTGCGTCTTGAAATTGATTTACTCGTTTAGCCTCGGTCGAGAGATTCCTTCACGCGAGCGTCTCGATGTATTACGGTGAACCGCGACTTAAGAGAGAGAGAGAGAGGATTCTTCTTGCGGATCGAAATTTCGTTTTGACGAACGGCGGCCTTGTTCACCGCGTGATTCTTCGATGCCGATAACCAGGCGCGGCTCGTCGAAAAATGCGATTATTATGAATGCTCCCGACATCCGCGCTCGTATTGCGTTTATATTTTATAATTGCGCATAAAGGCGGCCTTATACGGGGTGTGCCGATGGGAATCCGGTTCTCTCGGCGTTCACGGGGAACGGGTTACTAGTTTTTACGAAGACTCGCGTGTGCGACGTTCCCGTGACCGACCAGGATCAAGTTCCGTCGAGGCGAAGCGAAGCGACGCGACGCGTTGGCGCGGAGTCCTGGAAACCCGTCCAATGTCCATAAAATCGGACGCAAGACGGCCCTAGAGGACCCCTTCTGTAAAACGTGGATAAATATATTCGTTATAAATCTATTATACGCCATTGTTCTCCGGAAAATAGCGCGCGCGGCGCGTCCCTATCGTTTCTCTCGGCCGTTAAGTTTCCCGCCGACCATTCATCGCTATAGCGAAAACCATGGAGATAAGGTAAACTCACACGGATTCCTATATTATTCACCAGACCCCTCGCGGGCGTGCCGTATTATAGTTGTTTACTTGACGCGGATCGAGGCCCTCACATAAGAGATTGTGCCTTTGCTGGCCTTTTCTTTTGGGAGCTGCCATCCGTAACGCAAGAAACTCGGGATTAATGCGAAATAAGGACGTAATAAGGCGGACGTTTCATCAATAAACAAGTCTGAGTACCCACAAAATAATGTAGAGAAGAAATGTATTCTTAAAATAGCGAGAGCGAGAACATTAGGAAACATTAATTTCGCCCCGCGAGAATTTTTGTTAAAGAATGTCTTTTTTTTTATTTATACGCAACATCCACGAGACATCCTGCGAGGCGAGTCATAAATCGTCGTCGTGGCGAAGACGCGGACGTCCTGCCTTCTTTTCTCGGATACACACCGCATGGGCCGCAGGGTGAACGCCATTTATTATTACTATCGCATTATCGTCAGACATGCAGACGTCACGTGACGTGCATACGATCCTTTTGGTATCGCTCTTGTAACGCCTGCCACATTTCACATTCGCGTCTCGTCAACCCTCCCGCATGACGTTTCGCGCTCACAATGGCAGGAAATTAATACGTACCCCTGGTGTATGCGGGAATCCTTGAATAAAGACAAACGCGAGAGCTCATTACGCGGCCCCGGCCGGGGAAATCCTGGAGCAGCCGCCGTGAACAACGGAAACCGCGAGAAACAATTTAAACGGAACGCACGTCCGGAGATAAGAATCCCGCGAGATTTCGGGTGATATAGCTCGGTTAGTCTGCTTTTACGACGCCCTCGGCGTACGATCCATTAAGTAAGCAATTGCCCGATAAAAATGCACTGTCAGAAAGAAATTGAAAAGTCATCTATAACGAACGCTCGCTTTCTTGATAATCTTATATTATTTCTTATAATCTTATAATCTTATATTACTTATTTTGTCGATGTTATTATTATATCAGTATCACTAATTCTCTTTGATGGTTAGATGTAAATAACGTATATAATATAGTATAGTAATAACGTATAATATAGTGGAAACAGAAGTTGCAACAAGATATATACATATATCCATCTATCGGTTATTAATTCTTTGATGCACATCTTTTTACAAATAATGTAATCCGACAAAAGGTTGATGATCGTTCCACAGATATGTTCTCTCGATTCGACACGTGTACTCGTGAACTTTGACTTTCTCTCCTACGCTCGTCGGTTCCAATTAAACCCGAGTTAATCCGGCGCGTCGATGGAGCGTGCGCTCGACAACTCGTTAATTTAACGCATAATTTATCGGCGCTCGATAGCGGCGCACAACGCTCGCTTGTAATATACAGTTTACATTCAATGAAAATGATGCCGAATCGCCAAACGATTTGAAAGAGGCTTAATTATTTTACCTACTCTGCACAATCGCGGTGGAAAGCCGACGACACTTCTTCCGTACGTTTGCATAAAATCATTTACTTATTTCGCGCTTCGGAGCCCTCGGCGAGAAATGATACTATCTAAAATTACGCATGTTAAAATTTGAAAAGATTGTTGTTGGCGTTTCGGTCTTTTAACATTCATGAGATTAGTCGGTTCTTAACATCGGCAATTAAGATCGGGGCAATACTTAATATTTATGCACAACATAAGTATTAGGAATGCTCGCGTGAAATTCTCACGTCGAGAAAGAAACACGGAGTCTCAAAAATACGCACGTATTTGTTTCTTATCCTCGCGGATAAGATCATTATCAGCGTACGTGATATTAATACGTTGCACTTGTAATAATTTAAATCCAGTGTGTCAGCCAGTTCGCAATAAATTTTGTTCACCTGCTTCTTGCGCGGAATGAGGAAGGAATGGATATTAACTTTTAGTAAAGTAAAAGGTGAACTTTGAAAGCACAACGTGGTTAACTGCGTAAGTTAACGTTATTACAATTTTTAATTATTAATAAGATATATAATTATAAATATAATTATCGACATACCTTATTAACAATTAAAGATTGTTAAAACTTATACACGTTAACGTTAACCGCTCTCAAAGCCTATCTTTTATTTTACTGTTAATTTCCTTATCGTGATTTCTTATTGTTAGTTATTTATACTAACTTTTAGGTTTTGCAAAATTTTGTCACGACTTTTTATATGGATCTCCTAATATCTCTGGCAACAGAGAGTAGATGGTTAGGAAGAGAGCTTTTAGCTCCGGCGACTGAGAGCAGGCAGTACAAAGGATGAAAAGCAGCTGCGAGATGTGTGGCGTTAGGGCACGAGAACGCGAGAGGTTAATTACACTAATTATGAATTCATTTCTCATCCTCGTTTAGGCGATCGCACTGATCGTGCAGTGCGTCACTGTCGATCTGTCTATCACAGGAATTATGCGCGCGGCTGTCCGGCTCGTATAGCCGGCTGGTGTCGCGTGACTCTATGCCGGCCTTGCGTACGATACAAAAGTACCGTAATCGCGACGAGACGCGGAAAAGACGCCCGTGAAAATTACTGTTATCCCGCAGTACGGATGTACAATGGAGCGTATTAGCGGCGCCGCGCCGATCCCGCGTCACTCACCTTGTTATCATCCACTCGCGAACAATTATCTTTCGCGACGCCGACGATTTTAACAAGCACATAGGGCAATAACCGGTACAAACCTCGCCGCGGCTGGCGCGCTGCCCTTGATGGTGTCGACCGCGAGTGTTCGCCAGCTCGAAGTTGCGATTTCAGACCCGTAACAAAGTTTCGTCTCTTCAGATACTAATCTACGACGTGTTCCGGTTATCCCTGCTCGCCGCGCGCCTCTATTCGATGACCAGTCTTATAACTAAAAGTTTACGACTGTAGACGGAGCTTTTATAACTCGCTAGGCAACAATCGTGAAATAATGAAATTTTGATAAAAATCCGGAAGATTTCGAACGCGCTTTTGTTTCAGTTTTGTAAGCTCCTTTTGTCTTCCTTTAAGAAAATTTAAGGCGACTAGACTATCTTGCGACTTTTAACCAACCTGGCAAGCTATTTGAAGCAAATAAAAAAAATTAGTAATAACATAGTTGATTGTTTTGAAAATTATATTAGTGATAGTTATGGGCAAAGATATATTGTTTTATTTTTCTCGAGCTTATTATCGTGCACACGTTATTTGAAATTTCAAAAGTTGTCTCATTGTCTCCTCAGAAAGACTTTCAAAATTCATTCGTAGAACATTTAAATGGCCCCTTTGTAACAAGACAATTGCCCTCTTGAATTACATATTTTTATTTCCTGCTATATTAAGCTGTAACACTTTATTTCGGTCACCCTGTATATATATTGTAGACTAAAACTTAAAGTTGAATTGAAATTGAAGCTTGGATGTAAAAATGCAAGCAATAGATACAAAAATTGTAGATATAATAAATGTAAAAGGTGTAAAAATAATTTTCGGGAGTATGTTTTTTGACTGGAAAACAAGTAAATTTTAAGACAACGCGTTTTCCCCATCAAAGTCGAAAGTCCGTCAACCCCTTGCGTTGTGTCGAATTTTTCTTGAGCTTCAGCCAACTCCCAAAAAAGCGCCGGGAAGAATCAATTGACGCTTGAGTAGCAATTACACAGACCGTGAGTCAACATCCGGGGAGGGAACACTTGTTTCTGGTAAAGCATAAAAATTGTCACTAGAATTAATCCTAGGATTACATTCTTGCATATACAGGCTATACATCGAATCTCTTAGATTCAATCAGTTGTTTTTATATAACAAATTCTGTTAAAAATACACATTTTTCGATAATTTTTTTCCAATTGGATGGCAGATATCGTAGAATATTATTACAAAGTTATAATTCAAGTCCGTCAGCTTGCTAAATTATAAAATACAAACATTTAAACACACAAGACAAAATTCCCAAAAATGTTAGCGATTTGAAATTATAATCGGTTCTCACAGATTCATATGTTTAATTCTAGAGATAGGATTAAAAGTAACTGAAAAGAATTAAAACTATATTGCGAGAAAAAATCTCTAAGATAATATAAATACATTTACGTGATATAAATAATCCAAGTTTTATTTTAGCGCGTATGCTTACGTCATCTTCTTTTTCTCTTTTTTCTCAGAGAGCAATTTTCCGTTGAATGTTCGCAGATTAATGGTCGGTACCGTACCGTACGTAATCGTTATGTACGTTACGTTTACTCAGAAAAGCGATGCGTCATGACGAAATGCAACGGTGCGCGGTTGTTGCTGTCATCGCATGTCTTGTTATGATTACAGCGCAGAAATGAACTTTCCAGTTATGTGTGTGTGTATTGATGTGAGGCGGGAGGGACATTAGTTAACTTGCCGGCGCAATTAAGGACACCGAAGAGAAGTTAACACGAGCGATGAAGCACATTTGATAGCCTCGAGGCGGTTGAAGTCGAATTTCACGGTCCATTCTCGATGAACTGGCTCAGATAAATCATCATAAAGTGAATGAATGAGAACTAGTTTGTTTTAAAGTCGAAACGAAATCCAGCTGAAGAAAATAGCAGTTTTTTTTCATTAGAGAGAAAGAAAATTAATATAAAATTATTTTATAGGAATATTAATATTCTTAAATCTTTTAAGTAAGTGTGAATAGACAGAGTGATGTTGCTATCTGCTTCATTCTACGATGCACGTTCGACTCGCCGACGTCTTCTCCGCCATTAATCATGGATCTTGAGAGAAACTCTCGGCCTCGCTCGCCGGCGATTGCGCCTCCGCGACGCGGACACGACTCCGCAATTGCAGTCTTGCAGATGCACGCCACATGCAGGATACGCTTTTCTTCGAGCTCATACCCGCTCCTGCGACTTCTCCGGAACGAGCGCAAATGGAATGTATAACGTAAGAAAAGACGGGAGCCCGACGAGCTGCGCCCCTGGAACTCGCGTGTGGTTTCTCTCACAAAGAAAAAGAAATAAAGAAAGCTCTCCTCTTCCTCGCTTGAAGCCTGAAAAAGGGTGCGCGAAGGGCCCCGCTCTTAAAAATAATGAGATGTGTGACCCGCCGTCGGTCTCGCGGGTAAACAACCCGTGAAAAAGCGTCGCCGGCAGGGAAAACGGGGGAGGGTATGAGAAAAGTAGTAGTAGAATTTTTCTGGGACACCGAAATCCGTCTCAACAAGAAGACGTGCGAGCGAGCTTTATCTGGATCTTATCCGTATAGTGCTGTCGTATATTTGTCGTTCAAATATACATATATCGGTTACCAAGCTCTCCCTGTGTCTCTTACCCTCATTTTTCTTTTATATACCAATTGCCGTGACTTCCATATCACCACGGTCGAATTCGGCTAATAGCCTCTGCATAAATCATGGCGGCATTTGCGAATTCTCACGAGACACCCTCTGTGTTTCCAGGTGCTGTCTTCTGGCTGGCTAATTAATGTCGCGCGGAACATCCGCATTAACGCGAGCCAATCAACGGCGTAAGTTGATTGCCAATTTTGCCGCAGCATTCTCTTAATTCGCTTAATTGTCCCGATAGATCAGGCCTCGGGTTGTTGCCGATATCGCCTTTGCAAAAAGCACCTGAGCGACCTCCATTACTCGTGCAAATAGAAGCCAATGATGCGGCATACCTAATCGACATTTAATTGCGTCGCGCAAACGTCTTCTCGTCATTTCCGATTAATGTTGCACGTCGATGACGCGAGAATTATCGCGGTTAGATTGCATCTCCGATTTCAAGGAATCGATGAATTATCTTTTAAATATACAAAGCCTGCACGTCTCAGAACTATCGCAACCTGACGAAGTATTAGCATTGTCGGCTCACCGTCTACGCCGAGAGAAGTAACTTCGATCGGGACATTCAATCAGAATATTCGATATACCAATATTTGCCGTGCCGTGACACAGGTAATGGATTTCTTCATTAGGATAATGGCGGAAGTCTCCGTTGGGATTATCAGCTGGAAAGTCCCGATAATAGAGAGCCGAGAAGGGTGTTTTAAACTAGCGCTTCGATTATTTCACGACATCCCCTCGCGCTAAATGAATTTTGCCATAAATTTTAACCTTGTTTGATTTTGTCTTTCTGCGCTTTTAACTCCAGCGATTAGAAATTATTATTGATAACAACTTCTACTCGCAATTCCATTTCTGATCAGAGAATTACTCTGCCTTAGGACTCGATCGTTCTGAAAAAAAAAAAAAAAAAAAAAGAAAAGTGCGGAACACATACAAACAGAAGATTGTCAATACCTTTGTTTTTTTATTTCTACGTCGTCGGAAAAGGATTCGCGGATTCAATCGGAATCGTTGCGCATGGTAACGTGGGAATCGTTAAAAGACCGCGACTTCGACTCACGCGGCAGCGGCGACGGCGGCATTAACGTAACCATGGAGGTCAATGACTGCGGGAAATCGATCGAAACCCTTACCTACCTGCACGACAGTGAGTCTGCCGTGAGGTGCACGATTGCACGGGCTCGCTCGCTCGTCGGTGGAAATATCCACTTTGCACATTTTACTGTATGCAGATGGTAGGTACATATAGGTGCCTCGATGCCTTCTTTCGCTCGGCATTGTTAAAAACGCATTATCATTATTTATTTTTCGCTCCCAAAAATTTAAACGCGCGAAAGTTCGACATATTTATACGCGTTTAACGTCCTATTTAAAAGCCCGACTAGAAATAGACTGCAAATAGACCGTCGTATATAAACCATTAGTCGTAAACTTAAACGGGGGGAGAGAGATCGTTTATTGTTCCCGAAAGCGGGAACAAGTACCGAGAACCCCAAGTCGTTTCCTCACAAACGAGGACAAATTCTCCGAGTGGTCGTCGTTTCTCATGTCGAATCGCGGTGTTCCAGTTTCGCGAAAATTCGGCGCAGGCGAGGTGCGCGTGTCGTCGAGCGTAACACGTTTCCGGCATATTTCTGTCTGCGAATCGACCGTCGAAAATTAATATGCGGCCCCGAGGGAGATTGGGTATGTTACGCGACTATCCGCAGCGCGTACAGCTATGCGCGCTTTTACGTAACAAAGCCGCAACGTTACGCGTCAGAACGTACCGAAAATAAAATTTTTGCAGGGTTGTCTCTGTTAATACGTTTATTCATTCAGCGCGCGCCTGAAGAAAGGGATGAACACGAGAGAGATATTTTCCAACGAATTCAGAATTGTTATCGCAAAAAATCAGAATGAAGACTCGCTAACGAGTCCGGGAATGTCATACTTTCGTTCGCGCAACCTCGATGAAGAGGCGCTTTTCTATCAGACGGTCATTGCACGCGCCGGCGACGTCACCAACGTCCTTTTCCGCGTCAAAAAACAGATTATAGATTTTGCCGCCTCCTATATAAAACGCATCCCTGCGCTGCCCTGCTTATCATAGCGAAGCCTGACACGCTCGCCTTATTTATAGATAACAGTGGTCAACGAGCTTCGAGATTCTAAATAGCAACAAAAATTTCCCTTCCATCAGCATTCATGTCAGATATTATCGGAGATTGAATCCAAAGGTTAATTTTTAGAATAGTTGAAGCACGAGTCGCTCTCAATGGCGGCATCAAACAGCCCCTCGCTCAAGTTTTCACCGAACACTCTGCACACATGCCTCCCTAACGAGTACAACGTCCAATCACGACCCGTTCTTTCTGTCGCTATTACCGCTGCCTATTGCTAACTAGCGTCGTCCTCGAAACCCTCCCCGTGTCCCGGTCCGCGATTCATGAAACTTGATTGACAGTGGCCTCCGCTTTGATTCGACAGTCTGCAAACGAGCTGCGCTTTCGAGGGAATCTGGGCATGGAGATGCGCGATTCCAATTAGGCGAATATTTGGCAGAATCCATTTAATCGTCTTGCCAAATCAACCGGCATGTTCAAAGCTAATATCTCGTTTCAAATAATTTCGAGGCTCTATTAGAAAATTAATCAGCGCTATGTTTATTCCATGGAGATATTTTACGCTAAAACTGTGCCGTAAATTTTCATCTGTGATCGCACAGTGGAAAAAGAAAATTTCTGGATAAAATAAATTACTTATAATTGATTCTTTTATGGAAAACTGTGTAGCAAATAAAATTTAATACGAGTCTACAACCTACAACCTATCAGGTGTCCAATTGAAATGCTTGCGTACTATTTCTAGTTGAAACTAATTTCGATCTCTTATCATTTTTAATCAAAAATGAATTCAGTTCATTTACCATTGTTAATTTCTGTATAATAAAATCAGCATTCTCTACGTTCTCATCTTTTGCATTTAATCGCCAGGACTCTTTTTGAAATGCATTAGGAACTTTAGAGAAGAGAATCAGAATTTCATCAGTCACATCGAAATTCTAAGAACCGCCAACTTTACAGGGGTACTAAATTCCCATTTAACTGCCATTACTGTACATTTTCACGTAGAAATTTTCGTCGTCGCGGAGCCAAGAGCACCAGCAGCGGTCTCTTCCCGAGAAGGAACCTAATAAGAACAAAGAGAGTGGAATCCTTTCACGCGTCACTGGCCGCGCAACCGGTGATTCGCGACAAATGCGATTTCTAGAGCGAGCGGCGCGGATGCACGTGATCTCGTTATATAAAATCAAGCGTGCTATCTCTTCGGATCGACGAAGCGGCGCGGTGTCACGGGGATTAACCCGACCGTTTCGTTGCGCATTACCCTCTTCGCCGGGAAGCTGCATGCAGCCTGAGAACAGCTTTAGGATATGACATGTCTCGCCCGGGGGAGAAATGAGTTATACTCGCGACGGTCCTCCGGGTTTTCATCCCCCCGATCTCGGTTATGACCCGCGACCGCGATTACATCGCGCGTGCGTACGCGAGCGTAGAAAAGAGCATAGGAGATCACCGGATGTAGATCGATTCAGCTAGCAATCTGAAACGCAGCCACCGACCGACCGACCAACCGACCGACTGGAGCTCTGACCCATTTCCTTGGGTTACATTACCCGGCAGATAAATTTTCACTATCCGTCCGTCCGTCCTCGTTGTTTTCCGTTGCGACCTAGCAACCCTTCCGGCACCCTGACCTATGACCCACATTCGACGCGTCCTCGTTCGGCCCGGTTTCTCCCGCTCCGTTTATCCCCACCGTGAAAGGACGCGGCTATCAGCTGTTACCGAATACGCAGATTCGCTATATACGCATTCCTTCTTTAGAAATCGATTACTGCCTTATGACGCCCCGTCATCCCTTGAAAGTTCAATGAAAGCGTTCACCTTTGTATCAGAGATTTTATCTTACTCGGTTCACGTATACCTAACGAGATTCTATCTAAACTTTCTAGCACAAAATTTCGCATTTTTCATCATTTTTAACGATTTTTACCGTTCGGCATGAAAGTTATGTAAACCGCTGACCCGAGCTTTAAACTCGATCCTGCAGACAGATTTTGCTGTTGCCAAGAAACTGTCGTTGCCCGCATTCCGCGGCTCGGTTGCAGTAACGCGTTCCGTTTTTCTAGATCGCTGACCGGTGTGTAGACAGTGAAAGACGATTTAGTCAGCCCGTAACCCGGCCGACTAAAACCAGTTTCTTTTAATTGAATCCGCCGTCTCGCGAGTAAGCGATCGTATCCGGCGTAAAGCGGTTGATAATCGCGCGACATGCCTCTGCTTCTCTTGCAGGTATGATCACTCTGGTCGACGGTGCACCGGTTTTCGCGGACCCTCTGAAGGAGTGGAAGATAATAGTGACACATTACGGTGGACTAGCCGGTCTCGCTCTGATCGGACTTATCCTGGCAGCTATTCTCCCCTGCGCGGGTCTCTTTTTCTGCTGCTGCAGATGCGCGGGGCATTGCGGTGCCCGCAGCCAGCCCTTCGACAAAAAGCACGATCACTGCAAGAAGATTATGCTCAGCATCGTGTTGATCGGGGTCGCCACTATTATTCTGTAAGTTGCATTTTTTTTTCGGAAGAAACACCGAAAGAAACCGCCAGAGTATAATTACTCGCGTTAAGCCTTTCACATCTGTGTCCCAACATGTTTAAAAAAATTGTACCTCTGGTAAATATTAAAGTCAAACGAGACTCGAAGGACTTGTTTGCTTAAACCAAAAAATATTACGATAAATACTGTTATGAGATATAAATAATAATTATTTGCTCTCTCGAATTAACGATAAAACGTTTAATTAATGTGCGGCGTTATTTTTACGTAATAATTACTCAAACATTTAATTTTTACTCAAATTATTTAATTTTTTGATGACGTTTATATTACGTATGAGGTAAAAATAAAGCTTTTCTGTCTTGATTCTTTTGTATCTCGATGATAGAAGTATATAATAGTGCTATTGCGCGCTTGGTATTCGCTGCAGTATAGATTGGGCTGGAAATTTTATTACATAGTTTTTATTAATAAGTATATTTATTTTGTTATAATTTTAAAATTGTATCTTAAAAGCTGTATCTAGATTTTGCGATTTTATTTTAATACAAACTTTCATTAGAATTTGAAAACATTAAATTTCTTGCATTCACCGTATAGAATGCGTAATTTTAGACTTTTTATATCTTGATATTATATTTTATTCAGCAACTTCAAAAATGTTGCAATGCACAACTTATCGGAACAATTTGAAAATACTGTATCTTTTGCATCCGCCGTCTTGAATTTTTATGTTTCGATTCTGATTTCTGAAAAACCTTCAAAGATAATTAAACTAAATATTCTCCGATATTTCTCTTTAAAAAACAGACGTAAAAGAATTTAATTTAATTCAACATCGAGTTTCGTTTAATCACTTCATTAATTATACAACGTATCAGAAAATAAGTGGAACAGAAATGATAAATAAAACACACATACTTCCTATGATATTTTATAATTGATACATATCATTGTATGATTCTTCGAAACTCGCGGGAAATTCCTGAAATGCACTTGCTCCCTCTCACTTGAATTAGTAATGAATATATCAATACATTATGCGTTGCACGGTTTCGCTGCAATAATTAACTTGTCCCTCTCCTCGAAATTTAATCGTTCCGAGCGCAATTTAATCCGCTTTCGCAAAATACAATATTAATATTCGAGACGTCAAATATGTTTAACGGCAGCCTCGTATAAAACACGGTAATGGAATTCTATTTCCGTACCGCCCCGTCGCTCTAATAAAACGTAGACACGCGGACAATTAACTGTAGATTCGGCGTGGTGTGCGCCTTCGTGACGAACGAGTACATGCAGGAGGGAACCAAAGAGCTTCCGTGTAAAGCCAAGACTAGCCTGAAGGACGTCAAGCTCTACTTGACTACCACGAAACAGGAGATCGACAATTTGCTCAAGACCAATCCCGAGGAGCTGGAAGTTACGCTCAACAATATCCTGCAGGCCAGCGGCAAAATCGTCACCGAGCAACTGGCAGAATACTCGCACGCTGTCTCCCTGACGAATCTGAACGACATCGTTGCCGGCTTGGAGTCGATCAGAGAGGATCTGAGATTGATGAATAAGATAACGCAGGAATTACGGATAAACGCCAGTCAATTGGACATTGGTACGCAGCACGTTCTTCCAAACTATCTAAATTTATCGAAATTGCAAAATCAATCAACTTTGTTTCTTCTTCCTTATGGCGAAAGAGAAAGAGAACATGCAGAGTAAATTCAGAAAAATTAAAATTAATTACTTTTTCCACATGTTTGAGGCAAATTTATATAAAATTTAAAACACAGGATATATTATATAGAATATATATTTTTGATTTGATTATTCTATCGATCTCTGTATCATGATCATTGGATATTTAAAAAGAAGCACAAGTTCTTAAAAAATATTAACTTAAGCTGAATAATTTGTATAATGTACAGATAAATACATCAGTTTTCCAATAGAACAAATGTATTCACATAATGACATATGTATAATAAACGTAGCGATTACAGGTGCTAGATTTAATTTAAATTTTTAATGAAGTACATTTACACTTTAGAGCAGTGTTTAAACTTTTTCATAACTCTGTATTTTTTTCTTAATTAAAGCGTTACATATACTATTGTGTAACGTAACTAATTAACTGTTTAATAATTGGATAAATTCTCAAAAGTATCAAATATATTAACAGTATGTGTATAGCTATTTTATATATTTTTTAATATACACAAATATATCGTGTTTAATAAATAAATAAATAAACTTTTAATAACAAATAATTTCAAAGAATAGTCTCAAAAGCGAAATGTAAATTTGGTCCTTCAGTCGTTCGTGGCGTCAAGAAAAACCTTCTTCACACGCTAGCTGCGTGTACGACTGACAAGTGCCAACGGGTTCTGCACGACTACAAAGTGAATCAGATGTCGGTACAAGTGGACTTCGATAAAGTAAGCAGACAAGTCGTTTCTTATCGTAGATACTACTTTAGCTAATTATCTATGGTTAATTACGAGCATTTTCCTTGTTTACACGCAGTACATGGACCGTTACTTCCCAAAGGTATGATTTTACAATGAAAGAAACCTTCTTTGCAATGTAATGAAATGTAATAATGCCTTCGGACCTCGATATATAAAACAATTCATTTGACAAAGAAACAAAATACTTTTTTCAGTAATCTCGGTATTGCGTTTGCTATCTTCAAACAAATGTTATCTCGAGGTCTAGGTGCATTGAAAACAGTGATTTTTAAATGTATTGAAACGGTAGATTTGTACAAGGCTTGCCTTGGCTTTCGTTTGCTCATAATAAGGCTTCTTAAAAAAAATAAAGTCACTAATGTCACGAATCTTACTGAAGCGATTAGATCGAATAAGAATTCCTCGCTACAACACTTTTATATTGATAGTATTAAATATTTAAATTAATTAAATTACAAAAGAGTGTAAAATTAAAATATAATGCATGGCACACATCGGTGCAAGCAATTCATAAATTCGGATACATTTTGACATATAGATACATTTTGTAGATCAATGCAATTACTGCTTATTGTAATTTATTGCAAAATATCGTCATTATCATGGAATATTAGTTACAGAATAGTAGTTATTGATATATCGCGTGATCATTAGTGTACGAGGGAGAACTGCATAAATTTATTTGATTCCATGCTTGCCACAAATAGCTTCTAGTATCTGTAAGTTGTAAGCAGAAGCATGCAGTTTCCTTACTCATATGTATATCGTTTTATATATGAATATATTTATTTGCATTATTCGATTAATTTTGCAAAGTAATTTGCATGAGTAGACATATTTGCTGAATGTGTACGTTACATTTCTTAATAAGTACGTTAAATTTCTTTCTGAGAGCACATTATTTATTATTTGCACTTCTCTGTCGAGTATAATCGTGAAAACTCTTAAATAATTTTATGTTATTACATAAAACAATGATTAGACAGAATGTATTTTAAATGCAGTGCCCTACTTTTTGCGCATTGTTTTCTAACGACAGAGTTTCCTTGATCAATATGGTAATTTCTTCTTAGCGAAAATATAGTGTCATCGATCACTTTTGAGTTATGAGCGATTAAAAAAGATAATCTTTTTGCGTCCTAGATTTCCGAGAGCTGAATAAATTACAAAACTACGTTCCTCCTTCCTGCAGAATTAATTTTAGATGGACTCACCATGATATAATTTCAATTGAGAATTTAATTGTAAAGATATTTAATGCTAAATATTGAAAAGCTGCGATAAATGAGGATTTTCCATGATATTTTCTTTATGAAAAAATTTCACGAGTAATTTGACGTCAAAAGATAATTCGCGAGAAGTGGGACATCGTGTATATGAAAGAAAGACGATTTTAGAGTACAAGAGTTTAGCAGTATGAAAATATGTTTGTGTAGTCTTTTTATCTTTTACTTCTTACACTGACAATGAGATATATCCTCGGATTGCGGTTATATATTTTTTTAGATTATTCATATCTCAAAATATTAAAGTATACATGCAAGGTATACGTATCCATTTCATTTATATTTCCATGCGTTCGCGTGCCCCCCAGAATTAGATTCTGTGAAATTCCGAGAATTTCATGTCTTTTGGCTTGTCTTGTAGCTTTGGAGATCGCATTTCGCACGAAATATTCAGATCCGACAAGAGAGGATTTTAATCTGTTCTGTGTGTGGTGAATCTTATTACCACACATTTCATTAATGCCAATTGAAAGCATGTCGTGGTACTTTTCAGCTGCCGGACGTTACATTCGCGTTACATAACATCACCGTGCTCATGGAGAGTAATATAGTGTCGGAAGTGAGCCAGGGCAGGGATTCGTTTCTGAAGATTCAGAAGGATATACAGCACGCCGTTAATCAGACGATCCCGGTGGTCAGCGCGAGCATCCGACGAGCCTGTAACTTCCTGGCGAGCATCGCCAATAATATGACTGCCCTCATCGATAGGATAAATGTCGACATAGATAAAGTTTATATACGACATTTAGAAGTTGCCCGGAACAATATAAATCAGTATTCGCCCTACAGGTTCGAATTTACTTGAGATAGATGCATTGCGGGACAGAGAATTTATAGGAGACGCATAGAATTTATAATGATCCTCAAATACACATGGTTCATTTTAGATACTATCTTGGTCTTGGTATATCCGGTATTCTTCTGACTGTCTTAATGTGTTTGACGTGTGGTCTTCTCTGCGGTATTTGCGGAAAGCGTCCGGACGGATACGGAGATGATTGCTGTAATAAGGGGTCAGGTGCACGGTTTCTTATGATGTAGGTTGCAAAAGTCATTGGAATAAATTTGGTCGCTATTGCCGTTCTCTTTTTTTCGTAACCGCTAATGTTACAAATTGTTTCAAATCGCAGGGCCGTGTGGATTATCTTTCTTTTAACGAGCGTTCTGATGGTTATAACCGTTGTTCATATGATAACCGGCGTTATAGCCCAACGTGGTATCTGCGAGCCTTTAAAGAATCCGAAGGACAACAGGATGTTCGAGCTGGTCGACGACCTCGTGCAGATCAAGAGATTACTTTATCCGAAAAATCCTAATGCGCATATTAACATGAGCTACATTGTAACGTAAGTATATACGTGTGGAGTAGTTGCTGCAGTTTAAAATTGATAAAATTTCGGGGAAGTTCTTATTCCCGCGAGTGACATACAATCTGATTATATAATTTATTACAAGTGAAAAATCAGGCTCTATTATTAATCGCCTAATAAGTACCACATAAAATTTTAGAGAGAACTCTCCTACATAAATTGAATAAGAAAGAAAAAGAACCAAATTTACCGATATGTGACTCTCGATTTTTTCCTATTACAGCAAATGCCACCACAACGAGACGCTTTACAACGTGTTGAATCTGAAAAATGTGTTCGACGTTGAGACCCTGCGCGATTACGGTGGGCGTTACGACATCAATGACACCATCCAACAGTTACGCCGCAAGATCAGCCTCTCTCCCGGTGTGGTGATCCTGAAGGATAGCGCGAGATCCAAGCTGAACGATCTAGCGCAGAGCGGTCTCAGCGACATCAAGTTCTATCAGTACGCCGAGTTGCTCGCCGAGAACATCACGAATATTAACTTGGAACATCTTGCTAAACAGTTGCGGGAGGTTTCCGCTAAATTGCCGGAGGGACAAGAGGAAATCAGGCTCAGTCTCGAGAAGAATGCGCATGACTTGGAACATTATCACAGAGACTTGGTCATGCCCATGGCCATGCTTAGCGAGCAATTGAGCGCGAATGCGCTGACGCTTCAGGAGAACATTAAGTTCAATCATAGCTCGATGGCGGACGCTATTCACGATTTAGTGGATGAAGTTACAAAGGCGCAGCAGTTCCTAAATAAGGACGGACCGGAATACGTTCAATACGTACGTATCTCATTTCTTTTACCAGATATATTTTCACAATATTAATGTGTTACATTAATGTTATTTATGTTAACTTAAAATGTAATGTTATCGTTGATAGCTCGCCACTAAATTTGGCAATGCATTCTTGCATCAAGTGGACAATTTCCTCGAGCACGTCATTGAATCTGCAATGTTCAAGATTGGAAGATGTGCTCCCGTTTCGAATGCTTATAATGCAACGCTCGTGGCAGGATGCAACAGGATCTTGGATCCATTCGTGAGTATTGTATTCACTAATGCTATACGCATTCGTAAATCCATTAATCCACGCGTATCTATTAGACTGCGCACTGACGTGCTTATTATGGACTTTCTATAAATTCCATTAAATTTTTCAACCTTTAGAAGTCTCATAGTTGACAAGCAAACTTGTCGCGCCGGGCGATAACTAAAGTATTGTGGAAGCAACGCGTTGCAAAATTAAGCAGACGTCGCCGCGTCGCTAAGAATTAATATTCATGGTTCTATTTGCATTTATATATAGAACGGCTTCTGGGCGAGCGTCGGTTGGTGCTTGATCCTATTCATACCAACGATAATACTCTGTGCGAAGCTGAGTGCTCTGTACCAAAAGTCGGATCCATATCCGGGGCCTCTTGTCGAAGCGTAAGTTTCCACTGATATAACTGATATAGCAATTCACGACTGCGACCTAAGAGACGTCTCTTTAATTGTTTTTGATTCCTCATCCAATCTATGGTGCATGACGATATTTGAGATACTAATGTGTCTTTAGTAGATCCATTGTCAATTGAGATCGTGCATCAAACACGAGTCATTCACCGAACCGTTGATTAACGTCCCAAGTGTCGATTACGAATCCGTAAGAAATAAAATATAAGATATGATGAGACGCATTATACGTTAAACTTCGGAGGCGATAAGGCTTTTTTTCCTTTCTTTTCTCTGCGAGTCTCAACGTACAACGAATCCCTGAGCACCTCTCATGTAGAAACTGTTAATTCTCTTTTATTTCCGTCTCGTAGTTACTCTCGAGCTTCCATATATTATGGCATGTACTTATTCGCGCTTTGTAACATTTTTTATATCGGCATGTCCTCGTTCTTTTATTTACAAAAAGATCTTTCGATCCCGGAAATTCTGAAAGGATTTCCAGGTTCGAAATTGTTCCCTCGATCTCAGAAACTTATTGTCTGCCTAAAAGCAGAGATACTTAATTGCCTAAGATATGCCCCGTGTTTAGTTTGAATTTTCTTACACAATGTATTAATTAACATACTTATTTACAGTCAATGATAATGATTTAGTACCATGAAAAGTTATCAGTACTATTTCAATTAAGTTACTTGCGCTATTTCAGTATTTGCAAAAAAATGCCCAAATTACGTTCTCTTGCTGACTGCGGGCCACAGCGAGAGATTGTGGAAAATCCGTTTTACTTAAAATTAGACTGATCAGTCGCGGTCCATCGCGGTAGCCTAGATTATGTTTAAAGCGTTTAAAGTAGCTGTCTAATGTGTGGAATGGTTGTTGGAATCTAACCGCTAACACGCTCCGTTACAGTGAATATTTGTATGACGCGTACGCAGACAGGGATAACATACCCCTCGCCCAGTAAGTATACCACGACAAAGCCAAAGTGTGCTCGCATGTCCCACATATCCCGAGATACACGCATGTATATGTAAAACTTGTCATCGGAACTCTCTATGCGACATGTATAAGTTATTCGAAGCGACACAATGTTTCCCGTACCCCGTTTTTCACTCTGTAGGCCGTACAGTGGTTCACTTTCTGATAATTAAGAATATTTTATTATTTTGAAATATATTTCTTCTCTTCATTTCTTCTTTTCCTTTTAATCGTCGGAAAGCAAAGAAAATGAACCACTACATTAGCACTCACGAGATAGTAATTTTGATATTTGTTGGTTGTTTTTACACAAATACACTTGAGTGACATACATAAATGGATCCTTTGTTATTATATTTTCTTTGTTATAAATAATATACAATTAAATCTTTATTTGAATTAAAATGAAATGCCTGTTTTCAAGAATGGCCTATTTTTAACATTGATATTTCTTTTCATCCCGAAACATCAATACAACAGCGTGATTATATCTTTTCCTAAAGAAAAATATGAAGGCATAAATGTGTTAAATATGATTGAGTAACTGTTTGAATAGACAAGGTACATAAATATTTACATAGTCAAGCAAGGAAAGTAAAAGTATTCGAATAACATGAAGTTTTTGCGATGTCATCCGTGCATGCTTATTATTTAAAGAAAGAAGAACATACGTTTGAACAATGAGAAATCTATTTATCACTCCAGTGTATGTTGAATGTTTTTTGCCAATATTTTAATTTCTATACGACTGCATGTGACACGCACCCCCTTACGAAGATCCTAACTCTTTCTCTGCCTGGCGTATACGATACGTTGCGTGTTGAATTTCGTTGAACATTCTGGGATTTATTTACCGCTTATTCGACCACACTCTTATCGCTAACGTAGCATTGATATTTTCTGCTTAGGAGCTTCGCTAGGAGGAACATATGTATGCGGATAGATTACGGCTTTTAGATTAAGCGTACGGCACCGGCTACAATCGTCTGGGAAGTGTTTCTTCGACCGTAGAAACTGTATACCGAGCTCGCATAGTGATTAGACACACACAGAGAATATGAGTCTTCCCATTAAATCTTCAATTAACGGAATAAATCGAAACGAATTGAAGTGAGTCAGCGCATATAGGACCCCGATCTAAAATCCGATCCAATATGTCTCATTCCGTCTCATTCAACCCCGCGTCAACTTAATTCCATCGCGCCCGATCCACGTCATCCAAAACGACAATCCACGATGACACTGCAGTCTGTTGAGAGCGTCGAGGTGCAATTTATCATTCTGCGAGCTCGCGCGCAGTTCCGTCGTTAATGCGCTACCCGGAGAAGCGTTTCCCAAATGGCGTTGATCGAGCAAGCGAACGCATATTGTTCGAATCTTCGAGTCGAATTTCAAGAAGGGAGGGGGGGGGGGGGATTTTTCCGCGACCAGGACCAAGATTGGGAAACGCTGAACCGGAGGTTTCTAACAGATACACCGCGCGGCTTATTAGCGTACGACACGCACCCCGCCGTCTCTAACTCGCATGACGAGCGCTCGCGCTATTTTGATGTTAATGCTGGTCTCAAGGAAACGTATTGATTGCAGCGTCCACGACAAGAAGCACGTCTCCCACGGCAGGCATCACCCCGCGGCATACGTCGAGAGCTACGACGGGCCGGCGATGGGATACAGCGAGCGCGAGAGGATCCCCGACGCCCACCAGAGCACGTCGCACCACGATTCGAGATACTCCGACCTGGCGCCCAAGTAAGTGGAGCCGTCTCGTCCACGGGGCCAACGATCATTACCGACCACTATCCCGGAAGATGAGTTTTCCCTCCTCGCAGTCACCGCATCACATCGCACGCATCTCGATCGGGACGTAGCGCTGAGAATGATACGTTATTAACGCGTTGCACCGCGTTTTAACGTGACATCGTGGCGACGTTACGTTCTTTCGTTCCTATCTCTTTCTTCCTTTCCCTTTCTCTCTCTCTCTCTCTCTTTCTCTCATTGTCTCTCGCCGTTTCATCGGTCACGTCTCTTATCTCTTTACAGTTTCACCCTATCGTGGCGAAACCACGAACATACCGCCCCTACAAAAACAGAACCTCACAGTAAAGTCTTTAGCCTATCACTAGAGTCGCAGTAAGTCCCTAACGGCGCCGACAAGCGTAAAGCCAGCTTCCTGTGAAACATAAACGCTTTCACCTTGTTTGAGTATATAACCGACACTTGTATCTGGCGGTCAGTATGATCATCTCCTTTCGTGATTCTCTCTCTCTCTCTCTCTCTCGCCCGAGCAGGGTTCCCACTCGCCGAATGATCTCATGTTATTTCCGTAGACCTAGATCCTCGAGGACGGCCGACGTCGTTCCGCCGCGGGCCTCGGAAGAGCGGATCTCCTGACCGGAGTAGTGCAAGGCTCTCCGGTTCCCCCCGAGATCGCGGAACGGCGACGTCGGCCGTTCCGGTCCTCTCCGCGCGGCTTTCACGCGATCTTTGACTTGTATAAGCACCATGTTGACGCATCTCATGCAATCCCGATGGTCACGATTTTTCTCCCGGTTCTTTCCAGGTGAGTGGGAACCCTGCGGGGGGCTCGGCCTCTCGCGTCTCTCGATACGCCTCTGCACGTAAGTCGCAAAGACTATTGTTTTACACAAATGTTTCTGCGTGTTCTTCTTCTGCGTTCGTGCTCGTTCGATCTATTTCTTTTTCTCTTTCTTTTCCTGATTTCTCTTTTTTTCAACTTGGTCATGTCACGAGAATAGCTTTGCAAGAGAGCCAGGCTTTTCGCAAGAAAACGGTCCGCAACAGGGTCTGCAACAGGACCCGAATGATCGTTCGGTTTCCTCCCTACTCTCGTGGAGGCGTTCTCTTGACTGGAATTTAGTATTTTCAATAAGAGCGGTCATTAGATAAACTCCCGCCTCGAGTAACGTCTCTTCCGTGATGTTGATTTCGCTTGAAGATACCTTGCAACTTGCCGCGGGGAAGCATGTCCGTCTCGACGTGAATATATACTTTGCAAATGTAATCGGAACATTTCAGTCGGATTACGATATATTACTTTCATTTTCGCTTGAGCGGCTGCTGTATCGTATATTAGTTCGCTAAGGCATTTTACTGTGGCAAGGACGCGATCAGAGTTTAGCCTTTTCCTTGTCAAACCAGGATAGGCGCCCTTGTGCCGACGCTGGTGGGCGGCGGAAAGGGCTAAACGGGATCAGTAAAAAGCTAGGAAGTGCAAAATGCTATGAACTTACGACCAAAATTGAGCGCTATTCCACCGGGCGTCAATTATTGAGATCACGTGTGCTGTTCTTGCAGAAATTGGGACTTCCCCAACGGTGGTCCTCCAAGGTATCAACCAGCTGCCGGGGCTCCGCCTCCTTTAAGCACTGAATACGAACGACCGCCGCCCTATTACTATCCTGGGCCCGGGTAAGTATCTACCTTTTCTCTGCATGTACTTGCTCGAAAACCGCTTGGACCGTTCCTTTTGGACACTTTCGTACAAGCGACCGTTTCGCTCCTCGTGGTCACGAATTTCGAGAAAAAGGAACGATCTCCGTCTGTTTCAGGGATAGAAATTAGGAAACAAGTGCCGTGGCATGCACAAAAGCAGCGCTGAACAGTGTGGCGACGCACAGCCTTACGCGCAGCTACAAGCGAACGCTCAAGAAGAGAGAGAAATCCGGATGTAAGAGGGACTACGTATAATATTTCGCGTTTTTATTCCCGAGCGTGCCACGGATTGTGCGAACACCGAGACCAAGTTTAATACAGACTGAGATAGGCCAATGATCCTTTCCGCGACGCTTCCTCCTTCTGTGGGGCACAAGTAACGTGTAATTGACGTAAATGCGACGCGAATTCCTCTTTCCGTTTAAGCATCGCTTAAGAATTAATACTCATGCGCTTCCGTACCGCGGAAGGAGCACTGTTCTCGATTAAAATACAGACTCCGGAGAATGCAAGGTCTCGCCGTTTCTCCTTTTCAACGTAAAGACAACGCTCGGAGTATCAAGATACTCGTACGTTTTACGTATCCCGTCAGTCAGCGTAACCGTACATATAGAACAAAAGGTCGAACGAGCACGAGATGAAGTCAAAAGAGAAGAGAATCAGAAGATGATAAAAAGAATTCCCTTTTATTTAAACGATACGTAAAGACTGTGCGTGAAGAACTACGTATATCTACTGCGATCAAATTATTTAGCACAAATTATTAATGCTGCCAATCCAGCGCCAATCGTTTTTCGTGTGAGGAGGCCTCCTCTACCTCGACACCGGACTGCCGATCCAGCATTTTGAGCCACGAAGCAACGCCATATGAAAATGCCAAACGACACACGTGCGACTTGCACTCGAAGACACGCATCGTTGTTGTGTCACGAGTGTCGCGTGGTTCATCGCTTCGGATCTCGCTCGTCTCTACGGTTGAGGAGGGAAGAATACTGATATTAGATTCTTGTATTCCGCCGGGTGCCGATTTTCTATCTCGTGGCGGAAAGAGAAAGAGAGAGAAAGAGAAAAAAAGAGAATTTTCGAGCGGGACGACCGCTCTATTATAAATACTCTGTGTACATGGATTTTTAAGTAGCTGTTTTCTTATTACTCTATCTTACTGTGTAACTTTCTATCGATATAAACCGAGGCGATTCTTACGTCGTGTAGATCACGTCTGTACGATTCGTTTAATCGGATCTACGCGCTGTACGGATTCTTCGATCTATGTATTATTGCAACATCCGTCGTCCATCCCCTATTCGAGTACAGTAATTCGTCGGGCACGAAAATGCAGATATTTCATGCACGTTTGTTTAATTTGTATATAACGAATCTAAGGATCTATACGTGGTGCACTACCGTTATGGGTATCGTGAACCAGCCAAGGATTAATCGAATCATAGTTTTTGTTTTCATCTAATTGATAATACATCCTTTACATCGCTAATTCTTAATGGCATTGTATCACGTAGATCCGTCACGTCTGTTAAATTTTGAAACTTTTAGGATCAAGAAAATCATGGGAAAAAAAATTATAGCATATAAATCATTTGTATCATTTCCGAGGAAGAAATCAATCTGCTTGTTTAGAAGACTCGTCATTTAATGTAAATTTGCATTCGACATTACTGCCAAAAAGAAAAGAATTAATAAGCGTTGCACAAAATTATTGCTGTAGAAACTGGAAGACAGGGGATATTATGAAGGATGTTGCGGAATGATGAGTAGGAATGGACCGACACCGAGACGCTCTGGCAAATTGTTCTCGCATGTGTACAGAGCGAAAGGTGATACCGATATTCAACCTGGTTGAACTCATGTTTAGATCCTTATACTTATTGTGAATGAATGAGACGCGACGTTTGTGTGACATAAAATCCTTTCTCGAGTGCGTGTAATGTCGAAAATTGAGTTCGCCGAGATTACATCAGTTTTAATCCTCGATATACAACATTCTCAGCGATTGAGATTTGAGAGCAGAAATTTGCGAGAGGTATTAAAGGCAAAACTCACGTTTTGTAATCTCCCTGATGGAGAACGCGTCTTTGTGATACAAGTCCTTTCGAGTTTTGTTAAAGTTTCCACGCACACCGAGTGAGTTTCCTTTTAACATCTCTTGTTGCACGATAAGATACCGCCGACCGTGCTGGGAAGCGCCGAGCCTGATCGGGTGCTGGCAATCGGAATTGCCAAAAAGTCAATCACTTCTTTCCTTCGTGTATTGAGATGCGGTGTGAATGGGAGCACGAAATCTCTAGGATAGGATATTAACGAGAACGCGCGTGCGAGAAGTGAGAATACCTGTGTGCGTGTGTATTTACATGTGATAAGTGAGAGAGAATTGTCGCAATTTATAGCGAAGTAAAAATTTTGCAAAAGTCCCCCCGCTGTATCATTACCGTATCTATACCAGTAGCGTAATCTTACTGAATCTACGTCTTAGTCTATCGACACGATGTACGTATTGCGTCACGCGACTCGGAGGAACAATGATGTTGTTTAAATTAATGGAATGTAATAATCGAATAATAATGTATGGATTTCATGAAGATCTTACGCACGATAGTCTCGAGCATTTAAAAAGACGACAAAACGCGTTTCGGAGAACGAGTGCTGTCAATTAGAGCACGAGATATCCCAGAGAGAAAAATCTGTAGTGTATCGCGCCTGAAATTCCGCCGAAGAAAAAAACGAAAACACTGAAATTCCTTGATGCTATTTTTATAACATAATGATGGTGTAGTGATGACTCTTATCGGGCACTCTTTCTCCACGTTCGCGAATGCGTCGAGTAAACGCGATGTAGAGCGCTATCGAGAAGAAACGTTTTCCTTTTTCTCACCTTTTTTGAAGGAGCTACAAGTTTGAAATCGACAGAGTCGGATTGGAGAGACGACGTAGAAACAGATTCTTCGGTGTACAAAACACTGTATTCTACATCTACCGACACAAATTATTCGACTTGGAAACTGTTACGTTGTATACGATCACTTTATTTAAAGTCCTTCAACACCTTTTCTTTATTCAGATTTCTTTTCAGTTTAACGCGTACCTATCCATAATCGAACGACTTAATATATTTGTCTGCCCAGTCCGACTCGAGGGATTGATAAAAGAATTTGTGCTTTTATTGCCTGTCATGACATTGTTACATTGAATGTTTAAATGTTAGAGTATTTACTCCTGTCTGCTCAATTTTCCAAGATGCTAATGTTCAGATCACTAGTATCCCCTTTCTTCCTTCTTTTGCATCTCCCTTTTTTTATGCTAAATCTAGCAGCCATTCCATCAGGAATATTTGTGATAAACTGTGACCTGTATAGACGCAAGTTATCGATGCGCGTTAAGATACTCGCAGTTTTTCATAAATAATTCGCGTTTTAAGGGTCGTTTGAAGATGGAAGCGTATGAGAAATATTGCCATTGACTATGGTGTTTTTTATAATTCACCGATTGTGTTTGTTAAAATTAATTATTATTACTATTATATTATTGATATTATATTAAAAACATGAGTGTACTACAGTTTAAATATATCTATTTTATATTAAATCGATAATAAGGTGTTATTTTTAATATATAAATATATTACAAATTGTTTGTTTTATTAAATATGTACAAGAATTTATTGTACATTGCTGTGGAGATAGAACATTATACATTTATAACTCCTCGTTATAACAAATATACTATATTTATAACAACGTATGCGCTACACATGTTATATGTGTTATAATTTTGCGTGCTACTATTTTATAAAAGGCGTTTTTCAACGGACGGAACTGACAACGATATCCACGAACTTCGATAATATATTAGCAGTTTACTCGGTTATCCTTTCCCCACTTGCGCATAACGCGTATTATCTGCTCCACTTGAGAATTGGATGTATTTTTCAGAATTTGTATCACTTCCGATAGCAGTTCTCTGTATGCGATGAAAAAGACAATTTACAAATTAATTCTCGATTATACGATGATCTCTCACGAATGTGCGATATGCAAAACATACTTTGGTAGCTTTTCCGCGACGATGTACTGAAAAGTACCACAGCATGCGCCACGCTTTCCTTCCCAATGTTCAGGACTCGGATCCATACGTTCCAGCATATCGAAGGCTCTAGCGGCATACCAGAATTCGCCTACCTTGTAACACGTATTGGCAATCAGCTGAAGCAGATTGAAAGATTCCGCCGATGTGTCCATTTTCAAATACAGTTCCCAGGCCAGTTCAGCCTTTTTATTCATTATATCTGAGAATAGAAAGATTAATTGTTAAATAATTACTAAATAATCTGTTTGGACAAAAAATTACAACAAAATACGTAATCACTTACAGCAGTATGATAGAAGACTGATATAAATGTAATCGTTTTTATATTTTTCGTTACGTATCATCAGAAAAGCTTCCTCCGCTTCCTTGAAGTAGCCTGCTCCGACTTGCGCTTGAGCGTAGTTGAAGTTGAAGTTATCCTGATTGGAGAAATATGTCTTTATCGAATTCAGATATAGTCTGACTCGCTCGAATTGCCGGTAAAGGAAGAAGAAGGATGCCATGCATTGTCTACCGGGTATGGTATCGCATTCCGACGCTGAGGAGCCCACTAGTTGAAAGTATTGCTGTGCAGTTTTTATACTGTCGCGCTAAAGAAATTTTCATGGTAAGCTTTCACAACGCAATTATGCAAAGGTGATTTAACAGCGGCTTAATGACGTACAGAATTGGTCTCCTGACCTATAACGGCGTTAACTATGCCCTTTAAAATGTATTCTTGCGGAACTGCTGGTTCCAGGTCTTTGATCAGGTCATAGGCTGCCTTGACGTCGTCTTGTTTCAAATAATATATTACTAAATTAAGCCTGGCTTCCGGTATGACGTCCACCAAATTGGGTAAAATTTGCAAAGCGTTCTCACCGCCTCTAAAGACCTGTGTGATGGGCGAATAAGAGGTATGAGAAGTAAAATATATTGGAAGAAGTTCACACGTACAACTGTGTTATGTCGTATAAGATCGTGGCCGGAACTGAAGGAACTCGATATCTTCTCAATTAGCTGCTTCATCTCAACCTGCGCAGCGTTTCCGTCATACAAACGGAAATGATTACACGCTTTCAAGTTAATTGCGATCGCGCTGTCCGGGTATTTCTGCAGGTAAACTTGAAGCACTTCTTGAGCTACGTCATAGTAATCTAGCTTGTAATAGCACAAAGCTACGTATACATTTAAAGCTAGATAATCTCTGGAAAAATTTACAAAATCTACTTAATTTCAACGAGAACTATTCATTGCATTAAGCTAACGTCTTGATTTTCGTGACTATAAATTGAAGATGATAGGAATGACTTCAAGGAAGGAAGTAAAAGGACAGGTACCTGCAATTTTCCTGTAGCTGGGTAAGGAAATACAATTCAGACTCTGTTCTAGAGCTGCATCTCTTGGTG
The DNA here is from genome assembly GCA_035220615.1 of Leptothorax acervorum. Classification (NCBI taxonomy): domain Eukaryota; kingdom Metazoa; phylum Arthropoda; class Insecta; order Hymenoptera; family Formicidae; genus Leptothorax; species Leptothorax acervorum. The sequence goes on along the minus strand of JASTWQ010000126.1, from coordinate 19,730 downwards.
GTTCTCTTTGAACTTGTGCAAATACGTGAAAAGGTATAAGGTAAGGACGTGACAGCCAAAAATCACAATACAAAAAATTTTATCCAAATATCCCTCTAAACCTTTTGCTATAAATTATACAAAAGAGATATTCCAAACCTGTTGTCGAGTAAGATTCTCTTATAGACATCAATAGCCTCTTGATAGTGAGCTTGTAAGTAATGAATGGACGCTAAACTGAGCTGATCCTCGATAACATCACGCAGCATCTGATGATACTCCATCAGCTTCGACTCGTTGCCCATCTTGTGTGCCAGATGAAACAGCAGTCTGGTTCGCAGCTTGCTGTCCGCCGCGTCCTCCAGGATCTTTTGTGACTCGGGGTACATGCCCAGGTAAAAGTAACAGCAGGCAAGATCCGTCGGGACATCCGGCGGTACATAATCCTTCTTCCTCAGGTTTTCGTAGACCGTCGCCGCGCGTTTGTAATCGCCCAGGTGGAAGGCGCAGTATCCCATCCACAGGTCCGTTTCCAGGGTGCCACCGGTGTTGCTGTTGAATTCCAATAGTGTCAGGGCGCCGGTGTAGTCCCGTTTCTCCAGGAACTCCTCTAGCTTCGGTATCTGCTTGCGCGACGCTGACGTTCGGACGCCTTCCGACGAGGCCGGCTTGGACCTCGATAAAATCTGTTTTTTTTATCGCAAAAAATTTTTAAGAAACATTGTCATTACGCGCTCGTTTTTTATAACACTGTTTTCAATGTTTTCTTATAATATTTATGATATTTAATGGAATTGTAAATATGAAAGAGGTATAGTTTACCATTTTCCGTTGCTTCTGTTACACTACACGCGCGCGGCCGTATCGATTATTTCAGGCGCGTTGGCAAGCAATAATCAAACCACACCACAACAAACAGCAAGCGCTTCGACGGCGCGCCAAGAATCGTGCGACGCAAGACGCAACCGAGATTGTTAATTATAGACAAATACATATTTTTTACAATAATTAAAACTTTTTAACATTTAAGAAATAAAATAACATCCATATGCGACGGCGTCAGATTTATTTATTATGGATAAGATACAAGCCTTTTATAAAGCCTCTAACCTAACATAACCTATAATAAAATTAAACTAACCTAATCTTTGCGTTTACTGTGGAGTGTGGCCGTGTGCGCGTGGCGTGTTCCGTTGCTGTGTTGCTGTCAATATAATTTGCGGTACGTTTTAGAAGTTATTTATTATTAAAACTGTTTATTTTTTGTATTTGCGTAGCGCATTTAATTTCTTTTTTTCGTTATTTTATCATTTTTTTCATAAATCTCGAATATGCAATTAAGTATAATTTATAAAAACAAAATTAGAACGAAAAAATTTTTTCCCTCTCCTCGATTAAGGCTGCCTTCAACCTTCCTTTAGGTTATAGCGCAATAAAGATTAGAATTTGTAAAGAATTGTACTTTTATACTACATAAATACATATATTGTATATGTGTGTACATGTGTACACACAGAGCAGTCTTCTTGTCACTTAAAATGTGATTACATACAATATACATTATATACAATGATCATATTTAACTCAGCGTCACTAAAGTGCAAATATGTAACATAATTATTCATCTTCATAATTATGTTACATATTTTGTTTGTTAAAACCCAGCTATAATCCATGAAAATTTTAAATTAGGTTTGAACCTTACACACAAATTATACCAATAAAGTTGAGTGAATATTTCAAAATTATTTTAAATTCTTTGCAGATACTTAGGTAGATATAGTGCAGTCATAAAAATAACATTACGTTTATAGTACTTGTTTCATGTAATGTCGACGAAAGAAAATATGTCTTTTGTATAATTGATATCTTTTATTATTATTAAGATGAATATTTTGTTTCTAGGAATTACTCTGCTAAATAATTATCAGGGAAATAGCAAAATCACAGAATATGGAGGTCATTGAATTGATGTCAGATGAAGATGATGATTTGCCAAGGTCGAGGAAGACTAAATCTAAAGCATGCAATAGTAACTGTGTCAACTTTAAATGTCGCTCTGGAGTAAACATGAAGGCAGCACCTTCCTTCGCGTGCGCATTTTATGGAGTTCCACTCGAGAAGAAGAAGAAACGTATAATATGTGAAGAGTGTTTTGACGTTGCACTGCAGCATCAGAGGGTAATTTTTGTTTCAATATATTTTGTGAATAAATAATGTAATCTATTAAGATGTATCGAATGTTAATATTATTATTATCTTGCTTGTAGCAATTGGTACAAGCGTTTGTAGAAAATAAACCACTATTAGATTGTAAGTTTCCGGATCATACAATGGAGGTAGAAATTTCTGATAGCGATGATTCCGGCGACGAGAAGAAGAGGGAACCAGATAGTAACGGTATATTGAGCCTTTAATGTTATTTCTAATATGAGCGGCATATAGGAAAAATCTAACTTTGCAACTATCAAGTCGCGATTGATAAAATCACGATTATTTTCGCCGTTTTTGCAGAATATATACCGGATGATGTACTCTTAGGCATCAAGGATAAATTAGATGATACATTGTCATATATCTACAAAAAATACAACGTGGAACAGCATGCTCAAGTTGCTTGTGAAAGCTTGAAGAAGAGGTGGCGAGACCTAAGTGGTAAGACGAGTCTCTAATTACGAAGCACGAGAATAAGATGCATGTAAAAGTAAATCTTTATCTCTTTTATTTAGATATAAGACATGCTTTATATCATATTATGCATTGACAGCGGCAAATGAGTCTCTTAATACCGAAATACGAGAAGTAATGCGTACGATGGATAAATTGCGTAACAAATTGTACGAAGACTTTAGACCGCAAATTAAGATGATCGAGGAATTGCAAATAAACGACGAGATTACGGAGACCGCCCATCCACTTGTAGCAACGAAGAAAGTAACGCAAGTACGTGTTCCGCCTTCCTCGCTGTTACAAGATAATCAGCTGGAGGTTTTAGCGATTGAACCATCGAGTAGTAAGCAGCTAATAGTTCCTAATTTACCGCCGTCTGGTCCAGTCGTTAAACGACCTCCGCAGGTAGAGGATATTGTTTATATCATGAAAAGTCCTGTTATGCCATGGATCAAAGGAAAGGTTTGTAGAATCTTTATTGTACCTATCATACATAATATATATTTTCTTCGCCTGTATCTCGATTTGAGAGACAAGGAGAAGAGATAAAAAAAGGTACTAATACAAGAATCTTTCCGTAGGTAACATGTGTAATTTCATCAAGTCCATCATGGAACTTTCGTGTGAAACTTATCCAGAAAAAGTACAATGCAGCGGTCAAGACTGTCTCTGGCAAACTGGTAGCATTAACCGAACTGTGTAAAGTTATGATCCCAGTTGGAACGCGAGTTGTATCTATATTTCGCGATGACGTTTCCAATAGTTACTATAGCGGAATAATTGCTGAGACACCGAAATCCATAAATAAGTACAGGTGAGCATTGTTACTGATTTATCTATAAAAAATAGTGATAGAAAGGTATGCAAGATTTAGAGAATTTATTTAGGTATACAAGCGAGAATTTTAATATAAGAATTTTGCAAGTTACGTATCACTGTAATATTAAATTATTTAATATCATATTAATGTAATTATTATTGTAGATATCTTGTATTTTTTGACGATGGTTACGCTCAGTATGTTGTCCACACCGACATCTACCTGGTTTGGGAGACCTCGCCGCGTATTTGGGAAGACATGCCCAGCGAATCGCGAGAGTTTGTGAAGAAGTACTTGGAATCATATCCCGAAAGGCCAATGGTGAAATTGCAACCGGGTCAAATGGTTAAGACTGAATGGAAGGGAAAATGGTGGCTTGCGAAGGTCTTACAAGTCGACGCGAGTTTAGTGCAAATGCACTTCAATGCTGATAACAGAACCGAATGGATCTACCGTGGATCGACTAGATTGGGTCCTTTGTATATCGAGGTGCTGAAGGCTAATGCGAGGCAACAAATTCATCAGACACATGGCAATGCGCATACTCGACATCGTATTCCTGCCACGTCTAACGTAAGTGGACAAAAATTTACTTTTAAAAATATAGGAACTTAAAGAGAATTCCGGTTGAAAATATTATAACAGTTTTATAAGTGTCCTCTGTCTTACGAATCGTAATTCCTGCAGAAAAATAACTTGCCTTACGTCGAATATACATCCAATGTGGAAGAAGATGTCACTGCAAAGTGCACAATCCGAGAAAGCGACAGTTCCTACGAGTGTGGCATCTAGTGCTCCGTTCACTGCACCGCAACAGTCGCGTGCGGTAGCTAAGAAAGCACTGCCAAAAGGCAGAATAATGTAGATACTACAACGTACAATTCCACCGTGGAATCGAAACCGTCGCATAGCATTGTTGTAAGTAAATGATATTAATGAATGAATTATGCAACTGCTATTGCATAAAACATATATTAGCATGTTAAGTATTAACATATTATTTTCGTATTATCGGCTTTCTAGTTTTACCATACGCAGAGAAAATATGAGCCGAAGAAATATGTTTCTCACAAGTGCGGACCAAAATGTATCAAAAGCGTCAAGGTTTCACACGAAGATCTCAAAGGGTATTCTCCGCTCTCTATTCCGCTGTTGTGCGGCTGGCATCGTCAGCTTTCCAAATTCTCCAAGGGCAAGAAAGTTATATTGTATCAAACACCATGCGGCGTCAGATTGCGAAACATGGAAGAGCTGCACAGTTATCTTCGCATTACTAATAGCACACTTTCCGTCGATCTGTTCGATTTTTGATTATTGGGTGCGCGCTTTTGCCGACTTCGTTGTGGAAAAGTGCTTCATCAACATCAAGGTAAGTCGTCGAAATCAAAATGTAAAAACTTATCTAATAATACGAGGTGTTTAATGTGAAAAAATACTAATTTCCTGTAGATACTAGAACATCTATCTAGTTTATTGTATTGTAATATAAAAATTATATAGATATTGAAAGATGTGTGAGAATGACTCTGTGTGTGTGTGTGATTTCGTATTTAAAAGGATCTCAGTTATGGCGTGGAAAATGTGCCGATACCTTGTGTGAATGATTTGGATCACACTCAACCGGACACCATAAGGTACACTACGCTTCGGGAGCCAATGGAAGGTGTTCATCTAAATTTGGATCCTGCGTTTTTGTGCAGCTGCGATTGCGAGGACGATTGTCAGGTATGAAATCGTCGAATTGCCGCGTAACAATGTGAATTTATGCTTTATCTCGCTTTACCATATAATAAACCGTAGGATAAATCAAAATGCCAATGCTGGCAGCTAACGATACAAGGGGCAACTCTAGGAGGAAAAGTGCCGAACACTGCTGTTGGTTATATTTATAAACGCTTGCCCGAACCGGTTAACACGGGAATCTACGAATGTAACTCGGGATGCAAGTGTTCCGTTAAAACGTGTCTTAACAGGGTGGTGCAACATCCTCTCAAATTAAAGTTGCAAGTGTTTAAAACAGGACTACGTGGTTGGGGAATAAGGTGTCTCAATGATATTCCTCTTGGTGCTTTTATTTGTATTTATGCAGGGCGATTACTCACCGAACAGGTACAGGCAATTAGAACGTCAATTGTCAGTTTTTAGACCTGTCTATCTATTTACCATTTTACACGTGCTTTTTTTATCACATAGGGCGCAAATGAAGGGGGTAAAAATTACGGCGATGAGTATCTGGCAGAGTTAGATTATGTAGAGGTGGTAGAAGGTTTTAAGGAGGGTTACGAAAGCGACGTTCTCGAACCAGAAATATCGTCGGTATCATCTGCAGAAGATGACACTAAGAAGAAAGCTACTGCCGTGAGTGACGAGGAAGAGGATAACACAAAGGAAAGCACCAATGATTCAGACGAAGATTTCAATATTGATAGCTATGTGGCTGAGAGTAAAGATATGTTAGAAAACACTGCGGAATCTTCATCTATCAGGTTTGTCTACTAGCTTATAAAAGAATCTACTTTTTTACGATTATTATATAATGTTAGCTAGACTATGATGTTTGTATAAATGGGAAAAATTGTAAAGAGAGCTTTATTACCAGGAAACGTTTAAGAAAACGGAAAAGAGACGAAATGGATATATCTGAAGATAACAGCGAAGACGGAAGTATTACGAGAGGTTTGGAAAATACGGAAAAATCATCTACGATTGAAATTCTAGATACGATCAATATCAGCGACGACGATGATAGTAGAAATGTAGACCTAAGAAGAGAGCCGAGTAGATTCGAGCCTAGTGTAGAACCAAAGCAAATAGAGAGACCAACGTTCAAGTCTGTGAGAGATTACTTCGGCGAAGATGAAGCCGTTTACATTATGGATGCCAAAACGACTGGAAATATCGGCCGTTACTTGAATGTAGGTGACAAAAGATTGAGGAATTTAATTTTCTATCTTTTTATTATTTGAAAAAATTTTTAGCTTCAGAATTCTTCAATAATCCCTGGATTATTTTCTAGAATTTTTGAAAACTTCGCGAAAGCATTCAATATCCCTAATCGTGACTTGATATCTTTCTACTTGTGAATTTTTAACATAAATTATTCTTATGTGTCTAAATGTTTTTTTCAGCACTCCTGCGACCCAAACGTGTTTGTGCAAAATGTGTTCGTCGATACACACGACGTGCGTTTTCCTTGGGTAGCTTTCTTCGCGTTACAATACATAAAAGCTGGACAAGAGCTTACATGGAATTACAGTTACGATGTAGGAAGTATACCGGGTAAAGTGATCATTTGTAAATGTGGTGCAGCTAATTGTAGAGGTCGTCTTCTGTGAATTGTGCATTTTATGGTAATAAACTTTGTTCTTTGTATAAATGGAACTTGTTTTCTCTAGCAAAGTCGACAGTTGATGATACACGATACAGGCATCATATTACAGGCATCGCTTATCTTTATCGAAAAAAAAAGTTTGCGACAGAAATGAACAAGTACATAAAGACATGAAACGTACATTTATTTTAAAACATTTCATATATATAAAAATCTGCAATGTGGGTTTTAATCTTTTATGAATTATACAGATGTGACATATTAATTAATACAATTTTTCCAATTTTAGTAGATATTTAAATGTAAATTTTATAATAGTATGAAAAAGTATATTTCTCTTCCTTTTTCTTTGAAATGACACCCGGGATGGCTTACGTTTGGATACCAGAAAATGAGAGCAGTGTTCATAACAATGATGTATTTGTTGCTTATTACTTTTGATTATTGTACATTCTTAGCATTCATTAGACACATTACACGTTGTTAGCATTGCAAACGTACTACTTCTTTTTTATCGCAATTTATACATACGTTCAAAATTCAACTCAGCACACAGGTGTCTCAAAGAAGAGTTTTAGCACTTTGCTTAAGAGTACAAGAGACTCCATGAAAATATCAAGTTAAAAATGGAATAATATGCTTCAAGCGATCGTGACATAAAAATGTATAAAAAGGCTTTCAGGATTTATAAATTAATAACAAATAATACATGTACCGCCTTATAGAATAGATCAAAATATATATCAAAATTACATTAAGTATATATATGTATATATATATATACGATTGTAAGTTTAAACTAAACTAACTTTCGTAACTTGTCTCAGCCACGAAAGAATAATATCTTGTTATGATAAATCTGTAACTTATATGTATATTTAGAACCATGAAGAATTAATTATCGCGAGAAGAATACGAGCTTTTCATTATACAATCTCTCGACATGCAGTATATTATCATTATTATTATTATAAAACAGCATCCATGTACCTATGTTCATTTAATTTAGAGTGCTTAAATACGACATACTCTAGTCATCATAGGCGGGAAATTAAAACAAAGCTGGTAGAATAGTCTCTCTCTATAAGGAGGAACATTAACGTACTAAAGTAACAAAATTATGATTCCGCATTTTGTTTGGCTTTATGCTAGTGGAGTTTCAGGAGCTGTTTAATCTCATCTTTTTCGGCCGCATCCAAATAGCTCGTGCCGTCTGGCGTTAAGCCATCCGGTTTAGCGCCTTTCTCCAGCAGTAGTTTTACACAGTTCGTGTGCCCCTCCCAGATCGCTGCCAGCAACGTCGTGATTCCATGCTTATCTGTAGCCTGCAAGAAACACACTTATCTACTGCACTTAACGGTATATATCTCGAATCGCATAGTAAATAGTTGAACAAAAAAAATTATTGTCAGAGATAGAAATTATTTTATACAAAACAATTACATAACATATGCTACTATTTAACTATAATACACTATTTACCATACAGTGACTTTTTAAAGTATTATAGTTAATGACCATTACTTACATTAGCATTTGCTCCTTTGTCCAATAAATATCTGACAACTTCGCTTTGACCGTAATCCGCTGCATAATGTAATGGCGTTCTTCCATCGATCATTTGATTTACATCAATGTTCTAAAAATGACAACAATGATAATTAGACAACGAAGTAAACTTCTTTAACTTAAATAAATTTTAACAGTTAAATACTATTAACTGTAGTACAATAAAGTGTTGTAATAGAAGATATTGTTTCAACGTTTTTGTGCTATACATTCAAATCTTCCCAATGAGACTAGAATACATAACTCAAATATTTTATTTATTAAATTTTCAACCTATATAAAAGCAACAGAGTGCCCAAGTATGAGCAATCAAAGTTAATATATTAATAACATGACTATACTATATACAATGCTATATGTATGAATATAATAAAACTTATAAGGAATATTGAAAGGTAAACAGATGTGGCAACTTGGTTGCAAATAACACAAGAGAATATTGGATATAAAAAAAGACCACAAAATTATCGCAGTATAGTAATTCTCGTACAATATTACATACATTGACACAAGTATTGAAACAATTCTCTATAATTCTTTATCGTAATAAGAATTCCCAGCCACAGCACGCATGTCTACAAGACATCGTAAAGACATCTTTAAGATAACTTTTAAACATGCATGTCTAAAAGACATCTTATGACGTAGACAAGACTCTTTACGACGTCTTTTAGACATGTGTGCTGTCTGGGTTGTTAGTAAATTCGGCAACAAAGTTTTTACATTGCAATATATGCGATAGCAGGCCCAAAATACTTTACGTAGTTAAACTTATCGCAATTTTTAGATTGCTCGTTCAAGATCAAGTTCACGAGAGGCAAAATGCAGATGTGATGCAAAAGGGATATGTGCCAGTGACACGATCACTTGTGCTTCTGCGAGTACTTCCGGCAACGAGAAACGCGCATTCATCTCCCAACTGCTCGAAAGGGGCTTTCGGTGTATATTCTACATACTTAACAGTTTACAAAGAAGGGCAGAGAACACGTTGGGCATACTAATCGACGCGTTTTTTTTTTCCGAAATGAAAGAATTTAAGAATCAACATTGTCATATTTGCCTTGTTCTCGACGATATCTCGCACTTGCTCGATATCGCCGTTTTTTATTCCCCAAACGAGCTCGCTCATTCTCGTCGCTGTCACTCCTGCGGATCCACGAGACGGACGGTATTGTATTCACGCTGCGTATGTCCAATTCTTTCCGCCGCTCCTATCCGTTCCGTGCCGCAGTCATTCGTCCATGAAATTCGACGAGGCTCCGGCTACCACCGACAGTAGTAACGCGATCTCGTTCACCTGACAATTCGCACGCCAGCAACCTACGGAAACCAAAGATACTGCAGTTCGAGGCGTTCGAGCATGCGTCGCAGATTTTTATATTCAAATTACATAGATAATGCGAAGAAACTTGGAGTAAATAAATAAATAAATAAAATAAATAAATTATGATGGAGCGTGTACAATACGTGTTCAGATTTTTATTATATAAAACATTATTAATTGTTTTCATTATCTTAGTTAGATAAACAGAAATATGATGGTTAGGTAGGAATCTAGGAAATGTCAAATGTATGTTTATTTTTATATACATATAATAGAAATGTATAATATATTTCAAATATCGTGAAAGCAAATTCTTTGTAATTCATATAAATGTATAATATGTATGTAAATATCTTAATTCCAATTTTTTGTAATGTAATTTTTATAATTCTGTATATGTATATCTATATTTTTACGTTTTAGATGTAAAACAAATTGTAAACTTTTATTTGTAATAAATAAATTGTATACATACTTTTTATTGTTAACAAAGAATAGTAAATAATAAAAGAACACATTCAAGGAAAAGATGAGGACCGCCGATTAAAATTGGCGTGGTGCAGGGCCTCTATAGGTTGATATCTGTTTTACCGCATGAAATTTATTTAATCAAATTGTGAAATAAAAACTAATTTAATACAATATATACGTATATATATTGTATTAAATTAGTACACAATATATATGTATTAAATTAGTATACAATATATATGTATATATACAGTCTGTTCAACAAGAAAGTGACCGTCGGTATTTGGTAAGGAGCCACCGCAGCGCCATTTGTCTTAATTCGTTTGAATCTCTAATTCGTCCTCTTTTGCGCAATATATAGTTTGCCGGCACTTTGTGTTGTTGATATTAGTAAATTCGTTATCTTTAGAATGAGTGCAAAATTCCTGAAACGATACGAGGCAATCTTTTTAGTGTATCATGCGAAAGGACCGAAACTGTCGTATAAAGCGGTTGCAAAATATATGCGGAAGTCGGAGACATTCGTTAAGAAGTGGGTAAAGCGATATTTGGAAGTTGGGAATGTAGACGATCTGCCAGAAAGGGAACTAGACCGCGTGACAACAACAAAGGAGGATAAAATGATTTTGCGTCTTTTTCAAGACAAGCCTGGTCTTTCGCTGCGCTGTGCTCAAATAAAACTCCTCAATAGAGGAATTTACGTCTCTCTAAATACGATTCGAAGGCGCCTTTGTGAAAAAAACGTGTATTTTCGATCAACTTTAAAGAAACCTTTACTATAAGAAAAGCACGGAAACAACAAAATAAGGTCACTACGATGGAATGACCGGAAATGTCTCCAGATGCTAACCCCATTGAAAATGTGTGGTCGTACATGAAAATGAAGCTCAAAGGAAAGCCAGTGTACACGGTGAGGCAGCTGTCATTTCAAATTAAGAAGATATGGCGATCTTTGTCAAATAAATATGCAGAAAACCTCGTCGAAAGCATGGAAAAAGATGTGAAGCTATCATCAGTAATGGAGGTGATTGGACAAAATATTAAATAATTGCGCAATAACTAATAATGTGTACTTGAATAAAAAAAGAAAAATTCAATCGAAATTTTTATTTTTTTTAAATTATGGCGGTCACTTTCTTATTGAACAGACTGTATGTATACATATATGTATTCTTTAATGCACGGCATATTTTCTATAAGAATATTTCTATAGATTATAAGAATTAAACAAAATTAACAAACAGTTTTAGAATATGCGCTTGCAAAATAAAATGCTATACCTATAGTTAACAAGAAATAGGAAGCTCCGAATTCTAACACGCGGTACTGAACAAATCCCGAAAAATTATGTATATATATTGATATATGATGCTTTAATAGCTAATAACTGCCTATTAATGAAATAAACAAATTAATTAGCTAACAAGTTATTTGTATTGCATTATTATTTTGTATTGTAAAAATGTAAAACATTATCATGCTATTTCAAGAAAAATAGACGCGTTACAGATTATTTCACTTACCTAATTTGCTTATATATTTTATCGTAGAAAATGAATTTGCCATGTCTTGTGGGTACGCGTAAATTATTTGCAATTTAAAAGGATATAATTAATAAAAGGAATGATAATTTAACAAAATATATATTTTAATGTTGGTTTATAATTAGAGAAAAAGTTGGATTTGATAACGCATGAGATGCACGAAAGATCATAAAAATTGTTAAAAGTGCATATTCTATTGAGAGGTAAGACGAAAATGGCGATTCTCGTCTTCGAAAACGTCGTTTAAATCGGTAAAATTATCAGGATTACATGTTCAGCAAGTAGGTTGACGGAAGTATTGTTATAGCATTAGGTATGTAGCAGCATTTTAAAACTCTTTAGCGTCTAATTACATCTGAGAGAGCAAGTCTCGCATTAAAGGATACATGACAATGTTAAAATAAACGTATTTCCCGAGTTTCATGTCGTTTGTTTCATTTCGGAGCTTAATTCTTTCTTTCCATCGCCATAAGAACGGCGCGGATGCCCAGCCAACGGCCAGTCAGAGCCCTGGCGGGTATGTATAGAAGGGGCAGTAGGCTCCCGCGCTATGACCAATAGCAGCGTGACTGCGCGGAGGCAATGTGGGGAGGCAACACCCCTCGCTCCGAATATCTGCAACGACCTTCTCGCCTCAGATGCTATGCTATTACTTTTGCCGATTTTAACGAAGTTTTCGACGTCCAGAATCGCCATTTTCGTCTAATCTCTCATTCAATGTGTACTTTTAACAATATTTATGATATTTTTATGATCTCTACGACGCGTGATCAAATTCTTCTAATTGTTTAATTTTAACCTAACATTAAAATATCAAAATTCTTTAATTGTTTTTATATTATTTATTTATTATATTTGTTAAAATTACAAATAATTTAAGCAAACGCGCGGCACGCAAGACATATAGCGAAATCACATTTTCGCTATTGTTTAATTATAATCTAGGATTAAAACATTTTATTTATTTGATTATTAACATAGTTTTTAATTATGTTTGTTTAAATAATTCACACATCGGCATATGTACATATATATATGTATAAAGGCGTCATGTGATGACGCTTATGTTTGATATATGCTTGGGATTAAGACAACAAATTGAAATTATTTATTATTGCATTTATTTTTTTCGGAAGAGCGAGATATACACGAAATTATTTTGTTAAATAATTAAATAGTTATAATATAAATGTTGCGACTACTGTTTAGCTAACGAAAGAGATCTCTCGTATAATAGTAGGTACATCTAAATATTTACGTCGGTATGTGCAAAGTCATCTTTCGATCTCATCACTTTAAATTTAATTAATAAGTTTCTAGCATTGTTTAGCATTGAATTTATTTCCAAAATTTATATAGGTATAAATTACCAAGCAGTAAATATTGTTAAAAGAGAGAGGTCTTCCAAGAATTAATGCGATTTTGAAATCGATATAATAATAGGTATGATCGTTAAAATTTCGAAATATATATATATATTATCAGATTCGAATAAATAATCAATTATAATAGATAACGTTTCAACTTTGCATACTCAATATATCTTATACTGATTTCATTTATTTCTTATGCAATTAAATTATTCCACTTTTTAATTATTTTTATAATGCACTGTTACGTATAATAGGAAAAAATATTAATAGGAAATAATATTAAATAGGTACTTGATATTTTAATAGTAAAATTAAATAATTGGAAGAATTTGATCACGCGTTTGTAGAGATGCACAAAAGATCGTAAAAATTGTTAAAAGTATTATATATATTAATAAAGAGAGGTTAGGCGAAAATGGCAATTCTCGACGTCGAAAACTTCGTTTGAATCGGCAAAAGTATTAGCATAGCATGTTGAGCGAGTAGGTCGACGAAGGAATTTTAAATGAGGGTGTTGCCTCCCCACATTGCCTACTCGTGTCGCCGCGGTCATTGGTCAGTGCGCGGGAGCCTACTGCCCCTCCTATAAATCCTATAATGCATACCCGTCTGCACTCTGATTGGCAGTGGGCTGGGCATCCGCGCCGTTCCTATGGCGATGGGTAGTAGGGATAGGTGTAGCGCTACTAGAATTTCTCCGGCGACCTACTTGCTCAACATGCTTCCCGCGTAACAGGAGCGATTTCTGTGAAATGTTTCACGACTGCAAATCCATTTCTCACCTTCGTTATAGGTCATAAGAGAAAATTATTTCTCTCATAACTTTAATAATCTTTTAAGCGTCTCAATGAATACATATACTATGTATATTTCTCACTGTCACTTAATAATAATTAGATATTAATATGTATTGTTTATTAAATTAATATGTATTAATTACATTTGCGTATATGATACATATGTAGGTATACATATACGTATAACTTACACGCACGCAAAATGTAGCGATATATATACATATCGCAAAATTAGCAATAAGACAATACAATAACAAATTGAAATCAACTATAGTGAAAAGTGATTAATATACATATTTTCTTCAACGAAAATATACCTTGAATTTTTTAGTAAACAGTTTGTTTCAATTATAATTATAATAAACACAAATATTGTTAGGTACTATTTTATGAGCAAGAGAATCTTTTCGTAATCGCCAAATCTATATGATCGGTATACGAATATAATTATGCTTTATTGATTTGATATACATATGTAATAATATCCTAACAGTATATTAGGTACGGTCGAATCTTTGTTAAGATACATTAAAAATATACAATGTTTATGCAAAAAAAACAGTATGCAATTCACAGATTTAAAAATAAAATGTTTTGGAACATTATTGAATAAAGAAAATCCACGAGAAAAAAGTTTCCTAAATCAGCGTACGAATTTCAATAAATTCCTAAAAGATATTAAATTAACATTAATAACATTATTATGTGCCCTTTAATGTAAGATATGCTCTCTCGAACAAGGTTAAACGATATAAATGGTTTTAGAATGTTAATAATTGTAGGTAATAATGCTAGCCATGGTACGGGAAAGAGAGGTTTGCGCGTTGAGATTAATTAATACAGAATTTGTACGCCGAATATTCCATTTTTTGTATACATGGAATATTTCGATGAATAAAATATTATCGCATACGGGAGTGAGGAGACGATCGGAGTGCTGGACTAACATTTCGTCGCGATTTATTTTACGGACGACAATTGTCTCGCGAAGAATTAATTGATTTGAGAATGTGTAATTCGACCGCCGCTTTCGTGGGATTTAATGTAACAGAGTGCGCGGATCGCGTGATTTCGATCAGTAACGTTCGAGACGCGGTGATGTGTGATGTGTCGACCGTTTAATTGCATTCGCATCTAGCGGAATTTATGTACTTACGCGTTTGAGCTGTATCGCTGCATGCAGTGTGTCTCGAGCGTATGGCGTTCTTCGAAAGGTACGCTTTTAGTGAAAATAAGAGAAGCTCGGTGAACTGTCGGATTTAAATGTCAAAAGTGCGCCGTGAGCCGTGATACGTTTCATCTCGGGAGTGTCTCGTAAAGTATCGCGATCGTATTATGACAGTTTTACTTCGCTCTCGATCGCGGAATATTGAACAGTGGTTTTGTGAGTGTCCTGTGCAACAGAAGGAGGAAAAGGAGGCTTCAACCCAGACATTCTGAGAGGAGGAGGAAGCCTGGGGCAGAGGCATCGGGCACCGGCGGGGCAATTACCTTGGGGTAAGTATCCTTTCTAATCTTAAAATTAATTGTTCTTTCTTATTTATTCGGGCCGTTTTATCTAAAATAATTAGAAATAATTAGAGAAAGAAAAACTATTTAAAATTTCATACAAGTTTTTTCTCGTAAATATTTTTCCGGAATAAATAGATAATTAAGTTAGTAAATTTAATTAAAAATCGAATTAGACGCACGTAAGAATTTTTTTAAACGTTGATAATTTTCAGCGTCTCTATAATTTGAATCTTTTACTTTTGTATCAATAAATAAAATAAAATAAACTGACGTGAGATCCAGCGAATACTTCGTCGCGTGACAGAGTAATTTTATATATATCGGGTTTACCTAAACTGGCGATAATTATTTTAAAGACAAATACTTTGTAACATTTTAAGACAAAAATTCTAATACGTAATTGCCGAGGCTATAATAGTGAATAATTACTTTTAAACATGGTTTTATAATTTATTACGGACAAACAGAAATAGTTTTTTAATAAAACTTTTGAATTTTTTACAATAATTTTACATTACTGTCAAAAGCATTCGATTCATGGAAGCACCTTTATCATTGGCCATGTTGTGCGCAAAATATAACCACTTTAAGCTTTTCTCACTCGAAAACTATTATAGCCTCGGCATTTTTGTATATTAGAATTTTCGTCTTAAAACGTTACAAAGTATTTATCATTAAAATATTTATCAGTTTAGGTACACCCTGTATATATAAATATAGAAATATCTCAAAATTGATACATATTTCATATGTCATATTAAACAAAATTTTAATAACGTTTGGCAGAAAAATAACGGGACGTTTATATATAAATATACATATAATATACCTTAAAATTTATAAAGAGAAATGTCACATTCGCGAGAATGCGAATACGATAAATTCATTATGCGTTGATTACGATAAGTATCGCGTGAATATATTTGCTTCGGAAAATCTTGTCTCTTTTGGATCTCACGTCATTCATTCTGATATATCTCGACACGCGTTCGTATTATAAGTATTATAGGGGTTCACGCGCGGGAAGAAGTACTCCGCGGTCCATGGCTCCGAAGGCCGGCACTCGCGTTCGTATTATAAGTATTATAGGGGCTTACGCGCGGGGAGAAGTACACGGTGCATGATGGTTTTGTGCATCAAATATTTTTAACCACACCAGGTATACTGTAAAAGTATTCCTGACAGTCCGCAGTCTGTATAAGTGGGACGGAAAAAATTTGATGCACCTTTTTCATTTTAAGGGGTCATCTCACTTTGAACGCTCGAAAAATCCGCTATTTTTATGAATTTTTTTTTGGCAATACCAATGCAGATAATTGAATGAATGTTTTTAGTACTTATTAGGCATGCTTTAAACAACAAAACATATTTGTTGTAGAACTTTTAGTCAAGTTTATTTAATGGAAAATACAACAATGCGAACAAGTAAAAAAAAAAAGATTGGTCCACTGCGGGCATTGTAACTGCTCGTAGAATCATCTGAAACAAAAAAACAAAAAAGATTCTTGATTAGTATGAGTGTCGCTATAGCGTGAACCTCCAGAAATAATTTATGTTTGAAAATAAAAAAATGGTGGAGGTTTAAAGAAAAAACTTGAATAATATTATTCAACTTTTTTCTTTAAACTTTCACCATTTTTTTATTTTTAAACATAAATTATTTCTGGAGGTTCACGCTATAGCGACACTCATACTAATCAAGAATCTTTTTTGTTTTTTTGTTTCAGATGATTCTACGAGCAGTTACAATGCCCGCAGTGGACCAACCTTTTTTTTTTTACTTGTTCGCATTGTTGTATTTTCCATTAAATAAACTTGACTAAAAATTCTACAAAAAATATGTTTTGTTGTTTAAAGCATGCCTAATAAGTACTAAAAACATTCATTCAATTATCTGCATTAGTATTGCCAAAAAAAAATTCATAAAAATAGCGGATTTTTTGAGCGTTCAAAGTGAGACGACCCCTTAAATAATGTTACTTGTCTGAAAAGCGACATTGCGCCTGTAAAAGACGAGCGTGTATCCGCAGGGGGAATTGATCCGCGCAATTCCTTGGGCTTAACGCACCCACGGACCCGAGTTTCCGACGAGGACATTAAGCCCCAGATACAATACCAGGTAATAGGCAATAGGAATAGGAATAACATAGTCGCATCATTTTTCAATACATTATGTTGCCTGGCATTGTGTCTGGGGCTTTAGGGTCTTAATAGATAATAGTCTGTTTTGTAGGACTCTAGCGGACATAAATAATTAGCGGCTCGTTCGCTAACTTATATGCGTATATGTGTGAGAGAGAGAGACTTTAGCGGCTCGTTCGCTAACTTTAGCGGCTCGTTCGCTAACTTATATGCGTATGTGTGAGAGGGAGAGACTTTAGCGGCTCGTTCGCTAACTTTAGCGGCTCGTTCGCTAACTTATATGCGTATGTGTGTCGTTGATTCGCTGCAAAAATGACCGCTATCGGGAGCGGTCTGGAAGATCCGGGATTCGTTCCCTCCTGCAACGGGGTCTTTCACGTTTAACGGGCTGCTTAACTTTCCTTTGTGGATTGATCTCGTGAGTCCCGAAAGAAATCAGGGTACGTTCAGCTCGCTCTCCGCCATCAAGATCGTTCTTCTCTGTGTCGGATACTAATCGGCGTACCACTCGGCGGAGGGACTTTGATCTGGTCAAATTGTCGGGCCAGTTATTCTTCTCTGAACGCGTTGACAACGCGGTTACTTTTCGCGGAAGTCGCTCGCTGTGTCGCGTTCGGATCACGTTTTAATTAGTTTCAATTCACGGGAGTGCCGTGCAAAGTATCGCGCGATTGTAATGACCCGCGTTTTCGCGAGTGTTGTAAGTAAGTGCCTGCGGCCTGGAGAGTGTCGCATCGAGGGAATCCTGCGAAGCCGACAACCCGAGCAGCCTGAGAGGAGGAGACGGCCAGGGAAAGGCATCAGAGGCGCCGGCGGAGCAGCATACGGTAAATATAATTGATTTATACATATCTTATAAGGAAGAGTCGTTCACTTTTCAATTAGTTATTCAGAAAATAAAAATTGGAGAAAAATATTTTAATTTTTTAATCCTAGAAGTTTTCAATACATAGAATATTCTCAAAATATTACGTTATTATTTTATTAGACATTTGCTTGATAAACTAAAATATAGAATCAGAATTCAGTGTTCAATAATTATTTTTTGAAATATTGACTCTCTTTTCTGTCCTGCTTTAATTTGGATTTTATATTTGCTTGTTACAGATCACCGTAGCGACTAGCATCAATCAACAACTCCGCTGTTGCGCATCGGTCGGTGAGTGATAAATAAATTTTTATAATTGAGGTAACCGATCTATGACAATTACAACAAATATATTGCAGAGACGCTTATGTCAAATTACGACCATAAATTATTACATGTATTACATTTCATAGATTCGTTGCCTTAAAATGGATAGACTGGACAGATCAGGATTTAATATTTAATCCTGGATGAATCCCATAAATGGATTTATCGTGCATTCCATTGTGGAATCGATAAAATAAATATATATATAAAATTAAACGGAATAAAATATACAAAAACAACAAATAGGATCAATAAATAAATATATTACATTGATTACATTTATGTAATTGCATTGATAGGACGAAGTAGGACAAAATATTTGTAATAGGTATGTAATATGTAATATTTGTTGAGTAAAATTTTCCCAAATGTCTTCCAGGATTAAATATTACCTACATAAATTGGTACAAGAATGCAATGTTTTTAGCATGTATATATCACGATCGAAGATAAAGCAGTGCAGCATTTCGCAATATTTTAATCATTTATTGTTGAGGGGTATATACATATACATATATATATAATCTGTTTAACAAAATCATATGTGTGTTCACGATTATTAATTCAAGTTATTTATTCCTATAACGCGCCAATTTTAGCCTAAACTTTCAGTCTATCCATATTCTGTACTGATAACTGGTTTTTTATACCAGTTAAAGCAATATGACGTGAGATCCAATAAATGTTATCTCGCGAAACAGAAAAATTTTTTTAAGAAATTATTTTAAAGTTTATCGATTTTTCGTTAATTTAAATACTTTATTTTGAGGAACAAATATTTATTTTTAATACATTACAAAATAATTTTGATAGGATTACATACAATATGTAGCAACGAGATGTAATTATCGAAATTCAAATTGTGTTCGCTCGAGTGCATGAAATATTCACATTAGCACAATATTGTGCTAATGTGAATATTTATGCAGGAAATTTATTATATCTTTCGGATCTCACGTCATTAATTCTTTATTTCTCATCCACTTGAGGTGAGACTCGATCG